>CM042690.1:448157365-448757365 GCA_023614405.1 Avena insularis
AAAAGAACACACATTTCAATGACACTAGTGGATCCATATGTGGTATGTGAAAAGAACACACATTTCAATGACTCAGTTGTTGTTAGTAAAAAGAACACACATGCAATGACACTGGTGGATCCAAAGGTCGATTATGAAAAGAGCACACATTTCAATGACTCTGGTTGTCATTAGTAAAAAGAACACACATGCAATGACACTGGTGGATCCATAGGTGGTATGTGAAAAGAACACACATTTCAATGACTCTAGTTGTTGTTACTAAAAAGAACACACATGCGATGACACTGGTGGATCCATAGGTGGTATGTGAAAAGAACCCACATTTCAATGACTCTGGTAGTTGTAACTAAAAAGAACACACATGCAATGACACTGGTGGATCCATATGTGGTATGTGAAAAGAACACACATTTCAATGACTCTGGTTGTTGTTACTAAAAAGAACACACATGCAATGACACTGGTGGATCCATAGGTGGATTGTGAAAAGAGCACACATGCAATGACACTGGTGGATCCATATGAGGTATGTGAAAAGAACACACATGCAATGACTCTGGTTGTTGTTAGTGAAAAGAACACACATGCAATGACACTCGTGGATCCATGTGTGGTCTCTGAAGAGAACGCACATTTTAATGACACTAGTGGATCCATATGTGGTATGTGAAAAGAACACACATGCAATGACTCTGGTTGTTGTTACTAAAAAGAACACACATGCAATGATACTAATGGATCCATACATGGTATGTGAAAAGAACACACATATCAATGACTCTAGTTGTTGTTACTAAAAAGAACACACATGCAATGACACTGGTGGATCCATAGGTGGATTGTGAAAAGAGCACACATGCAATGACACTGGTCGATCCATATGTGGTATGTGAAAAGAACACACATGCAATGACTCCAGTTGTTGTTAGTGAAAAGAACATACATGCAATGACACTGGTGGATCCATGTGTGGTCTCTAAAAAGAACACACATGCAATGACAATGGTGGAACCATAGGTGGTATGTGAAAAGAACACACATTTCAATGACTCTAGTTGTTGTTACTAAAAAGAACACACATGCGATGACACTGGTGGATCCATAGGTGGTATGTGAACAGAACACACATTTCAATGACTCTGGTTGTTGTTAATAAAAGGAACACACATGCAATGACACTGGTGGATCCATAGGTGGATTGTGAAAAGAGCACACATGCAATGACACTGGTGGATCCATATGTGGTATGTGAAAAGACATACATGCAATGGCTCCTGTTGTTGTTAGTGAAAAGAACACACATGTAATGACACTGGTGGATCCACGTGTGGTCTCTGAAGAGAACACACATTTCAATGACACTGGTGGATCCGTATGTGGTATGTGAAAAGAACACACATGCAATGACTCTGTTTATCCTTAGTAAAAAGAACACACATGCAATGACACTGGTGGATCCATAGGTGGTATGTGAAAAGAACACACATTTCAATGACTCTGGTTGTTGTTACTAAAAAGAACACACATGGAATGACACTGGTGGATCCATAGGTGGATTCTGAAAAGAGCACACATGCAATGACAATGGTGGATCCATATGTGGTATGTGAAAAGAACACACATGCAATGACTCCAGTTGTTGTTAGTGAAAAGAACACACATGCAATGACACTGGTTGTTGTTAGTGAAAAGAACAAACATGCAATGACACTGGTGCATCCATGTGTGGTCTCTAAAAAGAACACACATTTCAATGACACTAGTGGATCCATATGTGGTATGTGAAAAGAACACACATTTCAATGACTCAGTTGTTGTTAGTAAAAAGAACACACATGCAATGACACTGGTGGATCCAAAGGTCGATTATGAAAAGAGCACACATTTCAATGACTCTGGTTGTTGTTAGTAAAAAGAACACACATGCAATGACACTGGTGGATCCATATGTGGTATGTGAAAAGACATACATGCAATGGCTCCTGTTGTTGTTAGTGAAAAGAACAGACATGTAATGACACTGGTGGATCCACGTGTGGTCTCTAAAGAGAACACACATTTCAATGACACTGGTGGATCCATATGTGGTATGTGAAAAGAACACACATGCAATGACTCTGGTTGTCGTTAGTAAAAAGAACACACATGCAATGACACTGGTGGATCCATAGGTGGTATGTGAAAAGAACACACATTTCAATGACTCTAGTTGTTGTTACTAAAAAGAACACACATGCAATGACACTGGTGGATCCATAGGTGGATTGTGAAAAGAGCACACATGCAATGACACTGGTGGATCCATATGAGGTATGTGAAAAGAACACACATGCAATGACTCTGGTTGTTGTTAATGAAAAGAACACACATGCAATGACACTCGTGGATCCATGTGTGGTCTCTGAAGAGAACGCACATTTTAATGACACTAGTGGATCCATATGTGGTATGTGAAAAGAACACACATGCAATGACTCTGGTTGTTGTTACTAAAAAGAACACACATGCAATGATACTAATGGATCCATACATGGTATGTGAAAAGAATACACATATCAATGACTCTAGTTGTTGTTACTAAAAAGAACACACATGCAATGACACTGGTGGATCCATAGGTGGATTGTGAAAAGAGCACACATGCAATGACACTGGTCGATCCATATGTGGTATGTGAAAAGAACACACATGCAATGACTCCAGTTGTTGTTAGTGAAAAGAACATACATGCAATGACATCAGGATCCATGTGTGGTCTCTGAAAAGAACACACATGCAATGACAATGGTGGAACCATAGGTGGTATGTGAAAAGAACACACATTTCAATGACTCTAGTTGTTGTTACTAAAAAGAACACACATGCGATGACACTGGTGGATCCATAGGTGGTATGTGAACAGAACACACATTTCAATGACTCTGGTTGTTGTTAATAAAAGGAACACACATGCAATGACACTGGTGGATCCATAGGTGGATTGTGAAAAGAGCACACATGCAATGACACTGGTGGATCCATATGTGGTATGTGAAAAGACATACATGCAATGGCTCCTGTTGTTGTTAGTGAAAAGAACACACATGTAATGACATCAGGTGGATCCAATGTGGTCTCAAGAGAACACACATTTCAATGACACTTGTGGATCCGTATGTGGTATGTGAAAAGAACACACATGCAATGACTCTGTTTATCCTTAGTAAAAAGAACACACATGCAATGACACTGGTGGATCCATAGGTGGTATGTGAAAAGAACACACATTTCAATGACTCTGGCTGTTGTTACTAAAAAGAACACACATGGAATGACACTGGTGGATCCATAGGTGGATTCTGAAAAGAGCACACATGCAATGACAATGGTGGATCCATATGTGGTATGTGAAAAGAACACACATGCAATGACTCCAGTTGTTGTTAGTGAAAAGAACACACATGCAATGACACTGGTTGTTGTTAGTGAAAAGAACAAACATGCAATGACACTGGTGCATCCATGTGTGGTCTCTAAAAAGAACACACATTTCAATGACACTAGTGGATCCATATGTGGTATGTGAAAAGAACACACATTTCAATGACTCAGTTGTTGTTAGTAAAAAGAACACACATGCAATGACACTGGTGGATCCAAAGGTCGATTATGAAAAGAGCACACATTTCAATGACTCTGGTTGTTGTTAGTAAAAAGAACACACATGCAATGACACTGGTGGATCCATATGTGGTATGTGAAAAGACATACATGCAATGGCTCCTGTTGTTGTTAGTGAAAAGAATGTATATGTAATGACATCAGGATCCACGTGTGGTCTCTAAAGAGAACACACATTTCAATGACACTGGTGGATCCATATGTGGTATGTGAAAAGAACACACATGCAATGACTCTGGTTGTCGTTAGTAAAAAGAACACACATGCAATGACACTGGTGGATCCATAGGTGGTATGTGAAAAGAACACACATTTCAATGACTCTAGTTGTTGTTACTAAAAAGAACACACATGCAATGACACTGGTGGATCCATAGGTGGATTGTGAAAAGAGCACACATGCAATGACACTGGTGGATCCATATGAGGTATGTGAAAAGAACACACATGCAATGACTCTGGTTGTTGTTAGTGAAAAGAACACACATGCAATGACACTCGTGGATCCATGTGTGGTCTCTGAAGAGAACGCACATTTCAATGACACTAGTGGATCCATATGTGGTATGTGAAAAGAACACACATGCAATGACTCTGGTTGTTGTTAGTAAAAAGACCACACATGCAATGACACTGGTGGATCCATAGGTGGTATGTGAAAAGAACACTCATTGCAATGACTCTGGTTGTTGTTACTAAAAAGAACACACATGTAATAACACTGGTGGATCCATAGGTGGATTGTGAAAAGAGCACACATGCAATGACACTGAACACACATGCAATGACTCCAGTTGTTGTTAGTGAAAAGAACATACATGCAATGACCCTGGTGGATCCATGTGTGGTCTCTGAAGAGAACACACATTTCAATGACACTGGTGGATCCATATGTGGTATGTGAAAAGAACACACATTTCAATGACTCTAGTTGTTGTTACTAAAAAGAACACACATGCGATGACACTGGTGGATCCATAGGTGGTATGTGAACAGAACACACATTTCAATGACTCTGGTTGTTGTTAATAAAAGGAACACACATGCAATGACACTGGTGGATCCATAGGTGGATTGTGAAAAGAGCACACATGCACGACACTGTGGATCCATGTGGTATGTGAAAAGACATACATGCAATGGCTCCTGTTGTTGTTAGTGAAAAGAACACACATGTAATGACATCAGGATCCACGTGGTCTCAAGAGAACACACATTTCAATGACACTGGTGGATCCGTATGTGGTATGTGAAAAGAACACACATGCAATGACTCTGTTTATCCTTAGTAAAAAGAACACACATGCAATGACACTGGTGGATCCATAGGTGGTATGTGAAAAGAACACACATTTCAATGACTCTAGTTGTTGTTACTAAAAAGAACACACATGCAATGACACTGGAGGATCCATAGGTGGATTCTGAAAAGAGAAAACATGCAATGACAATGGTGGAGCCATATGTGGTATGTGAAAAGAACACACATGCAATGACTCTGGTTGTTGTTAGTGAAAAGAACACACATGTAATGACATTGGTGGATCCACGTGTGGTCTCTGAAGAGAACACACATTTCAATGACACTGGTGGATCCATATGTGGTATGTGAAAAGAACAAACATGCAATGACTCTGGTTGTTGTTAGTGAAAAGAACACACATGCAATGACACTCGTAGATCCATGTGTGGTCTCTGAAAAGAACACACATGCAATGACAATGGTGGAACCATAGGTGGTATGTGAAAAGAACACACATTTCAATGACTCCAGTTGTTGTTACTAAAAAGAACACACATGCGATGACACTGGTGGATCCATAGGTGGTATGTGAAAAGAACCCACATTTCAATGACTCTGGTAGTTGAAACTAAAAAGAACACACATGCAATGACACTGGTGGATCCATAGGTGGTATGTGAAAAGAACACACATTTCAATGACTCTGGTTGTTGTTACTAAAAAGAACACACATGGAATGATACTGGTGGATCCATAGGTGGATTCTGAAAAGAGCACACATGCAATGACAGTGGTGGATCCATATGTGGTATGTGAAAAGAACACACATGCAATGACTCCAGTTGTTGTTAGTGAAAAGAACACACATGCAATGACACTGGTTGTTGTTAGTGAAAAGACCACACATGCAATGACACTGGTGGATCCATGTGTCGTCTCTAAAAAGAACACACATTTCAATGACGCCAGTGGATCCATATGTGGTATGTGAAAAGAACACACATTTCAATGACTCAGTTGTTGTTAGTAAAAAAGAACACACATGCAATGACACTGGTGGATCCAAAGGTCGATTGTGAAAAGAGCACACATTTCAATGACTCTGGTTGTTGTTAGTAAAAAGAACACACATGCAATGACACTGGTGGATCCATGTGTGGTCTCTGAAGAGAACACACATGCAATGACTCTGGTTGTTGTTAGTAAAAAAGAGCACACATGCAATGACATTGGTGAATCCATATGTGGTATGTGAAAAGAACACACATGCAATGACTCTGGTTGTTGTTACTAAAAAGAATACACATGCAATGACACTGGTGGATCCATGTGTGGTCTCTAAACAGAACACACAGGAAATTACTCTGGTTGTTGTTAGTAAAAAGAGCACACATGTAATGACACTGGTGGATTCATATGTGGTATGTGAAAAGAACACACATGCAATGACTCTGGTTGTTGTTAATAAAAATAACACACATCCAATGACACTGGTGGATCCATGTGTGGTCTCTGAAGAGAACACACAGGCAATGACTCTGGTTATTGTTAGTAAAAAGAGCACCCATGCAATGACACTGGTGGATCCATATGTGGTATGTGAAAAGAACACACATGCAATGACTGGTTGTTGTTACTAAAAAGAACACACATGCAATGACACTGGTGGATCCATGTGTGGTCTCTGAAGAGAACACACAAGCAATGACTCTGGTTGTTGTTAGTAAAAAGAGCACACATGCACTGACAACGGTGGATCCATGAAAGAAATTGTGAAGAGAACAAACATTTCAATGACACTGGTGGATCCATATGTGGTATGTGAGAAGAACAGTCATGCTATGACTCTGGTTGTTGTTAGTAAAAAGACCACAAATGCAATGACACTAGTGGATCCATAGGTGGATTGTGAAAAGAGCACACATGCAATGACAGTGGTGGATCCATATGTGGTATGTGAAAAGCACACACATGCAATGACTCCAATTGTTGTTAATGAAAAGAACACACATGCAATGACACTGGTGGATCCATAGGTGGATTGTGAAAAGAACACACCTGCAATGACACTGGTGGATCCATACGTGGTATGTGAAAAGAACACACATGCAATGACTCTGGTTGTTGTTAGTGAAAAGAACACACATGCAATGACACTGGTGGATCCATGTGTGGTCTCTAAAAAGAACACACATTTCAATGACACTAGTGGATCCATATGTGATATGTGAAAAGAACACACATTTCAATGACTCAGTTGTTGTTAGTAAGTAGAACACACGTGCAATGACACTGGTGGATCCAAAGGTGGTATGTGAAAAGAACACACATTTCAATGACTCTGGTTGTTGTTAGTAAAAAGAACAGACATGCAATGACACTGGTGGATCCATGTGTGGTCTCTAAAGAGAACACACATGGAATGACTCTGGTTGTTGTTAGTAAAAAGAGCACACATGCAATGACACTGGTGGATCCATATGTGGTATGTGAAAAGAGCACACATGCAATGACTCTGGTTGTTGTTACTAAAAAGAACACACATGCAATGACACTGGTGGATCTATGTGTGGTCTCTAAAGAGAACACACAGGCAATGACTCTGGTTGTTGTTAGTAAAAAGACCACCCATGCAATGACACTGGTGGATCCATATGTAGTATGTGAAAAGAACACACATGCAATGACTCTAGTTGCTGTTAGGGAAAAGAACACACATGCAATGACACTGGTGGATCCATAGGTGCATTGTGAAAAGAACACACATGCAATGACACTGGTGGATCCATATGTGGTATATGAAAAGAACACACATGCAATGACTCTGGTTGTTGTTAGTGAAAAGAACACACATGCAATGACACTGGTGGATCGATGTGTGATCTCTAAAAAGAATACACATTTCAATGACTCTTGTTGTTGTTACTAAAAAGAACACACATGCAATGACACTGGTGGATCCATAGGTGGATTGTGAAAAGAGCACACATGCAATGACACTGGTGGATCCATATGTGGTATGCGAAAAGTACACACATGCAATGACTCCAGTTGTTGTTAGTGAAAAGAACAGACATGCAATGACACTGGTGGATCCATAGGTGGATTGTGAAAAGAACACACATGCAATGACACTGGTGGATCCATATGTGGTATATGAAAAGAACACACATGCAATGACTCTAGTTGTTGTTAGTGCAAAGAACACACATGCAATGACACTGGTGGATCGATGTGTGGTCTCTAAAAAGAACACACATTTCAATGACTCTTGTTGTTGTTACTAAAAAGAACACACATTCAATGACACTGGTGGATCCATAGGTGGATTGTGAAAAGAGCACACATTTCAATGACTCGGTTGTTGTTAGTAAAAAGAACACACATGCAATGACACTGGTGGATCCATGTGTGGTCTCTGAAGAGAACACACATGCAATGACTCTGGTTGTTGTTAGTAAAAAGAGCACACATGCAATGACACTGGTGGATCCATATGTGGTATGTGAAAAGAACGCACATGCAATGACTTTGGTTGTTGTTACTAAAAAGAACACACATGCAATGACATCAGGATCCATGTGTGGTCTCTCAAGAGAACACATGTGCAATGACTCTGGTTGTTGTTAGTAAAAAGAGCACACATGCAATGACACTGTGGATCCATATCTGGTATGTGAAAAGAACACACATGCAATGACTCGTTGTTGTTACTAAAAGAACACACATGCAATGACACTGGTGGATCCATGTGTGGTCTCTGAAGAGAACACACATGCAATGGCTCTGGTTGTTGTTAGTAAAAAGAACAAACATGCAATGACTCCAGTTGTTGTTATTGAAAAGAACACACATGCAATGACACTGGTTGTTGTTAGTGAAAAGAACACACATGCAATGACATCAGGATCCATGTGGTCTCTAAAAAGAACACACATTTCAATGACTCTTGTTGTTGTTACTAAAAAGAACACACATGCAATGACACTTTGGTGGATCCATAGGTGGATTCTCAAAAGACACATGCAATGACACTGGTGGATCCATATGTGGTATGCGAAAAGAACACACATGCAATGACTCTAGTTGTTGTTAGTGAAAAGAACACACATGCAATGACACTGGTGGATCCATAGGTGGTCTCTGAAAAGAACCCACATGCAATGACACTGGTGGATCCATATGTGGTATGTGAAAAGAACACACATGCAATGACTCTGGTTGTTGTTAGTGAAAAGAACACACATGCAATGACATCAGGATCCATGTGTGGTCTCTAAAAGAACACACATTTCAATGACTCGTTGTTGTTACTAAAAGAACACACATTCAATGACACTGTGGATCCATGTGGATTGTAAAAAGAGCACACATGCAATGACAGTGGTGGATCCATATGTGGTATGTGAAAAGCACACACATGCAATGACTCCAATTGTTGTTAATGAAAAGAACACACATGCAATGACACTGGTGGATCCATAGGTGGATTGTGAAAAGAACACACATGCAATGACACTGGTGGATCTATGTGTGGTCTCTAAAGAGAACACACAGGCAATGACTCTGGTTGTTGTTAGTAAAAAGACCACCCATGCAATGACACTGGTGGATCCATATGTGGTATGTGAAAAGAACACACATGCAATGACTCCAGTTGTTGTTAGGGAAAAGAACACACATGCAATGACACTGGTGGATCCATAGGTGCATTGTGAAAAGAACACACATGCAATGACAGTGGTGGATCCATATGTGGTATATGAAAAGAACACACATGCAATGACTCTGATTGTTGTTAGTGAAAATAACACACATGCAATGACACTGGTGGATCGATGTGTGATCTCTAAAAAGAATACACATTTCAATGACTCTTGTTGTTGTTACTAAAAAGAACACACATGCAATGACACTGGTGGATCCATAGGTGGATTGTGAAAAGAGCACACATGCAATGACACTGGTGGATCCATATGTGGTATGCGAAAAGAACACATATGCAATGACTCCAGTTGTTGTTAGTGAAAAGAGCACACATGCAATGACACTGGTGGATCCATATCTGGTATGTGAAAAGAACACACATGCAATGACTCTGGTTGTTGTTACTAAAAAGAACACACATGCAATGACACTGGTGGATCCATGTGTGGTCTCTGAAGAGAACACACATGCAATGGCTCTGGTTGTTGTTAGTAAAAAGAACAAACATGCAATGACTCCAGTTGTTGTTATTGAAAAGAACACACATGCAATGACACTGGTTGTTGTTAGTGAAAAGAACACACATGCAATGACACTGGTGGATCCATGTGTGGTCTCTAAAAAGAACACACATTTCAATGACTCTTGTTGTTGTTACTAAAAAGAACACACATGCAATGACACTGGTGGATCCATAGGTGGATTCTGAAAAGAGCACACATGCAATGACACTGGTGGATCCATATGTGGTATGCGAAAAGAACACACATGCAATGACTCTAGTTGTTGTTAGTGAAAAGAACACACATGCAATGACACTGGTGGATCCATAGGTGGTCTCTGAAAAGAACCCACATGCAATGACACTGGTGGATCCATATGTGGTATGTGAAAAGAACACACATGCAATGACTCTGGTTGTTGTTAGTGAAAAGAACACACATGCAATGACACTGGTGGATCCATGTGTGGTCTCTAAAAAGAACACACATTTCAATGACTCTGGTTGTTGTTACTAAAAAGAACACACATTCAATGACACTGGTGGATCCAGATGTGGATTGTAAAAAGAGCACACATGCAATGACAGTGGTGGATCCATATGTGGTATGTGAAAAGCACACACATGCAATGACTCCAATTGTTGTTAATGAAAAGAACACACATGCAATGACACTGGTGGATCCATAGGTGGATTGTGAAAAGAACACACATGCAATGACACTGGTGGATCTATGTGTGGTCTCTAAAGAGAACACACAGGCAATGACTCTGGTTGTTGTTAGTAAAAAGACCACCCATGCAATGACACTGGTGGATCCATATGTGGTATGTGAAAAGAACACACATGCAATGACTCCAGTTGTTGTTAGGGAAAAGAACACACATGCAATGACACTGGTGGATCCATAGGTGCATTGTGAAAAGAACACACATGCAATGACAGTGGTGGATCCATATGTGGTATATGAAAAGAACACACATGCAATGACTCTGATTGTTGTTAGTGAAAATAACACACATGCAATGACACTGGTGGATCGATGTGTGATCTCTAAAAAGAATACACATTTCAATGACTCTTGTTGTTGTTACTAAAAAGAACACACATGCAATGACACTGGTGGATCCATAGGTGGATTGTGAAAAGAGCACACATGCAATGACACTGGTGGATCCATATGTGGTATGCGAAAAGAACACATATGCAATGACTCCAGTTGTTGTTAGTGAAAAGAACACACATGCAATGACACTGGTGGATCCATAGGTGGATTGTGAAAAGAACACACATGCAATGACACTGGTGGATCCATATGTGGTATATGAAAAGAACACACATGCAATGACTCTAGTTGTTGTTAGTGAAAAGAACACACATGCAATGACACTGGTGGATCGATGTGTGGTCTCTAAAAAGAACACACATTTCAATGACTCTTGTTGTTGTTACTAAAAAAACACATGCAATGACACTGGTGGATCCATAGGTGGATTGTGAAAAGAGCACACATTTCAATGACTCGGTTGTTGTTAGTAAAAAGAACACACATGCAATGACACTGGTGGATCCAAAGATGGAATGTGAAAAGAGCACACATTTCAATGACTCTGGTTGTTGTTAGTAAAAAGAACACACATGCAATGACACTGGTGGATCCATGTGTGGTCTCTGAAGAGAACACACATGCAATGACTCTGGTTGTTGTTAGTAAAAAGAGCACACATGCAATGACATTGGTGGAGACATATGTGGTATGTGAAAAGAACACACATGCAATGACTCTGGTTGTTGTTACTAAAAAGAACACACATGCAATGACACTGGTGGATCCATGTGTGGTCTCTGAAGAGAACACACAGGCAATGACTCTGGTTGTTGTTAGTAAAAAGAGCACACATGCAATGACACTGGTGGATCCATATCTGGTATGTGAAAAGAACACACATGCAATGACTCTGGTTGTTGTTACTAAAAAGAACACACATGCAATGACACTGGTGGATCCATGTGTGGTCTTTGAAGAGAACACACATGCAATGACTCTGGTTGTTGTTAGTAAAAAGAACAAACATGCAATGACTCCAGTTGTTGTTAGTGAAAAGAACACACATGCAATGACACTGGTTGTTGTTAGTGAAAAGAACACACATGCAATGAGACTGGTGGATCCATGTGTGGTCTCTAAAAAGAACACACATTTCAATGACTCTTGTTGTTGTTACTAAAAAGAACACACATGCAATGACACTGGTGGATCCATAGGTGGTCTCTGAAAAGAACACACATGCAATGACACTGGTGGATCCATATGTGGTATGTGAAAAGAACACACATGCAATGACTCTGGTTGTTGTTAGTGAAAAGAACACACATGCAATGACATTGGTGGATCCATGTGTGGTCTCTAAAAAGAACACACATTTCAATGACTCTGGTTGTTGTTACTAAAAAGAACACACATTCAATGACACTGGTGGATCCAGATGTGGATTGTAAAAAGAGAACACATGCAATGACAGTGGTGGATCCATATGTGGTATGTGAAAAGCACACACATGCAATGACTCCTATTGTTGTTAATGAAAAGAACACACATGCAATGACACTGGTGGATCCGTAGGTGGATTGTGAAAAGAACACACCTGCAATGACACTGGTGGATCCATACGTGGTATGTGAAAAGAACACACATGCAATGACTCTGGTTGTTGTTAGTGAAAAGAACACACATGCAATGACACTGGTGGATCCATGTGTGGTCTCTAAAAAGAACACACATTTCAATGACACTAGTGGATCCATATGTGGTATGTGAACAGAACACACATTTCAATGACTCAGTTGTTGTTAGTAAGAAGAACACACATGCAATGACACTGGTGGATCCAAAGGTGGAATGTGAAAAGAGCACACATTTCAATGACTCTGGTTGTTGTTAGTAAAAAGAACACACATGCAATGACACTGGTGGATCCATGTGTGGTCTCTATAGAGAACACACATGGAATGACTCTGGTTGTTGTTAGTAAAAAGAGCACACATGCAATGACACTGGTGGATCCATATGTGGTATGTGAAAAGAACACACATGCAATGACTCTGGTTGTTGTTACTAAAAAGAACACACATGCAATGACACTGGTGGATCTATGTGTGGTCTCTAAAGAGAACACACAGGCAATGACTCTGGTTGTTGTTATTAAAAAGAGCACCCATGCAATGACACTGGTGGATCCATATGTGGTATGTGAAAAGAACACACATGCAATGACTCTAGTTGTTGTTAGTGAAAAGAACACACATGCAATGACACTGGTGGATCCATAGGAGCATTGTGAAAAGAACACACATGCAATGACACTAGTGGATCCATATGTGGTATATGAAAAGAACACACATGCAATGACTCTGGTTGTTGTTAGTGAAAAGAACACACATGCAATGACACTGGTGGATCGATGTGTGATCTCTAAAAAGAACACACATTTCAATGACTCTTGTTGTTGTTACTAAAAAGAACACACATGCAATGACACTGGTGGATCCATAGGTGGATTGTGAAAAGAGCACACATGCAATGACACTGGTGGATCCATATGTGGTATGCGAAAAGAACACACATGCAATGACTCCAGTTGTTGTTAGTGAAAAGAACACACATGCAATGACACTGGTGGATCCATAGGTGGATTGCGAAAAGAACACACATGCAATGACACTGGTGGATCCATATGTGGTATATGAAAAGAACACACATGCAATGACTCTAGTTGTTGTTAGTGAAAAGAACACACATGCAATGACACTGCTGGATCGATGTGTGGTCTCTAAAAAGTACACACATTTCAATGACTCTTGTTGTTGTTACTAAAAAGAACACACATGCAATGACACTGGTGGATCCATAGGTGGATTGTGAAAAGAGCACACATTTCAATGACTCGGTTGTTGTTAGTAAAAAGAACACACATGCAATGACACTGGTGGATCCAAAGGTGGAATGTGAAAAGAGCACACATTTCAATGACTCTGGTTATTATTAGTAAAAAGAACACACATGCAATGACATCAGGATCCATGTGGTCTCTAAAGAGAACACACATGCAATGACTCTGGTTGTTGTTAGTAAAAAGAGCACACATGCAATGACACTGGTGGATCCATATGTGGTATGTGAAAAGAACACACATGCAATGACTCTGGTTGTTGTTACTAAAAAGAACACACATGCAATAACACTGGTGGATCCATGTGTGGTCTCTGAAGAGAACACACAGGCAATGACTCTGGTTGTTGTTAGTAAAAAGAGCACACATGCAATGACACTGGTGGATCCATATGTGGTATGTGAAAAGAACACACATGCAATGACTCTGGTTGTTGTTACTAAAAAGAACACACATGCAATGACATCAGGATCCATGTGGTCTCTGAAGAGAACACACATGCAATGACTCTGGTTGTTGTTACCAAAAAGAGCACACATGCAATGACACTGGTGGATCCATGTGTGGATTGTGAAGAGAACACACATGCAATGACAATGGTGGATCCATATGTGGTATGTGAGAAGAATAGTCATGAAATGACTCCAGTTGTTGTTAGTCAAAAGAACACACATGCAATGACACTGGTGGATCCATAGGTGGATTGTGAAAAGAGCACACATGCAATGACACTGGTGGATCCAAATGTTGTATGTGAAAAGAACACACATGCAATGACTCCAGTTATTGTTAGTGAAAAGAACAGACATGCAATGAGACTAGTGGATCCATGTGTGGTCTCTAAAGAGAACACATATTTCAATGACACTGGTGGATCCATATGTGGTATGTGAAAAGAACACACATGCAATGCCTCTGGTTGTTTTTACTAAAAAGAACACACATGCAATGACACTGGTGGATCCATAGGTGGTATGTGAAAAGAACACACATTTCAATGACTCTGGTTGTTGTTACTAAAAAGAACACACATGCAATGACACTGGTGGATCCATAGGTGGATTGTGAAAAGCGCAGACATGCAATGACACTGGTGGATCCGTATGTGGTATGTGAAAAGCACACACATGCATTGAATGTAGTTGTTGTTAGTGAAAAGAACACACATGCAATGACACTGGTGGATCCATAGGTGGATTGTGAAAAGAACACACATGCAATTTCACTGGTGGATCCATATGTGGTATATGAAAAGAACACACATGCAATGACTCTTGTTGTTGTTACTGAAAAGAACACACATGCAAAGACACTGGTGGATCGATGTGTGGTCTCTAAAAAGAACACACATTTCAATGACTCTTGTTGTTGTTACTAAAAAGAACACACATGCAATGACACTGGTGGATCCATAGGTGGATTGTGAAAAGAGCACACATGCAATGACACTGGTGGATCCATATGTGGTATGCGAAAAGAACACACATGCAATGACTCCAGTTGTTGTTAGTGAAAAGAACACACATGCAATGTCACTGGTGGATCCATAGGTGGTCTCTGAAAAGTACACACATGCAATGACACTGGTGGATCCATATGTGGTATGTGAAAAGAACACACATGCAATGACTCTGGTTCTTGTTAGTGAAAAGAACACACATGCAATGACACTGGTGGATCCATGTGTGGTCTCTAAAAAGAACACACATTTCAATGACTCTGGTTCTTGTTACTAAAAAGAACACACATGCAATGACAACGGTGGATCCATATGTGGATTGTAAAAAGAGCACACATGCAATGACACTGGTGGATCCATATGTGGTATGTGAAAAGCACACACATGCATTGACTCCAATTGGTTTTAATGAAAAGAACACACATGCAATGACACTGGTGGATCCATAAGTGGATTGTGAAAAGAGCACACATGCAATGACACTGTGGATCCATGTGGTATGTGAAAAGAACACACACATAATGACTCAGTTGTTTTACTAAAAGAACACACATGCAATGACATCGGTGGATCCATGTGTGGTCTCTGAAGAGAACTCACATGCAATGACTCTGGTTGTTGTTAGTAAAAAGAGCACACATGCAATGACACTGGTGGATCCATATGTGGTATGTGAAAAGAACACACATGCAATGACTCTGGTTGTTGTTACTAAAAAGAACACACATGCAATGACTCTAGTGGATCCATGTGTGGTATCTAAAGAGAACACACATGCAATGACTCTGGTTGTTGTTAGTAAAAAGAGCACACATGCAATGACACTAGTGGATCCATGTGTGGATTGTGAAGAGAACACACATTTCAATGACACTAGTGGATCCATATGTGGTATGTGAGAAGAACAGTCATGAAATGACTCCAGTTGTTGTTAGTCAAAAGAACACACATGCAATGACACTGGTGGATCCATTGGTGGATTGTGAAAGGAGCACACATGCAATAACACTGGTGGATCCAAATGAGGTATGTGAAAAGAACACGCATGCAATGACTCCAGTTGTTGTTAGTGAAAAGAACATACATGCAATGACACTGGTGGATCCATGTGTGGTCTCTGAAGAGAACACAAATTTCAATGACACTGGTGGACCCATATGTGGTATGTGAAAAGAACACAAATGCAATGCCTCTGGTTGTTTTTACTAAAAAGAACACACATGCAATGACACTGGTGGATCCATAGGTGGACGAAAAGAACACACATGCAATGACACTGGTTGTTGTTAGCGAAAAGAACACACATGCATTGACACTGGTGGATCCTTGTGTGGTCTCTAAAAAGAACACACATTTCATTGACTCTTGTTGTTGTTACTAAAAAGAACACACATGCAATGACACTGGTGGATCCATAGGTGGATTGTGAAAAGAGCACACATGCAATGACACTGGTGGATCCATAGGTGGATTGTGAAAAGAGCACACATGCAATGACACTGGTGGATCCATATGTGGTATGCGAAAAGAACACACATGCAATGACTCCAGTTGTTGTTAGTGAAAAGAACACACATGCAATGTCACTGGTGGATCCATAGGTGGTCTCTGAAAAGTACACACATGCAATGACACTGGTGGATCCATATGTGGTATGTGAGAAGAACACACATGCAATGACTCTGGTTCTTGTTAGTGAAAAGAACACACATGCAATGACACTGGTGGATCCATGTGTGGTCTCTAAAAAGAACACACATTTCAATGACTCTTGTTGTTGTTACTAAAAAGAACACACATGCAATGACACTGGTGGATCCATATGTGGATTTTAAAAAGAGCACACATGCAATGACACTGGTGGATCCATATGTGGTATGTGAAAAGCACACACATGCAATGACTCCAATTGGTTTTAATGAAAAGAACACACATGCAATGACACTGGTGGATCCATAAGTGGATTGTGAAAAGAGCACACATGCAATGACACTGGTGGATCCATGTGTGGTATGTGAAAAGAACACACACGCAATGACTCCGGTTGTTTTTACTAAAAAGAACACACATGCAATGACACTGGTGAATCCATGTGTGGTCTCTGAAGAGAACTCACATGCAATGACTCTGGTTGTTGTTAGTAAAAAGAGCACACATGCAATGACACTGGTGGATCCATATGTGGTATGTGAAAAGAACACACATGCAATTACTCTGGTTGTTGTTACTAAAAAGAACACACATGCAATGACTCTAGTGGATCCATGTGTGGTCTCTGAAGAGAACACACATGCAATGACTCTGGTTGTTGTTAGTAAAAAGAGCACACATGCAATGACACTAGTAGATCCATGTGTGGATTGTGAAGAGAACACACATTTCAATGACACTGGTGGATCCATATGTGGTATGTGAGAAGAACAGTCATGAAATGACTCTAGTTGTTGTTAGTCAAAAGAACACACATGCAATGACACTGGTGGATCCATTGGTGGATTGTGAAAGGAGCACACATGCAATAACACTGGTGGATCCAAATGAGGTATGTGAAAAGAACACGCATGCAATGACTCCAGTTGTTGTTATTGAAAAGAACATACATGCAATGACACTGGTGGATCCATGTGTGGTCTCTGAAGAGAACACAAATTTCAATGACACTGGTGGACCCATATGTGGTATGTGAAAAGAACACAAATGCAATGCCTCTGGTTGTTTTTACTAAAAAGAACACACATGCAATGACACTGGTGGATCCATAGGTGGACTGTGAAAAGAACACACATGCAATGACACTGGTTGTTAGAAAAGAACACACATGCATTGACACTGGTGGATCCTTGTGTGGTCTCTAAAAAGAACACACATTTCATTGACTCTTGTTGTTGTTACTAAAAAGAACACACATGCAATGACACTGGTGGATCCATAGGTGGATTGTGAAAAGAGCACACATGCAATGACACTGGTGGATCCATAGTTGGATTGTGAAAAGAGCACACATGCAATGACACTGGTGGATCCATATGTGGTATGCGAAAAGAACACACATGCAATGACTCTTGTTGTTTTTAGTGAAAAGAACACACATGCAATGACACTGGTGGATCCATAGGTGGATTGTGAAAAGAACACACATGCAATGACACTGGTGCATCCATATGTGGTATGTGAAAAGAACACACATGCAATGACTCTGGTTGTTGTTAGTGAAAAGAACACACATGCAATGACACTGGTGGATCCATGTGTGGTCTCTAAAAAGAACACACATTTCAATGACTGTGGTTGTTGTTACTAAAAAGAACACACATGCAATGACACTGGTGGATCCATATGTGGATTGTGAAAAGAGCACACATGCAATGACACTGGTGGATCCATATGTGGTATGTGAAAAGCACACACATGCAATGACTCCAATTGTTGTTAATGAAAAGAACACACATGCAATAACACTGGTGGATCCATAGGTGGATTGTGAAATGAACACACCTGCAATGACACTGGTGGATCCATATGTGGTATTTGAAAAGAACACACATGCAATGACTCTGGTTGTTGTTAGTGAAAAGAACACACATGCAATGACACTAGTGGATCCATGTGTGGACTCTAAAAAGAACACACATTTCAATGACACTAGTGGATCCATATGTGGTATGTGAAAAGAACACACATTTCAATGACTCAGTTGTTGTTAGTAAAAAGAACACACATGCAATGACACTGGTGGATCCAAAGGTGGATTGTGAAAAGATCACACATTTCAATGACTCTGGTTGTTGTTAGTAAAAACAACACACATGCAATGACACTGGTGGATCCGTGTGTGGTCTCTAAAGAGAACACACATGCAATGACTCTGGTTGTTGTTAGTAAAAAGAGCACACATGCAATGACATCAGGATCCATGTGTGGTCTCTGAAGAGAACACACATGCAATGACTCTGGTTGTTGTTAGTAAAAAGAGCACACATGCAATGACACTGGTGGATCCATATGTGGTATGTGAAAAGAACACACATGGAATGACTCTGGTTGTTGTTACTAAAAAGAACACACATGCAATGACTCTAGTGGATCCATGTGTGGTATCTAAAGAGAACACACATGCAATGACTCTGGTTGTTGTTAGTAAAAAGAGCACACATGCAATGACACTAGTGGATCCATGTGTGGATTGTGAAGAGAACACACATTTCAATGACACTAGTGGATCCATATGTGGTATGTGAGAAGAACAGTCATGAAATGACTCCAGTTGTTGTTAGTCAAAAGAACACACATGCAATGACACTGGTGGATCCATTGGTGGATTGTGAAAGGAGCACACATGTAATAACACTGGTGGATCCAAATGAGGTATGTGAAAAGAACACGCATGCAATGACTCCAGTTGTTGTTAGTGAAAAGAACATACATGCAATGACACTGGTGGATCCATGTGTGGTCTCTGAAGAGAACACAAATTTCAATGACACTGGTGGACCCATATGTGGTATGTGAAAAGAACACAAATGCAATGCCTCTGGTTGTTTTTACTAAAAAGAACACACATGCAATGACACTGGTGGATCCATAGGTGGACTGTGAAAAGAACACACATGCAATGACACTGGTTGTTGTTAGCGAAAAGAACACACATGCATTGACACTGGTGGATCCTTGTGTGGTCTCTAAAAAGAACACACATTTCATTGACTCTTGTTGTTGTTACTAAAAAGAACACACATGCAATGACACTGGTGGATCCATAGGTGGATTGTGAAAAGAGCACACATGCAATGACACTGGTGGATCCATAGGTGGATTGTGAAAAGAGCACACATGCAATGACACTGGTGGATCCATATGTGGTATGCGAAAAGAACACACATGCAATGACTCCAGTTGTTGTTAGTGAAAAGAACACACATGCAATGTCACTGGTGGATCCATAGGTGGTCTCTGAAAAGTACACACATGCAATGACACTGGTGGATCCATATGTGGTATGTGAGAAGAACACACATGCAATGACTCTGGTTCTTGTTAGTGAAAAGAACACACATGCAATGACACTGGTGGATCCATGTGTGGTCTCTAAAAAGAACACACATTTCAATGACTCTTGTTGTTGTTACTAAAAAGAACACACATGCAATGACACTGGTGGATCCATATGTGGATTTTAAAAAGAGCACACATGCAATGACACTGGTGGATCCATATGTGGTATGTGAAAAGCACACACATGCAATGACTCCAATTGGTTTTAATGAAAAGAACACACATGCAATGACACTGGTGGATCCATAAGTGGATTGTGAAAAGAGCACACATGCAATGACACTGGTGGATCCATGTGTGGTATGTGAAAAGAACACACACGCAATGACTCCGGTTGTTTTTACTAAAAAGAACACACATGCAATGACACTGGTGAATCCATGTGTGGTCTCTGAAGAGAACTCACATGCAATGACTCTGGTTGTTGTTAGTAAAAAGAGCACACATGCAATGACACTGGTGGATCCATATGTGGTATGTGAAAAGAACACACATGCAATTACTCTGGTTGTTGTTACTAAAAAGAACACACATGCAATGACTCTAGTGGATCCATGTGTGGTCTCTGAAGAGAACACACATGCAATGACTCTGGTTGTTGTTAGTAAAAAGAGCACACATGCAATGACACTAGTGGATCCATGTGTGGATTGTGAAGAGAACACACATTTCAATGACACTGGTGGATCCATATGTGGTATGTGAGAAGAACAGTCATGAAATGACTCTAGTTGTTGTTAGTCAAAAGAACACACATGCAATGACACTGGTGGATCCATTGGTGGATTGTGAAAGGAGCACACATGCAATAACACTGGTGGATCCAAATGAGGTATGTGAAAAGAACACGCATGCAATGACTCCAGTTGTTGTTATTGAAAAGAACATACATGCAATGACACTGGTGGATCCATGTGTGGTCTCTGAAGAGAACACAAATTTCAATGACACTGGTGGACCCATATGTGGTATGTGAAAAGAACACAAATGCAATGCCTCTGGTTGTTTTTACTAAAAAGAACACACATGCAATGACACTGGTGGATCCATAGGTGGACTGTGAAAAGAACACACATGCAATGACACTGGTTGTTGTTAGCGAAAAGAACACACATGCATTGACACTGGTGGATCCTTGTGTGGTCTCTAAAAAGAACACACATTTCATTGACTCTTGTTGTTGTTACTAAAAAGAACACACATGCAATGACACTGGTGGATCCATAGGTGGATTGTGAAAAGAGCACACATGCAATGACACTGGTGGATCCATAGTTGGATTGTGAAAAGAGCACACATGCAATGACACTGGTGGATCCATATGTGGTATGCGAAAAGAACACACATGCAATGACTCCAGTTCTTGTTAGTGAAAAGAACACACATGCAATGACACTGGTGGATCCATAGGTGGATTGTGAAAAGAGCACACATGCAATGACACTGGTGCATCCATATGTGGTATGTGAAAAGAACACACATGCAATGACTCTGGTTGTTGTTAGTGAAAAGAACACACATGCAATGACACTGGTGGATCCATGTGTGGTCTCTAAAAAGAACACACATTTCAATGACTGTGGTTGTTGTTACTAAAAAGAACACACATGCAATGACACTGGTGGATCCATATGTGGATTGTGAAAAGAGCACACATGCAATGACATTGGTGGATCCATATGTGGTATGTGAAAAGCACACACATGCAATGACTCCAATTGTTGTTAATGAAAAGAACACACATGCAATAACACTGGTGGATCCATAGGTGGATTGCGAAATGAACACACCTGCAATGACACTGGTGGATCCATATGTGGTATTTGAAAAGAACACACATGCAATGACTCTGGTTGTTGTTAGTGAAAAGAACACACATGCAATGACACTAGTGGATCCATGTGTGGACTCTAAAAAGAACACACATTTCAATGACACTAGTGGATCCATATGTGGTATGTGAAAAGAACACACATTTCAATGACTCAGTTGTTGTTAGTAAAAAGAACACACATGCAATGACACTGGTGGATCCAAAGGTGGATTGTGAAAAGATCACACATTTCAATGACTCTGGTTGTTGTTAGTAAAAACAAAACACATGCAATGACACTGGTGGATCCGTGTGTGGTCTCTAAAGAGAACACACATGCAATGACTCTGGTTGTTGTTAGTAAAAAGAGCACACATGCAATGACACTGGTGGATCCATGTGTGGTCTCTGAAGAGAACACACATGCAATGACTCTGGTTGTTGTTAGTAAAAAGAGCACACATGCAATGACACTGGTGGATCCATATGTGGTATGTGAAAAGAACACACATGGAATGACTCTGGTTGTTGTTACTAAAAAGAACACACATGCAATGATACTGGTGGATCCATGTGTGGTCTCTAAAGAGAACACACAGGCAATGACTCTGGTTGTTGTTAGTAAAAAGAGCACACATACAATGACACTGATGGATCCATATGTGGCATGTGAAAAGAACACACATGCAATGACCCTGGTTGTTGTTACTAAAAAGAACACACATGCAATGACACTGGTGGATCCATGTGTGGTCACTAAAGAGAACACACATGCTATGACTCTGTTTGTTGTTATTAAAAAGTGCACACATGCAATGACACTGGTGGATCCATGTGTGGATTGTGAAGAGAACACACATTTCAATGACACTGGTGGATCCATATGTGGTATGTGAGAAGAACAGTCATGAAATGACTCCAGTTGTTGTTAGTAAAATGAACACACATGCAATGACACTGGTGGATCCATAGGTGGATTATGAAAAGAGCACACATGCAATGACACTGGTGGATCCAAATGTGGTATGTGAAAAGAACACACATGCAATGAATCCAGTTGTTGTTAGTGAAAAGAACATACATGCAATGACACTTGTGGATCCATGTGTGGTGTCTGAAGAGAACACACATTTCAATGACACCGGTGGATCCATATGTGGTATGTGCAAAGAACACACATGCAATGACACTGGTGGATCCATATGTGGTATGTGAAAAGAACACACATGTAATGACTCTAGTTGTTGTTGGTGAAAAGAACACATGCAATGACACTAGTGGATCCATAGGTGGATTGTGAAAAGAACACACATGCAATTACACTGGTGGATCCATATGTGGTATGTGAAAAGAACACACATGCAATGACTCTGGTTGTTTTAGTGAAAAGAACACACATGCAATGACACTGGTGGATCCATGTGTCATCTCTAAAAAGAACACACATTTCAATGACAATGGTTGTTGTTACTAAAGAGAACACACATGCAATGACACTGGTGGATCCATATGTCGATTGTGAAAAGTGCACACATGCAATGACACTGGTGGATCCATATGTGGTATGTCAAAAGAACACAGATGCAATGACTCCAGTTGTTGTTAGTGAAAAGAACACACATGCAATGACACTGGTGGATCCATAGGTGGATTGTGAAAAGAACACACATGCAATGACACTGGTGGATCCATATGTGGTATATGAAAAGAACACACATGCAATGACTCTGGTTGTTGTTAGTGAAAAGAACACACATGAAATGACACTGGTGGATCCATGTGTGGTCTCTAAAAAGAACACACATTTCAATGACACTAGTGGATCCATATGTGGTATGTGAAAAGAACACACATTTCAATGACTCAGTTGTTGTTAGTAAAAAGAACACACACACAATGACACTGGTGGATCCAAAGGTGGATTGTGAAAAGAGCACACATTTCAATGACTCTGGTTGTTGTTGTTAGTAAAACGAACACACATGCAATGACACTAGTGTATCCATGTCTGGTCTCTGAAGTGAACACACACGCAATGACTCTGGTTGTTAGTAAAAAGAGCACACATGCAATGACACTGGTGGATCCATATGGTATGTGATAAGAACACACATGCAATGACTCTGGTTGTTGTTACTAAAAAGAACACACATGCAATGACACTGGTGGATCCATCTGTGGTCTCTAACGAGAACACACGGGCAATGACTCTAGTTGTTGTTAGTAAAAATAGCACACATGAAATGACACTGGTGTATCCATATGCGGTATATGAAAAGAACACACATGCAATGACTCTGGTTGTTGTTAGTAAAAAGAACACACATGCAATGACACTAGTGGATCCATAGGTGGATTGTGAAAAGAGCACACATGCAATGCCACAGGTGGAACCAAATGTGGTATGTGAAAAGAACACACATGCAAGGACTCTAGTTGTTAGTTAAAAGAACACACATGCAATGACACTGGTGGATCCATGTGTGGTCTCTAAAAAGAACACACATTTCAATGACTCTGGTTGTTGTTAGTAAAAAGAACACACAAGCAATGACACTGGTGGATCCATATGTGGATTGTGAAAAGTGCACACATGCAATGACACTGGTGGATCCTTATGTGGTATGTGAAAAGAACACACATGCAATGACTCCAGTTGTTGTTAGAGAAAAGAACACACATGCAATGACACTGGTGGATCCATAGGTGGATTGTGAAAAGAACACACATGCAATGACACTGGTGGATCCATATGTGGTATGTGAAAAGAACACACATGCAATGACTCTGGTTGTTGTTAGTGAAAATAGCACACATGAAATGACATCAGGTGGATCCATGTGTGGTCTCTAAAAAGAACACACATTTCAATGACACTAGTGGATCCATATGTGGTATGTGAAAAGAACACACATTACAATGACTCGCTTGTTGTTAGTAAAAAGAACACACACAATGACACTAGTGGATCCAAAGGTGGATTGTGAAAAGAGCACACATTTCAATGACTCGGTTGTTGTTAGTTAAAAGAACACACATGCAATGACACTGGTGGATCCATGTGTGGTCTCTGAAGAGGACACACACGCAATGACTCTGGTTGTTAGTAAACAGAGCACACATGCAATGACACTGGTGGATCCATATGTGGTATGTGAGAAGAACACACATGCAATGACTCTGGTTGTTCTTAGTAAAAATAGCACACATGCAATGACACTGGTGGATCCATATGTGGTATATGAAAAGAACACACATGCAATGACTCTGGTTGTTGTTACTAAAAATAACACACATGCAATGACACTGGTGGATCCATGTGTGGTCTCTGAAGAGAAGACACATGCAATGATTCTGGTTGTTGTTAGTAAAAAGAGCACACATGCAATGACACGGGTGGATCCATGTGTGGATTGTGAAGAGAACACACATTTCAATGACACTGGTGGATCCATATGTGGTATGTGAGACGAATAGTCATGAAATGACTCCAGTTGCTGTTAGTAAAAAGAACACACATGCAATGACACTAGTGGATCCATAGGTGGATTGTGAAAAGAGCACACATGCAATGCCACTCGTGGATCCAAATATGGTATGTGAAAAGAACACACATGCAATGACTCCAGTTGTTGTTAGTGAAAAGAACATACATGCAATGACACTGGTGGATCCATGTGTTGTCTCTAAAGAGAACACAAATTTCAATGACACCGGTGGATCCATATGTGGTATGTGAAAAGAACACACATGCAATGACTCTGGTTGTTTTTACTAAAAAGAACACACATGCAATGACACTGGTGGATCCATAGGTGGTATGTAAAAAGAAGACACATTTCAATGACTCTGGTTGTTGTTACTAAAAAGAACACACATGCAATGACACTAGTGGATCCATAGGTGGATTGTGAAAAGAGCACACATGCAATGCCACTAGTGGATCCATATTTGGTTTGTGGAAATAACACACATGCAATGACTCTTGTTGTTGTTAGTGAAAAGAACACACATGCAATGAAACTGGTGGATCCATGTGTGGTCTCTGAAGAGAACACATATTTCAATGACACTGGTGGATCCATATGTGGTATGTGAAAAGAACACACATGCAATGACTCTGGTTGTTGGTACTAAAAAGAACACACATGCAATGACACTGGTGGATCCATAGGAGGTGTGTGAGAAGAACACACATTTCAACGACTCTGGTTGTTGTTACTAAAAAGAACACACATGCAATGACACTAGTGGATCCATAGGTGGATTGTCAAAAGAGCACACATGCAATGACACTGGTGGATCCATATGTTATATGTGAAAATAACACACATGCAATGACTCCCATTATTGTTAGTGAAAAGAACACACATACAATGACACTGGTGGATCCATAGGTGGATTGTGAAAAGAACACACATGCAATGACACTGGTGGATCCATATGTGGTGTGTGGAAAGAACACACATGCAATGACTCTGGTTATTGTTAGTGAAAAGAACACACATGCAATAACACTGGTGGATTCATGTGTGGTCTCTGAAGAGAACACACATTTCAATGACACTGGTGGATCCATATGTGGTATGTGAAAAGAACACACATGCAATGACTCTGGTTGTTGGTACTAAAAAGAACACACATGCAATGACACTGGTGGATCCATAGGTGGTGTGTGAGAAGAACACACATTTCAACGACTCTGGTTGTTGTTACTAAAAAGAACACACATGCAATGACACTATTGGATCCATAGGTGGATTGTGAAAAGAGCACACATGCAATGACACTGGTGGATCCATATGTTATATGTGAAAAGAACACACATGCAATGACTCCCGTTGTTGTTAGTGAAAAGAACACACATACAATGACGCTGGTGGATCCATAGGTGGATAGTGAAAAGAACACACATGCAATGACACTAGTGGATCCATATGTGGTATGTGGAAAGAACACACATGCAATGACTCTGGTTGTTGTTAGTGAAAAGAACACACATGCAATGACACTGGTGGATCCATGTGTGGTCTCTAAAAAGAACACACATTTCTAGTTGTTGTTACTAAAAAGAACACGCATGCAATGACACTGGTGGATCCATAGGTGGATTGTGAAAAGAGCACACATGTAATGACACTGGTGGATCCATATGTCGTATGCGAAAAGAACCCATATGCAATGACTCCAGTTGTTGTTAGTGAAAAGAACACACATGCAATGACACTAGTGGACCCATAGGTGGATTGTGAAAAGAACACACATGCAATGACACTTCTGGATCCATATGTGGTATGTTAAAAGAACAAACATGCAATGACTCTGGTTGTTGTAGTTAGTGAAAAGAACACACATGCAATGACACTGGTGGATCCATGTGTAGTCTCTAAAAAGAACAAACATTTCAATGACTCTAGTTGTTGTTACTAAAAAGAACACACATGCAATGACACTGGTGGATCCATATGTGGATTGTGAAAAGAGCAAACATGCAATGACACTGGTGGATCCATATGTGGTATGTGAAAAGAACACACATGCAATGACACTGGTGGATCCATATGTGGTATGTGAGAAGAACAGTCATGAAATGACTCTAGTTGTTGTTAGTCAAAAGAACACACATGCAATGACACTGGTGCATCCATAGGTGGATTGTGAAAAGAGCACTCATGCAATGACACTGGTGGATCCAAATGAGGTATGTGAAAAGAACACACATGCAATGACTGCAGTTGTTGTTAGTGAAAAGAACATACATGCAATGACACTGGTGGATCCATGTGTGGTCTCTGAAGAGAACACAAATTTCAATGACACTGGTGGATCCACACGTGGTATGTGAAAAGAACACACATGCAATGCCTCTGGTTGTTTTTACTAAAAAGAACACACATGCAATGACACTGGTGGATCCATAGGTGGATTGTGAAAATAACAAACATGCAATGACACTGGTTGTTGTTAGCGAAAAGAACACACATGCAATGACACTGGTGGATCCATGTGTGGTCTCTAAAAAGAACACACATTTCATTGACTCTTGTTGTTGTTACTAAAAAGAACACACATGCAATGACACTGGTGGATCCATAGGTGGATTGTGAAAAGAGCACACATGCAATGACACTGGTGGATCCATATGTGGTATGCGAAAAGAACACACATGCAATGACTCCAGTTGTTGTTAGTGAAAAGAACACACATGCAATGACACTGGTGGATCCATAGGTGGATTGCGAAAAGAACACACATGCAATGACACTGGTGGATCCATATGTGGTATATGAAAAGAACACACATGCAATGACTCTAGTTGTTGTTAGTGAAAAGAACACACATGCAATGACACTGCTGGATCGATGTGTGGTCTCTAAAAAGTACACACATTTCAATGACTCTTGTTGTTGTTACTAAAAAGAACACACATGCAATGACACTGGTGGATCCATAGGTGGATTGTGAAAAGAGCACACATTTCAATGACTCGGTTGTTGTTAGTAAAAAGAACACACATGCAATGACACTGGTGGATCCAAAGGTGGAATGTGAAAAGAGCACACATTTCAATGACTCTGGTTATTGTTAGTAAAAAGAACACACATGCAATGACACTGGTGGATCCACGTGTGGTCTCTGAAGAGAACACACATGCAATGACTCTGGTTGTTGTTAGTAAAAAGAGCACACATGCAATGACACTGGTGGATCCATATGTGGTATGTGAAAAGAACACACATGCAATGACTCTGGTTGTTGTTACTAAAAAGAACACACATGCAATGACACTGGTGGATCCATGTGTGGTCTCTGAAGAGAACACAGCAATGACTGGTTGTTGTTCGTAAAAACAGCACACATGCAATGACACTGGTGGATCCATATGTGGTATGTGAAAAGAACACACATGCAATGACTCTGGTTGTTTTTACTAAAATGAACACACATGCAATGACATCAGGATCCATGTGTGGTCTCTGAAGAGAACACACATGCAATGACTCTGGTTGTTGTTACCAGAAAGAGCACACATGCAATGACACTGGTGGATCCATGTGTGGATTGTGAAGAGAACACACATTTCAATGACACTGGTGGATCCATATGTGGTATGTGAGAAGAATAGTCATGAAATGACTCCAGTTGTTGTTAGTCAAAAGAACACACATGCAATGAAACTGGTGGATCCATAGGTGGATTGTGAAAAGAGCACACATGCAATGACACTGGTGGATCCAAATGTTGTATGTGAAAAGAACACACATGCAATGACTCCAGTTATTGTTAGTGAAAAGAACAGACATGCAATGAGACTAGTGGATCCATGTGCGGTCTCTAAAGAGAACACATATTTCAATGACACTGGTGGATCCATATGTGGTATGTGAAAAGAACACACATGCAATGCCTCTGGTTGTTTTTACTAAAAAGAACACACATGCAATGACACTGGTGGATCCATAGGTGGTATGTGAAAAGAACACACATTTCAATGACTCTGGTTGATGTTACTAAAAAGAACACACATGCAATGACACTGGTGGATCCATAGGTGGATTGTGAAAAGCGCAGACATGCAATGACACTGGTGGATCCGTATGTGGTATGTGAAAAGCACACACATGCATTGAATGTAGTTGTTGTTAGTGAAAAGAACACACATGCAATGACACTGGTGGATCCATAGGTGGATTGTGAAAAGAACACACATGCAATTTCACTGGTGGATCCATATGTGGTATATGAAAAGAACACACATGCAACGACTCTTGTTGTTGTTACTAAAAAGAACACACATGCAAAGACACTGGTGGATCGATGTGGTCTCTAAAAAGAACACACATTTCAATGACTCTTGTTGTTGTTACTAAAAAGAACACACATGCAATGACACTGGTGGATCCATAGGTGGATTGTGAAAAGAGCACACATGCAATGACATTTGTTGATCCATATGTGGTATGCGAAAAGAACACACATGCAATGACTCCAGTTGTTGTTAGTGAAAAGAACACACATGCAATGTCACTGGTGGATCCATAGGTGGTCTCTGAAAAGTACACACATGCAATGACACTGGTGGATCCATATGTGGTATGTGAAAAGAACACACATGCAATGACTCTGGTTCTTGTTAGTGAAAAGAACACACATGCAATGACACTGGTGGATCCATGTGTGGTCTCTAAAAAGAACACACATTTCAATGACTCTGGTTGTTGTTACTAAAAAGAACACACATGCAATGACAACGGTGGATCCATATGTGGATTGTAAAAAGAGCACACATGCAATGACACTGGTGGATCCATATGTGGTATGTGAAAAGCACACACATGCATTGACTCTAATTGGTTTTAATGAAAAGAACACACATGCAATGACACTGGTGGATCCATAAGTGGATTGTGAAAAGAGCACACATGCAATGACACTGGTGGATCCATGTGTGGTATGTGAAAAGAACACACACGCAATGACTCCGGTTGTTTTTACTAAAAAGAACACACATGCAATGACACTGGTGGATCCATGTGTGGTCTCTGAAGAGAACTCACATGCAATGACTCTGGTTGTTGTTAGTAAAAAGAGCACACATGCAATGACACTGGTGGATCCATATGTGGTATGTGAAAAGAACACACATGCAATGACTCTGGTTGTTGTTACTAAAAAGAACACACATGCAATGACTCTAGTGGATCCATGTGTGGTATCTAAAGAGAACACACATGCAATGACTCTGGTTGTTGTTAGTAAAAAGAGCACACATGCAATGACACTAGTGGATCCATGTGGATTGTGAAGAGAACACATTTCAATGACACTAGTGGATCCATATGTGGTATGTGAGAAGAACAGTCATGAAATGACTCTAGTTGTTGTTAGTCAAAAGAACACACATGCAATGACACTGGTGGATCCATTGGTGGATTGTGAAAGGAGCACACATGCAATAACACTAGTGGATCCAAATGAGGTATGTGAAAAGAACATGCATGCAATGACTCCAGTTGTTGTTAGTGAAAAGAACATACATGCAATGACACTGGTGGATCCATGTGTGGTCTCTGAAGAGAACACAAATTTCAATGACAATGGTGGACCCATATGTGGTATGTGAAAAGAACACAAATGCAATGCCTGGTTGTTTTTACTAAAAAGAACACACATGCAATGACACTGGTGGATCCATAGGTGGACTGTGAAAAGAACACACATGCAATGACACTGGTTGTTGTTAGCGAAAAGAACACACATGCATTGACACTGGTGGATCCTTGTGTGGTCTCTAAAAAGAACACACATTTCATTGACTCTTGTTGTTGTTACTAAAAAGAACACACATGCAATGACACTGGTGGATCCATAGGTGGATTGTGAAAAGAGCACACATGCAATGACACTGGTGGATCCATAGTTGGATTGTGAAAAGAGCACACATGCAATGACACTGGTGGATCCATATGTGGTATGCGAAAAGAACACACATGCAATGACTCCAGTTCTTGCTAGTGAAAAGAACACACATGCAATGACACTGGTGGATCCATAGGTGGATTGTGAAAAGAACACACATGCAATGACACTGGTGCATCCATATGTGGTATGTGAAAAGAACACACATGCAATGACTCTGGTTGTTGTTAGTGAAAAGAACACACATGCAATGACACTGGTGGATCCATGTGTGGTCTCTAAAAAGAACACACATTTCAATGACTGTGGTTGTTGTTACTAAAAAGAACACACATGCAATGACACTGGTGGATCCATATGTGGATTGTGAAAAGAGCACACATGCAATGACACTGGTGGATCCATATGTGGTATGTGAAAAGCACACACATGCAATGACTCCAATTGTTGTTAATGAAAAGAACACACATGCAATAACACTGGTGGATCCATAGGTGAATTGTGAAATGAACACACCTGCAATGACACTGGTGGATCCATATGTGGTATTTGAAAAGAACACACATGCAATGACTCTGGTTGTTGTTAGTGAAAAGAACACACATGCAATGACACTAGTGGATCCATGTGTGGACTCTAAAAAGAACACACATTTCAATGACACTAGTGGATCCATATGTGGTATGTGAAAAGAACACACATTTCAATGACTCAGTTGTTGTTAGTAAAAAGAACACACATGCAATGACACTGGTGGATCCAAAGGTGGATTGTGAAAATATCACACATTTCAATGACTCTGGTTGTTGTTAGTAAAAACAACACACATGCAATGACACTGGTGGATCCGTGTGTGGTCTCTAAAGAGAACACACATGCAATGACTCTGGTTGTTGTTAGTAAAAAGAGCACGCATGCAATGACACTGGTGGATCCATGTGTGGTCTCTAAAAAGAACACACATTTCAATGACTCTGGTCTTGTTACTAAAAAGAACACAAATGCAATGACACTGGTGGATCCAAATGTGGTATGTGAAAAGAGCACACATGCAATGACACTAGTGGATCCATGTGTAGATTGTGAAAAGAACACACATTTCAATGACACTGGTGGATCCATATGTGGTATGTGAGAAGAACAGTCATGAAATGACTCTAGTTGTTGTTAGTCAAAAGAACACACATGCAATGACACTGGTGCATCCATAGGTGGATTGTGAAAAGAGCACTCATGCAATGACACTGGTGGATCCAAATGAGGTATGTGAAAAGAACACACATGCAATGACTGCAGTTGTTGTTAGTGAAAAGAACATACATGCAATGACACTGGTGGATCCATGTGTGGTCTCTGAAGAGAACACAAATTTCAATGACACTGGTGGATCCACACGTGGTATGTGAAAAGAACACACATGCAATGCCTCTGGTTGTTTTTACTAAAAAGAACACACATGCAATGACACTGGTGGATCCATAGGTGGATTGTGAAAATAACAAACATGCAATGACACTGGTTGTTGTTAGCGAAAAGAACACACATGCAATGACACTGGTGGATCCATGTGTGGTCTCTAAAAAGAACACACATTTCATTGACTCTTGTTGTTGTTACTAAAAAGAACACACATGCAATGACACTGGTGGATCCATAGGTGGATTGTGAAAAGAGCACACATGCAATGACACTGGTGGATCCATATGTGGTATGCGAAAAGAACACACATGCAATGACTCCAGTTGTTGTTAGTGAAAAGAACACACATGCAATGACACTGGTGGATCCATAGGTGGATTGCGAAAAGAACACACATGCAATGACACTGGTGGATCCATATGTGGTATATGAAAAGAACACACATGCAATGACTCTAGTTGTTGTTAGTGAAAAGAACACACATGCAATGACACTGCTGGATCGATGTGTGGTCTCTAAAAAGTACACACATTTCAATGACTCTTGTTGTTGTTACTAAAAAGAACACACATGCAATGACACTGGTGGATCCATAGGTGGATTGTGAAAAGAGCACACATTTCAATGACTCGGTTGTTGTTAGTAAAAAGAACACACATGCAATGACACTGGTGGATCCAAAGGTGGAATGTGAAAAGAGCACACATTTCAATGACTCTGGTTATTGTTAGTAAAAAGAACACACATGCAATGACATCAGGATCCACGTGTGGTCTCAAGAGAACACACATGCAATGACTCAGTTGTTGTTAGTAAAAGAGCACACATGCAATGACACTGGTGGATCCATATGTGGTATGTGAAAAGAACACACATGCAATGACTCTGGTTGTTGTTACTAAAAAGAACACACATGCAATGACACTGGTGGATCCATGTGTGGTCTCTGAAGAGAACACACAGGCAATGACTCTGGTTGTTGTTAGTAAAAAGAGCACACATGCAATGACACTGGTGGATCCATATGTGGTATGTGAAAAGAACACACATGCAATGACTCTGGTTGTTGTTACTAAAAAGAACACACATGCAATGACACTGGTGGATCCATGTGTGGTCTCTGAAGAGAACACACATGCAATGACTCTGGTTGTTGTTACCAGAAAGAGCACACATGCAATGACACTGGTGGATCCATGTGTGGATTGTGAAGAGAACACACATTTCAATGACACTGGTGGATCCATATGTGGTATGTGAGAAGAATAGTCATGAAATGACTCCAGTTGTTGTTAGTCAAAAGAACACACATGCAATGAAACTGGTGGATCCATAGGTGGATTGTGAAAAGAGCACACATGCAATGACACTGGTGGATCCAAATGTTGTATGTGAAAAGAACACACATGCAATGACTCCAGTTATTGTTAGTGAAAAGAACAGACATGCAATGAGACTAGTGGATCCATGTGCGGTCTCTAAAGAGAACACATATTTCAATGACACTGGTGGATCCATATGTGGTATGTGAAAAGAACACACATGCAATGCCTCTGGTTGTTTTTACTAAAAAGAACACACATGCAATGACACTGGTGGATCCATAGGTGGTATGTGAAAAGAACACACATTTCAATGACTCTGGTTGATGTTACTAAAAAGAACACACATGCAATGACACTGGTGGATCCATAGGTGGATTGTGAAAAGCGCAGACATGCAATGACACTGGTGGATCCGTATGTGGTATGTGAAAAGCACACACATGCATTGAATGTAGTTGTTGTTAGTGAAAAGAACACACATGCAATGACACTGGTGGATCCATAGGTGGATTGTGAAAAGAACACACATGCAATTTCACTGGTGGATCCATATGTGGTATATGAAAAGAACACACATGCAACGACTCTTGTTGTTGTTACTAAAAAGAACACACATGCAAAGACACTGGTGGATCGATGTGTGGTCTCTAAAAAGAACACACATTTCAATGACTCTTGTTGTTGTTACTAAAAAGAACACACATGCAATGACACTGGTGGATCCATAGGTGGATTGTGAAAAGAGCACACATGCAATGACATTTGTTGATCCATATGTGGTATGCGAAAAGAACACACATGCAATGACTCCAGTTGTTGTTAGTGAAAAGAACACACATGCAATGTCACTGGTGGATCCATAGGTGGTCTCTGAAAAGTACACACATGCAATGACACTGGTGGATCCATATGTGGTATGTGAAAAGAACACACATGCAATGACTCTGGTTCTTGTTAGTGAAAAGAACACACATGCAATGACACTGGTGGATCCATGTGTGGTCTCTAAAAAGAACACACATTTCAATGACTCTGGTTGTTGTTACTAAAAAGAACACACATGCAATGACAACGGTGGATCCATATGTGGATTGTAAAAAGAGCACACATGCAATGACACTGGTGGATCCATATGTGGTATGTGAAAAGCACACACATGCATTGACTCTAATTGGTTTTAATGAAAAGAACACACATGCAATGACACTGGTGGATCCATAAGTGGATTGTGAAAAGAGCACACATGCAATGACACTGGTGGATCCATGTGTGGTATGTGAAAAGAACACACACGCAATGACTCCGGTTGTTTTTACTAAAAAGAACACACATGCAATGACACTGGTGGATCCATGTGTGGTCTCTGAAGAGAACTCACATGCAATGACTCTGGTTGTTGTTAGTAAAAAGAGCACACATGCAATGACACTGGTGGATCCATATGTGGTATGTGAAAATAACACACATGCAATGACTCTGGTTGTTGTTACTAAAAAGAACACACATGCAATGACTCTAGTGGATCCATGTGTGGTATCTAAAGAGAACACACATGCAATGACTCTGGTTGTTGTTAGTAAAAAGAGCACACATGCAATGACACTAGTGGATCCATGTGTGGATTGTGAAGAGAACACACATTTCAATGACACTAGTGGATCCATATGTGGTATGTGAGAAGAACAGTCATGAAATGACTCTAGTTGTTGTTAGTCAAAAGAACACACATGCAATGACACTGGTGGATCCATTGGTGGATTGTGAAAGGAGCACACATGCAATAACACTGGTGGATCCAAATGAGGTATGTGAAAAGAACATGCATGCAATGACTCCAGTTGTTGTTAGTGAAAAGAACATACATGCAATGACACTGGTGGATCCATGTGTGGTCTCTGAAGAGAACACAAATTTCAATGACAATGGTGGACCCATATGTGGTATGTGAAAAGAACACAAATGCAATGCCTCTGGTTGTTTTTACTAAAAAGAACACACATGCAATGACACTGGTGGATCCATAGGTGGACTGTGAAAAGAACACACATGCAATGACACTGGTTGTTGTTAGCGAAAAGAACACACATGCATTGACACTGGTGGATCCTTGTGTGGTCTCTAAAAAGAACACACATTTCATTGACTCTTGTTGTTGTTACTAAAAAGAACACACATGCAATGACACTGGTGGATCCATAGGTGGATTGTGAAAAGAGCACACATGCAATGACACTGGTGGATCCATAGTTGGATTGTGAAAAGAGCACACATGCAATGACACTGGTGGATCCATATGTGGTATGCGAAAAGAACACACATGCAATGACTCCAGTTCTTGCTAGTGAAAAGAACACACATGCAATGACACTGGTGGATCCATAGGTGGATTGTGAAAAGAACACACATGCAATGACACTGGTGCATCCATATGTGGTATGTGAAAAGAACACAGATGCAATGACTCACGTTGTTGTTAGTGAAAAGAACACACATGCAATGACACTGGTGGATCCATGTGTGGTCTCTAAAAAGAACACACATTTCAATGACTGTGGTTGTTGTTACTAAAAAGAACACACATGCAATGACACTGGTGGATCCATATGTGGATTGTGAAAAGAGCACACATGCAATGACACTGGTGGATCCATATGTGGTATGTGAAAAGCACACACATGCAATGACTCCAATTGTTGTTAATGAAAAGAACACACATGCAATAACACTGGTGGATCCATAGGTGAATTGTGAAATGAACACACCTGCAATGACACTGGTGGATCCATATGTGGTATTTGAAAAGAACACACATGCAATGACTCTGGTTGTTGTTAGTGAAAAGAACACACATGCAATGACACTAGTGGATCCATGTGTGGACTCTAAAAAGAACACACATTTCAATGACACTAGTGGATCCATATGTGGTATGTGAAAAGAACACACATTTCAATGACTCAGTTGTTGTTAGTAAAAAGAACACACATGCAATGACACTGGTGGATCCAAAGGTGGATTGTGAAAATATCACACATTTCAATGACTCTGGTTGTTGTTAGTAAAAACAACACACATGCAATGACATCAGGATCCGTGTGTGGTCTCTAAAGAGAACACACATGCAATGACTCGTTGTTGTTAGTAAAAAGAGCACACATGCAATGACATCAGGATCCATGTGTGGTCTCAAGAGAACACACATGCAATGACTCGTTGTTGTTAGTGAAGAGAGCACACATGCAATGACACTGGTGGATCCATATGTGGTATGTGAAAAGAACACACATGGAATGACTCTGGTTGTTGTTACTAAAAAGAACACACATGCAATGATACTGGTGGATCCATGTGTGGTCTCTAAAGAGAACACACAGGCAATGACTCTGGTTGTTGTTAGTAAAAAGAGCACACATGCAATGACACTGATGGATCCATATGTGGCATGTGAAAAGAACACACATGCAATGACCCTGGTTGTTGTTACTAAAAAGAACACACATGCAATGACATCAGTGGATCCATGTGTGGTCACTAAAGAGAACACACATGCTATGACTCTGTTTGTTGTTATTAAAAAGTGCACACATGCAATGACACTGGTGGATCCATGTGTGGATTGTGAAGAGAACACACATTTCAATGACACTGGTGGATCCATATGTGGTATGTGAGAAGAACAGTCATGAAATGACTCCAGTTGTTGTTAGTAAAATGAACACACATGCAATGACACTGGTGGATCCATAGGTGGATTATGAAAAGAGCACACAAGCAATGACACTGGTGGATCCAAATGTGGTATGTGAAAAGAACACACATGCAATGAATCCAGTTGTTGTTAGTGAAAAGAACATACATGCAATGACACTGGTGGATCCATGTGTGGTGTCTGAAGAGAACACACATTTCAATGACACCGGTGGATCCATATGTGGTATGTGCAAAGAACACACATGCAATGACACTGGTGGATCCATATGTGGTATGTGAAAAGAACACACATGTAATGACTCTAGTTGTTGTTGGTGAAAAGAACACATGCAATGACACTAGTGGATCCATAGGTGGATTGTGAAAAGAACACACATGCAATGACACTGGTGGATCCATATGTGGTATGTGAAAAGAACACACATGCAATGACTCTGGTTGTTTTAGTGAAAAGAACACACATGCAATGACACTGGTGGATCCATGTGTCGTCTCTAAAAAGAACACACATTTCAATGACAATGGTTGTTGTTACTAAAGAGAACACACATGCAATGACACTGGTGGATCCATATGTCGATTGTGAAAAGTGCACACATGCAATGACACTGGTGGATCCATATGTGGTATGTCAAAAGAACACACATGCAATGACTCCAGTTGTTGTTAGTGAAAAGAACACACATGCAATGACACTGGTGGATCCATAGGTGGATTGTGAAAAGAACACACATGCAATGACACTGGTGGATCCATATGTGGTATATGAAAAGAACACACATGCAATGACTCTGGTTGTTGTTAGTGAAAAGAACACACATGAAATGACACTGGTGGATCCATGTGGTCTCTAAAAAGAACACACATTTCAATGACACTAGTGGATCCATATGTGGTATGTGAAAAGAACACACATTTCAATGACTCAGTTGTTGTTAGTAAAAAGAACACACACACACAATGACACTGGTGGATCCAAAGGTGGATTGTGAAAAGAGCACACATTTCAATGACTCTGGTTGTTGTTGTTAGTAAAACGAACACACATGCAATGACACTAGTGTATCCATGTCTGGTCTCTGAAGTGAACACACACGCAATGACTCTGGTTGTTAGTAAAAAGAGCACACATGCAATGACACTGGTGGATCCATATGCGGTATGTGAAAAGAACACACATGCAATGACTCTGGTTGTTACTAAAAAGAACACACATGCAATGACACTGGTGGATCCATCTGTGGTCTCTAACGAGAACACACGGGCAATGACTCTAGTTGTTGTTAGTAAAAATAGCACACATGCAATGATACTGGTGTATCCATATGCGGTATATGAAAAGAACACACATGCAATGACTCTGGTTGTTGTTAGTAAAAAGAACACACATGCAATGACACTAGTGGATCCATAGGTGGATTGTGAAAAGAGCACACATGCAATGCCACAGGTGGAACCAAATGTGGTATGTGAAAAGAACACACATGCAGTGACTCTAGTTGTTAGTGAAAAGAACACACATGCAATGACACTGGTGGATCCATGTGTGGTCTCTAAAAAGAACACACATTTCAATGACTCTGGTTGTTGTTAGTAAAAAGAACACACAAGCAATGACACTGGTGGATCCATATGTGGATTGTGAAAAGTGCACACATGCAATGACACTGGTGGATCCATATGTGGTATGTGAAAAGAACACACATGCAATGACTCCAGTTGTTGTTAGAGAAAAGAACACACATGCAATGACACTGGTGGATCCATAGGTGGATTGTGAAAAGAACACACATGCAATGACACTGGTGGATCCATATGTGGTATGTGAAAAGAACACACATGCAATGACTCTGGTTGTTGTTAGTGAAAAGAACACACATGAAATGACACTGGTGGATCCATGTGTGGTCTCTAAAAAGAACACACATTTCAATGACACTAGTGGATCCATATGTGGTATGTGAAAAGAACACACATTACAATGACTCAGTTGTTGTTAGTAAAAAGAACACACACGCAATGACACTAGTGGATCCAAAGGTGGATTGTGAAAAGAGCACACATTTCAATGACTCTGGTTGTTGTTGTTAGTAAAACGAACACACATGCAATGACACTGGTGGATCCATGTGTGGTCTCTGAAGAGGACACACACGCAATGACTCTGGTTGTTAGTAAACAGAGCACACATGCAATGACACTGGTGGATCCATATGTGGTATGTGAGAAGAACACACATGCAATGACTCTGGTTGTTGTTAGTAAAAATAGCACACATGCAATGACACTGGTGGATCCATATGTGGTATATGAAAAGAACACACATGCAATGACTCTGGTTGTTGTTACTAAAAACAACACACATGCAATGACACTGGTGGATCCATGTGTGGTCTCTGAAGAGAAGACACATGCAATGATTCTGGTTGTTGTTAGTAAAAAGAGCACACATGCAATGACACGGGTGGATCCATGTGTGGATTGTGAAGAGAACACACATTTCAATGACACTGGTGGATCCATATGTGGTATGTGAGACGAATAGTCATGAAATGACTCCAGTTGCTGTTAGTAAAAAGAACACACATGCAATGACACTAGTGGATCCATAGGTGGATTGTGAAAAGAGCACACATGCAATGCCACTCGTGGATCCAAATATGGTATGTGAAAAGAACACACATGCAATGACTCCAGTTGTTGTTAGTGAAAAGAACATACATGCAATGACACTGGTGGATCCGTATGTGGTATGTGAAAAGCACACACATGCATTGAATGTAGTTGTTGTTAGTGAAAAGAACACACATGCAATGACACTGGTGGATCCATAGGTGGATTGTGAAAAGAACACACATGCAATTTCACTGGTGGATCCATATGTGGTATATGAAAAGAACACACATGCAACGACTCTTGTTGTTGTTACTAAAAAGAACACACATGCAAAGACACTGGTGGATCGATGTGTGGTCTCTAAAAAGAACACACATTTCAATGACTCTTGTTGTTGTTACTAAAAAGAACACACATGCAATGACACTGGTGGATCCATAGGTGGATTGTGAAAAGAGCACACATGCAATGACATTTGTTGATCCATATGTGGTATGCGAAAAGAACACACATGCAATGACTCCAGTTGTTGTTAGTGAAAAGAACACACATGCAATGTCACTGGTGGATCCATAGGTGGTCTCTGAAAAGTACACACATGCAATGACACTGGTGGATCCATATGTGGTATGTGAAAAGAACACACATGCAATGACTCTGGTTCTTGTTAGTGAAAAGAACACACATGCAATGACACTGGTGGATCCATGTGTGGTCTCTAAAAGAACACACATTTCAATGACTGGTTGTTGTTACTAAAAAGAACACACATGCAATGACAACGGTGGATCCATATGTGGATTGTAAAAAGAGCACACATGCAATGACACTGGTGGATCCATATGTGGTATGTGAAAAGCACACACATGCATTGACTCTAATTGGTTTTAATGAAAGAACACACATGCAATGACACTGGTGGATCCATAAGTGGATTGTGAAAGAGCACACATGCAATGACACTGGTGGATCCATGTGTGGTATGTGAAAAGAACACACACGCAATGACTCCGGTTGTTTTTACTAAAAAGAACACACATGCAATGACACTGGTGGATCCATGTGTGGTCTCTGAAGAGAACTCACATGCAATGACTCTGGTTGTTGTTAGTAAAAAGAGCACACATGCAATGACACTGGTGGATCCATATGTGGTATGTGAAAATAACACACATGCAATGACTCTGGTTGTTGTTACTAAAAAGAACACACATGCAATGACTCTAGTGGATCCATGTGTGGTATCTAAAGAGAACACACATGCAATGACTCTGGTTGTTGTTAGTAAAAAGAGCACACATGCAATGACACTAGTGGATCCATGTGTGGATTGTGAAGAGAACACACATTTCAATGACACTAGTGGATCCATATGTGGTATGTGAGAAGAACAGTCATGAAATGACTCTAGTTGTTGTTAGTCAAAAGAACACACATGCAATGACACTGGTGGATCCATTGGTGGATTGTGAAAGGAGCACACATGCAATAACACTGGTGGATCCAAATGAGGTATGTGAAAAGAACATGCATGCAATGACTCCAGTTGTTGTTAGTGAAAAGAACATACATGCAATGACACTGGTGGATCCATGTGTGGTCTTTGAAGAGAACACAAATTTCAATGACAATGGTGGACCCATATGTGGTATGTGAAAAGAACACAAATGCAATGCCTCTGGTTGTTTTTACTAAAAAGAACACACATGCAATGACACTGGTGGATCCATAGGTGGACTGTGAAAAGAACACACATGCAATGACACTGGTTGTTGTTAGCGAAAAGAACACACATGCATTGACACTGGTGGATCCTTGTGTGGTCTCTAAAAAGAACACACATTTCATTGACTCTTGTTGTTGTTACTAAAAAGAACACACATGCAATGACACTGGTGGATCCATAGGTGGATTGTGAAAAGAGCACACATGCAATGACACTGGTGGATCCATAGTTGGATTGTGAAAAGAGCACACATGCAATGACACTGGTGGATCCATATGTGGTATGCGAAAAGAACACACATGCAATGACTCCAGTTCTTGCTAGTGAAAAGAACACACATGCAATGACACTGGTGGATCCATAGGTGGATTGTGAAAAGAACACACATGCAATGACACTGGTGCATCCATATGTGGTATGTGAAAAGAACACAGATGCAATGACTCTGGTTGTTGTTAGTGAAAAGAACACACATGCAATGACACTGGTGGATCCATGTGTGGTCTCTAAAAAGAACACACATTTCAATGACTGTGGTGGTTGTTACTAAAAAGAACACACATGCAATGACACTGGTGGATCCATATGTGGATTGTGAAAAGAGCACACATGCAATGACACTGGTGGATCCATATGTGGTATGTGAAAAGCACACACATGCAATGACTCCAATTGTTGTTAATGAAAAGAACACACATGCAATAACACTGGTGGATCCATAGGTGAATTGTGAAATGAACACACCTGCAATGACACTGGTGGATCCATATGTGGTATTTGAAAAGAACACACATGCAATGACTCTGGTTGTTGTTAGTGAAAAGAACACACATGCAATGACACTAGTGGATCCATGTGTGGACTCTAAAAAGAACACACATTTCAATGACACTAGTGGATCCATATGTGGTATGTGAAAAGAACACACATTTCAATGACTCAGTTGTTGTTAGTAAAAAGAACACACATGCAATGACACTGGTGGATCCAAAGGTGGATTGTGAAAATATCACACATTTCAATGACTCTGGTTGTTGTTAGTAAAAACAACACACATGCAATGACACTGGTGGATCCGTGTGTGGTCTCTAAAGAGAACACACATGCAATGACTCTGGTTGTTGTTAGTAAAAAGAGCACACATGCAATGACACTGGTGGATCCATGTGTGGTCTCTGAAGAGAACACACATGCAATGACTCTGGTTGTTGTTAGTAAAAAGAGCACACATGCAATGACACTGGTGGATCCATATGTGGTATGTGAAAAGAACACACATGGAATGACTCTGGTTGTTGTTACTAAAAAGAACACACATGCAATGATACTGGTGGATCCATGTGTGGTCTCTAAAGAGAACACAGTGCAATGACTCTGGTTGTTGTTAGTAAAAAGAGCACACATGCAATGACACTGATGGATCCATATGTGGCATGTGAAAAGAACACACATGCAATGACCCTGGTTGTTGTTACTAAAAAGAACACACATGCAATGACACTGGTGGATCCATGTGTGGTCACTAAAGAGAACACACATGCTATGACTCTGTTTGTTGTTATTAAAAAGTGCACACATGCAATGACACTGGTGGATCCATGTGTGGATTGTGAAGAGAACACACATTTCAATGACACTGGTGGATCCATATGTGGTATGTGAGAAGAACAGTCATGAAATGACTCCAGTTGTTGTTAGTAAAATGAACACACATGCAATGACACTGGTGGATCCATAGGTGGATTATGAAAAGAGCACACAAGCAATGACACTGGTGGATCCAAATGTGGTATGTGAAAAGAACACACATGCAATGAATCCAGTTGTTGTTAGTGAAAAGAACATACATGCAATGACACTGGTGGATCCATGTGTGGTGTCTGAAGAGAACACACATTTCAATGACACCGGTGGATCCATATGTGGTATGTGCAAAGAACACACATGCAATGACACTGGTGGATCCATATGTGGTATGTGAAAAGAACACACATGTAATGACTCTAGTTGTTGTTGGTGAAAAGAACACATGCAATGACACTAGTGGATCCATAGGTGGATTGTGAAAAGAACACACATGCAATGACACTGGTGGATCCATATGTGGTATGTGAAAAGAACACACATGCAATGACTCTGGTTGTTTTAGTGAAAAGAACACACATGCAATGACACTGGTGGATCCATGTGTCGTCTCTAAAAAGAACACACATTTCAATGACAATGGTTGTTGTTACTAAAGAGAACACACATGCAATGACACTGGTGGATCCATATGTCGATTGTGAAAAGTGCACACATGCAATGACACTGGTGGATCCATATGTGGTATGTCAAAAGAACACACATGCAATGACTCCAGTTGTTGTTAGTGAAAAGAACACACATGCAATGACACTGGTGGATCCATAGGTGGATTGTGAAAAGAACACACATGCAATGACACTGGTGGATCCATATGTGGTATATGAAAAGAACACACATGCAATGACTCTGGTTGTTGTTAGTGAAAAGAACACACATGAAATGACACTGGTGGATCCATGTGTGGTCTCTAAAAAGAACACACATTTCAATGACACTAGTGGATCCATATGTGGTATGTGAAAAGAACACACATTTCAATGACTCAGTTGTTGTTAGTAAAAAGAACACACACACACAATGACACTGGTGGATCCAAAGGTGGATTGTGAAAAGAGCACACATTTCAATGACTCTGGTTGTTGTTGTTAGTAAAACGAACACACATGCAATGACACTAGTGTATCCATGTCTGGTCTCTGAAGTGAACACACACGCAATGACTCTGGTTGTTAGTAAAAAGAGCACACATGCAATGACACTGGTGGATCCATATGCGGTATGTGAAAAGAACACACATGCAATGACTCTGGTTGTTGTTACTAAAAAGAACACACATGCAATGACACTGGTGGATCCATCTGTGGTCTCTAACGAGAACACACGGGCAATGACTCTAGTTGTTGTTAGTAAAAATAGCACACATGCAATGATACTGGTGTATCCATATGCGGTATATGAAAAGAACACACATGCAATGACTCTGGTTGTTGTTAGTAAAAAGAACACACATGCAATGACACTAGTGGATCCATAGGTGGATTGTGAAAAGAGCACACATGCAATGCCACAGGTGGAACCAAATGTGGTATGTGAAAAGAACACACATGCAGTGACTCTAGTTGTTAGTGAAAAGAACACACATGCAATGACACTGGTGGATCCATGTGTGGTCTCTAAAAAGAACACACATTTCAATGACTCTGGTTGTTGTTAGTAAAAAGAACACACAAGCAATGACACTGGTGGATCCATATGTGGATTGTGAAAAGTGCACACATGCAATGACACTGGTGGATCCATATGTGGTATGTGAAAAGAACACACATGCAATGACTCAGGTAGATGTTAGAGAAAAGAACACACATGCAATGACACTGGTGGATCCATAGGTGGATTGTGAAAAGAACACACATGCAATGACACTGGTGGATCCATATGTGGTATGTGAAAAGAACACACATGCAATGACTCTGGTTGTTGTTAGTGAAAAGAACACACATGAAATGACACTGGTGGATCCATGTGTGGTCTCTAAAAAGAACACACATTTCAATGACACTAGTGGATCCATATGGTATGTGAAAAGAACACACATTACAATGACTCAGTTGTTGTTAGTAAAAAGAACACACACGCAATGACACTAGTGGATCCAAAGGTGGATTGTGAAAAGAGCACACATTTCAATGACTCTGGTTGTTGTTGTTAGTAAAACGAACACACATGCAATGACACTGGTGGATCCATGTGTGGTCTCTGAAGAGGACACACACGCAATGACTCTGGTTGTTAGTAAACAGAGCACACATGCAATGACACTGGTGGATCCATATGTGGTATGTGAGAAGAACACACATGCAATGACTCTGGTTGTTGTTAGTAAAAATAGCACACATGCAATGACACTGGTGGATCCATATGTGGTATATGAAAAGAACACACATGCAATGACTCTGGTTGTTGTTACTAAAAATAACACACATGCAATGACACTGGTGGATCCATGTGTGGTCTCTGAAGAGAAGACACATGCAATGATTCTGGTTGTTGTTAGTAAAAAGAGCACACATGCAATGACACGGGTGGATCCATGTGTGGATTGTGAAGAGAACACACATTTCAATGACACTGGTGGATCCATATGTGGTATGTGAGACGAATAGTCATGAAATGACTCCAGTTGCTGTTAGTAAAAAGAACACACATGCAATGACACTAGTGGATCCATAGGTGGATTGTGAAAAGAGCACACATGCAATGCCACTCGTGGATCCAAATATGGTATGTGAAAAGAACACACATGCAATGACTCCAGTTGTTGTTAGTGAAAAGAACATACATGCAATGACACTGGTGGATCCATGTGTTGTCTCTAAAGAGAACACAAATTTCAATGACACCGATGGATCCATATGTGGTATGTGAAAAGAACACACATGCAATGACTCTGGTTGATTTTACTAAAAAGAACACACATGCAATGACACTGGTGGATCCATAGGTGGTATGTAAAAAGAAGACACATTTCAATCACTCTGGTTGTTGTTACTAAAAAGAACACACATGCAATGACACTAGTGGATCCATAGGTGGATTGTGAAAAGAGCACACATGCAATGCCACTAGTGGATCCATATTTGGTTTGTGGAAATAACACACATGCAATGACTCTTGTTGTTGTTAGTGAAAAGAACACACATGCAATGACACTGGTGGATCCATGTGTGGTCTCTGAAGAGAACACACATTTCAATGACACTGGTGGATCCATATGTGGTATGTGAAAAGAACACACATGCAATGACTCTGGTTGTTGGTACTAAAAAGAACACACATGCAATGACACTGGTGGATCCATAGGAGGTGTGTGAGAAGAACACACATTTCAACGACTCTGGTTGTTGTTACTAAAAAGAACACACATGCAATGACACTAGTGGATCCATAGGTGGATTGTCAAAAGAGCACACATGCAATGACACTGGTGGATCCATATGTTATATGTGAAAATAACACACATGCAATGACTCCCATTATTGTTAGTGAAAAGAACACACATACAATGACACTGGTGGATCCATAGGTGGATTCTGAAAAGAACACACATGCAATGACACTGGTGGATCCATATGTGGTGTGTGGAAAGAACACACATGCAATGACTCTGGTTATTGTTAGTGAAAAGAACACACATGCAATAACACTGGTGGATTCATGTGTGGTCTCTGAAGAGAACACACATTTCAATGACACTGGTGGATCCATATGTGGTATGTGAAAAGAACACACATGCAATGACTCTGGTTGTTGGTACTAAAAAGAACACACATGCAATGACACTGGTGGATCCATAGGTGGTGTGTGAGAAGAACGCACATTTCAACGACTCTGGTTGTTGTTACTAAAAAGAACACACATGCAATGACACTGGTGGATCCATATGTTATATGTGAAAAGAACACACATGCAATGACTCCCGTTGTTGTTAGTGAAAAGAACACACATACAATGACGCTGGTGGATCCATAGGTGGATAGTGAAAAGAACACACATGCAATGACACTAGTGGATCCATATGTGGTATGTGGAAAGAACACACATGCAATGACTCTGGTTGTTGTTAGTGAAAAGAACACACATGCAATGACACTGGTGGATCCATGTGTGGTCTCTAAAAAGAACACACATTTCTAGTTGTTGTTACTAATTAGAACACGCATGCAATGACACTGGTGGATCCATAGGTGGATTGTGAAAAGAGCACACATGTAATGACATTGGTGGATCCATATGTCGTATGCGAAAAGAACCCATATGCAATGACTCCAGTTGTTGTTAGTGAAAAGAACACACATGCAATGACACTAGTGGACCCATAGGTGGATTGTGAAAAGAACACACATGCAATGACACTTCTGGATCCATATGTGGTATGTTAAAAGAACAAACATGTAATGACTCTGGTTGTTGTAGTTAGTGAAAAGAACACACATGCAATGACACTGGTGGATCCATGTGTAGTCTCTAAAAAGAACAAACATTTAAATGACTCTAGTTGTTGTTACTAAAAAGAACACACATGCAATGACACTGGTGGATCCATATGTGGATTGTGAAAAGAGCAAACATGCAATGACACTGGTGGATCCATATGTGGTATGTGAAAAGAACACACATGCAATGACGCTAGTTGTTGTTAGTGAAAAGAACACACATGCAATCACACTAGTGGATCCATAGGTGGATTGTGAAAAGAACACACATGCAATGACACTGGTGGATCCATATGTGGTATGTGAAAATAAGACACATGCAATGACTCTGGTTGTTGTTAGTCAAAAGAACACGCATGCAATGACACTGGTGGATCCATGTGTGGTCTCTAAAAAGAACACACATTTCAATGACTCTGGTCTTGTTACTAAAAAGAACACAAATGCAATGACACTGGTGGATCCAAATGTGGTATGTGAAAAGAGCACACATGCAATGACACTAGTGGATCCATGTGTAGATTGTGAAAAGAACACACATTTCAATGACACTGGTGGATCCATATGTGGTATGTGAGAAGAATAGTCATGAAATGACTCTAGTTGTTGTTAGTCAAAAGAACACACATGCAATGACACTGGTGCATCCATAGGTGGATTGTGAAAAGAGCACTCATGCAATGACACTGGTGGATCCAAATGAGGTATGTGAAAAGAACACACATGCAATGACTCCAGTTGTTGTTAGTGAAAAGAACATACATGCAATGACACTGGTGGATCCATGTGTGGTCTCTGAAGAGAACACAAATTTCAATGACACTGGTGGATCCACACGTGGTATGTGAAAAGAACACACATGCAATGCCTCTGGTTGTTTTTACTAAAAAGAACACACATGCAATGACACTGGTGGATCCATAGGTGGATTGTGAAAATAACACACATGCAATGACACTGGTTGTTGTTAGCGAAAAGAACACACATGCAATGACACTGGTGGATCCATGTGTGGTCTCTAAAAAGAACACACATTTCATTGACTCTGGTGGATCCATAGGAGGATTGTGAAAAGAGCACACATGCAATGACACTGGTGGATCCATATGTGGTATGCGAAAAGAACACACATGCAATGACTCCAGTTCTTGTTAGTGAAAAGAACACACATGCAATGACACTGGTGGAACCATAGGTGGATTGTGAAAAGAACACACATGCAATGACACTGGTGGATCCATATGTGTTATGTGAAAAGAACACACATGCAATGACTCTGGTTGTTGTTAGTGAAAAGAACACACATGCAATGACGCTGGTGGATCCATGTGTGGTCTCTAAAAAGAACACACATATCAATGACTCTAGTTGTTGTTACTAAAAACAACACACATCCAATGACACTGGTGGATCCACTTGTGGATTGTGAAAAGAGCACACATGCAATGACATTGGTGGATCCATATGTGGTATGTCAAAAGCACACACGTGCAATGACTCCAATTGTTGTTAATGAAAAGAACACACATGCAATGACACTGGTGGATCCATAGGTGGATTGTGAAATGAACACACCTGCAATGACATTGGTGGATCCATATGTGGTATGTGAAAAGAACACACATGCAATGACTCTGGTTGTTGTTAGTGAAAAGAACACACATGCAATGACACTAGTGGATCCATGTGTAGTCTCTAAAAAGAACACACATTTAAATGACACTAGTGGATCCATATGTGGTATGTGAAAAGAACACATATTTCAATGACTTAGTTGTTGTTAGTAAAAAGAACACATATGCAATGACACTGGTGGATCCAAAGGTGGAATGTGAAAAGAGCACACATTTCAATGACTCTGGTTGTTGTTAGTAAAAAGAACACACATGCAATGACTCTGGTTGTTGTTAGTAAAAAGAACACACATGCAATGACACTGGTGGATCCATATGTGGTATGTGGAAAGAACACACATGCAATGACTCTGGTTGTTGTTAGTGAAAAGAACACACATGCAAATAACACTGGTGGATTCATGTGTGGTCTCTGAAGAGAACACACATTTCAATGACACTGGTGGATCCATATGTGGTATGTGAAAAGAACACACATGCAATGCCTCTGGTTGTTTTTACTAAAAACAACACACATGCAATGACACTGGTGGATCCATAGGTGGATTGTGAGAAGAACGCACATGCAATGACACCAGTGGATCCATGTGTGGTCTATGAGAGGAACACAGATGCAATGACTCTAGTTTTGGTTCATGAGAATAACACACATGCAATGACACTAGTGGATCCATGTGTGGTCTCTGAAGAGAACACACATGCAATGACTCTGGTTGTTGTTAGTAAAAAGAGCACACATGCAATGACACTGGTGGATCCATATGTGGTATGTGAAAAGAACACACATGCAATGACTCTGGTTGTTGTTACTAAAAAGAACACACATGCAATGACACTGGTGGATCCATGTGTGGTCTCTGAAGAGAACACATAGGCAATGACTCTGGTTGTTGTTAGTAAAAAGAGCACACATGCAATGACACTGGTGGATCCATCTGTGGTATGTGAAAAGAACACACATGCAATGACTCTGGTTGTTGTTACTAAAAAGAACACACATGAATTGACACTGGTGGATCCATTTGTGGTCTCTGAAGAGAACACACATGCAATGACTCTGGTTATTGTTAGTAAAAAGAGCACACATGCAATGACACTGGTGGATCCATTTGTGGATTGTGAAGAGAACACACATTTCAATGACACTGGTGGATCCATATGTGGTATGTGAGAAGAACAATCATGAAATGACTCCAGTTGTTGTTAGTAAAAAGAACACACATGCAATGACAATGGTGGATCCATAGGTGGTATGTGAAAAGAACACACATTTCAATGACTGGTTGTTGTTACTAAAAAGAACACACATGAAATGACACTGGTGGATCCATAGGTGGATTGTGAAAAGAGCACACATGCAATGACACTGGTGGATCCAAATGTGGTATGTGAAAAGAACAAACATGCAATGACTCCAGTTGTTGTTAGTGAAAAGAACATACATGCAATGACACGGGTGGATCCATGTGTGGTCTCTAAAGAGAACACACATTTCAATGACACTGGTGGATCCATATGTGGTATGTGAAAAGAACATACATGCAATGACTCTGGTTGTTTTTACTAAAAAGAACACACATGCAATGATACTGGTGGATCCATAGGTGGCATGTGAAAAGAACACACATTTCAATGACTCTGGTTGTTGTTACTGAAAAGATCACACATGGAATGACACTGGTGGATCGATATGTGAATTGTGAATAGAGCACACATGCAATGGCACTGGTGGATCCATATTTGGTTTGCGGAAATAACACACATGCAATGACTCTGGTTGTTATTAGTGAAAAGAACACACATGCAATGACACGGATGGATCCATGTGTGGTCTCTGAAGAGACCACACATTTCAATGACACTAGTGGATATATATGTGGTATGTGAAAAGAACACACATTTCAATGACTCAGTTGTTGTTAGTAAAAAGAACACACATGCAATGACACTGGTGGGTCCAAAGGTGGATTATGAAAAGAACACACATTTCAATGACTCTGGTTGTTGTTAGTAAAAAGAACACACATGCAATGACTTTTGTTGTTGTTAGTGAAAAGAACACACGTTTCAATGACTCTGGTTGTTGTTACTAAAAATAACAAACAAGCAATGACACTTGTGGATCCATAGGTGGATTGTGAAAACAACAGACATGCAATGACACTGGAGGATCCATATGTGGTATGTGAAAAGAACACACATGCAATGAATTTTGTTGTTGTTAGTGAAAAGAACACACATGCAATGTCAGTGGTGGATCCATGTGTGGTCTCTAAATAGAACACACATTTCAATGACTCTGGTTGTTGTTACTAAAAAGAACACACATGCAATGACACTGGTGGATCCATAAGTGGATTGTGAAAAGAGCACACATGCAATGACACTGGTGGATCCACATGTGGTATGCGAAAATAACACACATGCAATGACTCCAGTTGTTGTTAGTGAAAAGAACACACATGCAATGACACTGGTGGATCCATAGGTGGATTGTGAAAAGAACACACATGCAATGACACTGGTGGATCCATATGTGGTATGTGAAAAGAACACACATGCAATGACTCTGGTTGTTGTTAGTGAAAAGAACACACATGCAATGACACTTGTGGATCCATCTATGGTCTCTAAAAAGAACACACATTTCAATGACTCCGGTTGTTGTTACTAAAAAGAACACACATGCAATGACACTGGTGGATCCAAAGGTGGAATGTGAAAAGAGCACACATTTCAATGACTCTGGTTGTTGTTAGTAAAAAGAACACACATGCAATTACACTAGTGGATCCATGTGTGGTCTCTGAAGAGAACACACATGCAATGACTCTGGTTGTTGTTAGTAAAAAGAGCACACATGCAATGACACAGGTGGATCCATATGTGGTATGTGAAAAGAACACACATGCAATGACTCTGGTTGTTGTTACTAAAAAGAACACACATGCAATGACACTGGTGGATCCATGTGTGGTCTCTGAAGAGAACACACAGGTAATGACTCTGGTTGTTGTTAGTAAAAAGAGCACACATGCAATGACACTGGTGGATCCATATGTGGTCTGTGAAAAGAACACACATGCAATGACTCTGGTTGTTGTTACTAAAAAGAACACACATGCAATGACATCAGGATCCATGTGTGGTCTCTAAAGAGAACACACATGCAATGACTCTGGTTGTTGTTAGTAAAAAGAGCACACACGCAATGACACTGGTGGATCCATGTGTGGATTGTGAAGAGAACACACATTTCAATGACACTGGTGGATCCATATGTGGTATGTGAGAAGAACAGTCATGAAATGAGTCCGGTTGTTGTTAGTCAAAAGAACACACATGCAATGACACTGGTGGATCCATAGGTGGATTGTGAAAAGAGCACACATGCAATGACACTAGTGGATCCAAATGTCGTATGTGAAAAGAACACACATGCAATGACTCCAGTTGTTGTTAGTGAAAAGAACATACATGCAAAGACACTGGTGGATCCATGTGTGGTCTCTGAAGAGAACACAAATTTCAATCACACTGGTGGATCCATATGTGGTATGTGAAAAGAACACACATGCAATGCCTCTGGTTGTTTTTACTAAAAAGAACACACATGCAATGACACTGGTGGATCCATGTGTGGTCTCTGAAGAGAACACACAGGTAATGACTCTGGTTGTTGTTAGTAAAAAGAGCACACATGCAATGACACTGGTGGATCCATATGTGGTCTGTGAAAAGAACACACATGCAATGACTCTGGTTGTTGTTACTAAAAAGAACACACATGCAATGACACTGGTGGATCCATGTGTGGTCTCTAAAGAGAACACACATGCAATGACTCTGGTTGTTGTTAGTAAAAAGAGCACACACGCAATGACACTGGTGGATCCATGTGTGGATTGTGAAGAGAACACACATTTCAATGACACTGGTGGATCCATATGTGGTATGTGAGAAGAACAGTCATGAAATGAGTCCAGTTGTTGTTAGTCAAAAGAACACACATGCAATGACACTGGTGGATCCATAGGTGGATTGTGAAAAGAGCACACATGCAATGACACTAGTGGATCCAAATGTCGTATGTGAAAAGAACACACATGCAATGAATCCAGTTGTTGTTAGTGAAAAGAACATACATGCAAAGACACTGGTGGATCCATGTGTGGTCTCTGAAGAGAACACAAATTTCAATCACACTGGTGGATCCATATGTGGTATGTGAAAAGAACACACATGCAATGCCTCTGGTTGTTTTTACTAAAAAGAACACACATGCAATGACACTGGTGGATCCATAGGTGGATTGTGAAAAGAACACACATGCAATGACACTGGTTGTTGTTAGCGAAAAGAACACACACGCAATCACACTGGTGGATCCATGTGTGGTCTCTAAAAAGAACCCACATTTCAATGACTCTTGTTGTTGTTACTAAAAAGAACACACATGCAATGACACTGGTGGATCCATAGGTGGATTGTGAAAAGAGCACACATGCAATGACACGGGTGAATCCATATGTGGTATGCGAAAAGAACACACATGCAATGACTCCAGTTCTTGTTAGTGAAAAGAACACACATGCAATGACACTGGTGGATCCATAGGTGGATTGTGAAAAGAACACACATGCAATGACACTGGTGGATCCATATGTGGTATGTGAAAAGAACACACATGCAATGACTCTGGTTGTTGTTAGTGAAAATAACACACATGCAATGACACTGGTGGATCCATGTGTGGTCTCTAAAAAGAACACACATTTCAATGACTCTGGTTATTGTTACTAAAAAGAACACACATGCAATGACACTGGTGGCTCCATATGTGGATTGTGAAAAGAGCACACATGCAATGATACTGGTGGATCCATATGTGGTATGTGAAAAGCACACATATGCAATGACTCCAATTGTTGTTAATGAAAAGAACACACATGCAATGACACTGGTGGATCCATAGGTGGATTGTGAAATGAACACACCTGCAATGACACTGGTGGATCCATATGTGGTATGTGAAAAGAACACACATGCAATGACTCTGGTTGTTGTTAGTGAAAAGAACACACATGCAATGACACTAGTGGATCCATGTGTGGTCTCTAAAAAGAACACACATTTCAATGACACTAGTGGATCCATATGTGGTATGTGAAAAGAACACACATTTCAATGACTCAGTTGTTGTTAGTAAAAAGAACACACATGCAATGACACTGGTGGATCCAAAGGAGGATTGTGAAAAGATCACACATTTCAATGACTCTGGTTGTTGTTAGTAAAAAGATCACACATGGAATGACACTGGTGGATTGATATGTGAATTGTGAATAGAGCACACATGCAATGGCACTGGTGGATCCATATTTGGTTTGCGGAAATAACACACATGCAATGACTCTGGTTATTATTAGTGAAAAGAACACACATGCAATGACACGGGTGGATCCATGTGTGGTCTCTGAAGAGACCACACATTTCAATGACACTAGTGGATACATATGTGGTATGTGAAAAGAACACACATTTCAATGACTCAGTTGTTGTTAGTAAAAAGAACACACATGCAATGACACTGGTGGGTCCAAAGGTGGATTATGAAAAGAGCACACATTTCAATGACTCTGGTTGTTGTTAGTAAAAAGAAAACACATGCAATGACTTTTGTTGTTGTTAGTGAAAAGAACACACGTTTCAATGACTCTGGTTGTTGTTACTAAAAATAACAAACAAGCAATGACACTTGTGGATCCATAGGTGGATTGTGAAAACAACAGACATGCAATGACACTGGAGGATCCATATGTGGTATGTGAAAAGAACACACATGCAATGAATTTTGTTGTTGTTAGTGAAAAGAACACACATGCAATGTCAGTGGTGGATCCATGTGTGGTCTCTAAATAGAACACACATTTCAATGACTCTGGTTGTTGTTACTAAAAAGAACACACATGCAATGACACTGGTGGATCCATAAGTGGATTGTGAAAAGAGCACACATGCAATGACACTGGTGGATCCACATGTGGTATGCGAAAAGAACACACATGCAATGACTCCAGTTGTTGTTAGTGAAAAGAACACACATGCAATGACACTGGTGGATCCATAGGTGGATTGTGAAAAGAACACACATGCAATGACACTGGTGGATCCATATGTGGTATGTGAAAAGAACACACATGCAATGACTCTGGTTGTTGTTAGTGAAAAGAACACACATGCAATGACACTTGTGGATCCATCTATGGTCTCTAAAAAGAACACACATTTCAATGACTCCGGTTGTTGTTACTAAAAAGAACACACATGCAATGACACTGGTGGATCCAAAGGTGGAATGTGAAAAGAGCACACATTTCAATGACTCTGGTTGTTGTTAGTAAAAAGAACACACATGCAATGACACTAGTGGATCCATGTGTGGTCTCTGAAGAGAACACACATCCAATGACTCTGGTTGTTGTTAGTAAAAAGAGCACACATGCAATGACACTGGTGGATCCATATGTGGTATGTGAAAAGAACACACATGCAATGACTCTGGTTGTTGTTACTAAAAAGAACACACATGCAATGACACTGGTGGATCCATGTGTGGTCTCTGAAGAGAACACACAGGTAATGACTCTGGTTGTTGTTAGTAAAAAGAGCACACATGCAATGACACTGGTGGATCCATATGTGGTCTGTGAAAAGAACACACATGCAATGACTCTGGTTGTTGTTACTAAAAAGAACACACATGCAATGACACTGGTGGATCCATGTGTGGTCTCTAAAGAGAACACACATGCAATGACTCTGGTTGTTGTTAGTAAAAAGAGCACACACGCAATGACACTGGTGGATCCATGTGTGGATTGTGAAGAGAACACACATTTCAATGACACTGGTGGATCCATATGTGGTATGTGAGAAGAACAGTCATGAAATGAGTCCAGTTGTTGTTAGTCAAAAGAACACACATGCAATGACACTGGTGGATCCATAGGTGGATTGTGAAAAGAGCACACATGCAATGACACTAGTGGATCCAAATGTCGTATGTGAAAAGAACACACATGCAATGACTCCAGTTGTTGTTAGTGAAAAGAACATACATGCAAAGACACTGGTGGATCCATGTGTGGTCTCTGAAGAGAACACAAATTTCAATCACACTGGTGGATCCATATGTGGTATGTGAAAAGAACACACATGCAATGCCTCTGGTTGTTTTTACTAAAAAGAACACACATGCAATGACACTGGTGGATCCATAGGTGGATTGTGACAAGAACACACATGCAATGACACTGGTTGTTGTTAGCGAAAAGAACACACACGCAATCAGACTGGTGGATCCATGTGTGGTCTCTAAAAAGAACCCACATTTCAATGACTCTTGTTGTTGTTACTAAAAAGAACACACATGCAATGACACTGGTGGATCCATAGGTGGATTGTGAAAAGAGCACACATGCAATGACACGGGTGGATCCATATGTGGTATGCGAAAAGAACACACATGCAATGACACTGGTGGATCCATGTGTGGTCTCTGAAGAGAACACACATTTCAATGACACTGGTGGATCCATATGTGGTATGTGAAAAGAACACACATCCAATGACTCTGGTTGTTTTTACTAAAAAGAACACACATGCAATGACACTGGTGGATCCATAGGTGGTATGTGAAAAGAACACAAATTTCAATGACTCTGGTTGTTGTTACTGAAAAGAACACACATGCAATGACACTGGTGGATCGATATGTGAATTGTGAATAGAGCACACATGCAATGGCACTGGTGGATCCATATTTGGTTTGCGGAAATAACACACATGCAATGACTCTGGTTGTTATTAGTGAAAAGAACACACAAGCAATGACACGGGTGGATCCATGTGTGGTCTCTGAAGAGACCACACATTTCAATGACTCAGTTGTTGTTAGTAAAAAGAACACACATGCAATGACACTGGTGGGTCCAAAGGTGGATTGTGAAAAGAGCACACATTTCAATGACTCTGGTTGTTGTTAGTAAAAAGAACACACATGCAATGACTTTTGTTGTTGTTAGTGAAAAGAACACACGTTTCAATGACTCTGGTTGTTGTTACTAAAAATAACACACAAGCAATGACACTTGTGGATCCATAGGTGGATTGTGAAAACAACAGACATGCAATGACACTGGTGGATCCATATATGGTATGTGAAAAGAACACACATGCAATGACTTTTGTTGTTGTTAGTGAAAAGAACACACATGCAATGTCAGTGGTGGATCCATGTGTGGTCTCTAAATAGAACACACATTTCAATGACTCTGGTTGTTGTTACTAAAAAGAACACACATGCAATGACACTGGTGGATCCATAAGTGGATTGTGAAAAGAGCACACATGCAATGACACTGGTGGATCCACATGTGGTATGCGAAAATAACACACATGCAATGACTCTAGTTGTTGTTAGTGAAAAGAACACACATGCAATGACACTGGTGGATCCATAGGTGGATTGTGAAAAGAACACACATGCAATGACACTGGTGGATCCATCTGTGGTATGTGAAAAGAACACACATGCAATGACTCTGGTTGTTGTTAGTGAAAAGAACACACATGCAATGACACTTGTGGATCCATCTGTGGTCTCTAAAAAGAACACACATTTCAATGACTCCGGTTGTTGTTACTAAAAAGAACACACATGCAATGACACTGGTGGATCCATATGTGGATTGTGAAAAGAGCACACATGCAATGACACCGGTGGATCCATATGTGGTATGTGAAAAGAACACACATGCAATGACTCCAGTTGTTGTTAGTGAAAAGAACACACATGCAATGACACTGGTGGATCCATAGGTGGATTGTGAAAAGAACACACATGCAATGACACTGGTGGATCCATATGTGGTATGTGAAAAGAACACACATGCAATGACTCTGGTTGTTAGTAAAAAGAGCACACATGCAATGACACTGGTGGATCCATGTGTGGTCTCTAAAAAGAACACACATTTCAATGACTCTGGTTATTGTTACTAAAAAGAACACACATGCAATGACGTTGGTGGATCCATAGGTGGATTGTGAAAAGAACACACATGCAATGACACTGGTGGATCCATATGTGGTATGTGAAAAGAACACACATGCAATGACTCTGGTTGTTGTTACTAAAAAGAACACACATGCAATTACACTGGTGGATCCATGTGTGGTATCTAGAAAGAACACACATTTCAATGACACTAGTGTATCCATATGTGGTATGTGAAAAGAACACACATTTCAGTGACTCAGTTGTTGTTAGTAAAAAGAACACTCATGCACTGACACTGGTGGATTCAAAGGTGGACTGTGCAAAGAGCACACATTTCAAAGACTCTGGTTGTTGTTAGTAAAACGAACACACACTGGTGGATCCATGTGTGGTCTCTAAAGAGAACACACATGCAATGACTCTGGTTGTTGTTAGTAAAAAGAGCACACATGCAATGACACTAGTGGATCCATATGTGGCATGTGAAAAGAACACACATGCAATGACTCTGGTTGTTGTTACTAAAAAGAACACACATGAAATGAAACTGGTGGATCCATGTGTGGTCTTTTAAGAGAACACACATACAATGACTCTGGTTGTTGTTAGTAAAAAGAGCACACATGTAATGACACTGGTGGATCCATATGTGGTATGTGAAAAGAACACACATGCAATGACTCTGGTTGTTGTTACTAAAAAGAACACACATGCAATGACACTGGTGGATCAATAGGTGGTATGTGAGAAGAACACACATTTCAATGACTTTGGTTGTTGTTACTAAAAAGAACACACATGCAATGACACTGGTGGATCCATAGGTGGATTGTGAAAAGAGCACACATGACATGACACTGGTGGATCCATATGTGGTATGTGAAAAGAACACACATGCAATGACTCCAGTTGTTGTTAGTGAAAAGAACACACATGCAATGACAATGGTGGATCCATGTGTGGTCTCTGAAGAGAACACACATTTCAATGACACTAGTGGATCCATATGTGGTATGTGAAAAGAAAACACATGCAATGACTCTAGTTGTTGTTAGTAAAAAGAACACACATGCAATGACACTGGTGGATCCATAGGTGGTATGTGAAAAGAACACACATTTCAATGATTGGTTGTTGTTACTAAAAAGAACACACATGCAATGACTCTGGTTGTTATTAGTGAAAAGAACACACATGCAATGACACTGGTGGATCCATGTGTGGTCTCTGAAGAGAACACACATTTCAATGACGCTAGTGGATCAATATGTGGTATGTGAAAAGAACACACATGCAATGACTCTGGTTGTTGTTACAAAAAAGAACACACATGCAATGACACTGGTGGATGCATAGGTGGTATGTGAGAAGAACACACATTTCAATGACTTTGGTTGTTGTTACTAAAAAGAACACACATGCAATGACACTGGTGGATCCATAGGTGGATTATGAAAACAGCACACATGACATGACACTGGTGGATCCATATGTGGTGTGTGAAAAGAACACACATGCAATGACTCCAGTTGTTGTTAGTGAAAAGAACACACATGCAATGACAATGGTGGATCCATGTGTGGTCTCTGAAGAGAACACACATTTCAATGACACTAGTGGATCCATATGTGGTATGTGAAAAGAAAACACATGCAATGACTCTAGTTGTTGTTCGTAAAAAGAACACACATGCAATGACACTGGTGGATCCATAGGTGGTATGTGAAAAGAACACACATTTCAATGATTGGTTGTTGTTACTAAAAAGAACACACATGCAATGACACTGGTGGATCCATGAGTGGATTGTGAAGAGAACACACATTTCAATGACACTGGTGGATCCATATGTGGTATGTGAGAAGAACAGTCATGAAATGACTCCAGTTGTTAGTAAAAAGAACACACATGCAATGACACTGGTGGATCCATGTGTGGTCTCTAAAAAGAACACACATGCAATGACACCGGTGGATCCAAATGTGATATGTGAAAAGAACACACATGCAATGACTCAAGTTGTTGTTAGTGAAAAGAACATACATGCAATGACACTGGTGGATCCATAGGTGGTATGTGAAAAGAACACACATTTCAATGACTGGTTATTTTTACTAAAAAGAACACACATGCAATGACACTGGTGGATCCATAGGTGGATTGTGAAAAGAGCACACATGAAATGACACTGGTGGATCCATATGTGGTATGTGAAATGAACACACATGCAGTGACTCCAGTTGTTGTTAGTGAAAAGAACACACATGCAATTACACTGGTGGATCCATAGGTGGATTGTGAAAAGAACACACATTTCAATGACTCTGGTTGTTGTTAGTAAAAAGAACACACATGCAATGACACTGGTGGATCCATAGGTGGTTTGTGAAAAGAGCACACATGCAATGACACTGGTGGATCCATATGTGGTATGTGAAAAGAACACACATGCAATGACTCCAGTTGTTGTTAGTGAAAAGAACACACATGCAATGACAATGGTGTATCCATGTGTGGTTTCTGAAGAGAACACACATTTCAATGACACTGGTGGATCCATATGTGGTATGTGAAAAGAAAACACATGCAATGACTCTAGTTGTTGTTAGTAAAAAGAACACACATGCAATGACACTGGTGGATCCATAGGTGGTATGTGAAAAGAACACACATTTCAATGACTGGTTATTGTTACTAAAAAGAACACACATGCAATAACACTGGTGGATCCATAGGTGGATTGTGAAAAGAGCACACATGCAATGACACTGGTGGATCCAAATGTGGTATGTGGAAAGAACACACATGCAATGACTCCAGTTGTTGTTAGTGAAAAGAGCATACATGCAATGACACTGGTGGATCCAAGTGTGGTCTCTAAAGAGAACACACATTTCAATGACACTGGTGGATCCATATGTGGTATGTGAAAACAACACACATGCAATGACTCTGGTTGTTTTTACTAAAAAGAACACACATGCAATGAGACTGGTGGATCTATAGGTGCTATGTGAAAAGAACACACATTTCAATGAATCTGGTTGTTGTTACTAAAAAGAACACACATGAAATGACACTGGTGGATCCATAGGTGGATTGTGAAAAGAGCATACATGCAATGCCACTGGTGGATCCATATTTGGTTTGTGGAAATAACACACATGCAATGACTCTGGTTGTTATTAGTGAAAAGAACACACATGCAATGACACTGGTGGATCCATGTGTGGTCTTTGAAGAGAACACACATTTCAATGACGCTGGTGGATCAATATGTGGTATGTGAAAAGAACACACATGCAATGACTCTGGTTGTTGTTACTAAAAAGAACACACATGCAATGACACTGGTGGATCCATAGGTGGTATGTGAGAAGAACACACATTTCAATGACTTTGGTTGTTGTTACTAAAAAGAACACACATGCAATGACACCGATGGATCCATAGGTGGATTGTGAAAAGAACACACATTTCAATGACTCTGGTTGTTGTTAGTAAAAAGAACACACATGCAATGACACTGGTGGATCCATAGGTGGTTTGTGAAAAGAGCACACATGCAATGACACTGGTGGATCCATATGTGGTATGTGAAAAGAACACACATGCAATGACTCCAGTTGTTGTTAGTGAAAAGAACACACATGCAATGACAATGGTGTATCCATGTGTGGTTTCTGACGAGAACACACATTTCAATGACACTGGTGGATCCATATGTGGTATGTGAAAAGAAAACACATGCAATGACTCTAGTTGTTGTTAGTAAAAAGAACACACATGCAATGACACTGGTGGATCCATAGGTGGTATGTGAAAAGAACACACATTTCAATGACTGGTTATTGTTACTAAAAAGAACACACATGCAATGACACTGGTGGATCCATAGGTGGATTGTCAAAAGAGCACACATGCAATGACACTGGTGGATCCATATGTGGTATGTAAAAAGAACACACATGCAATGACTCCAGTTGTTGTTAGTGAAAAGAACATACATGCAATGACATCTGGATCCATGTGGTCTCTGAAGAGAACACACATTTCAATGACACTGGTGGATCCATAGATGGTATGTGAAAACAACACACATGCAATGACTCTGGTTGTTTTTACTAAAAAGAACAAACATGCAATGACACTGGTGGATCCATAGGTGGTATGTGAAAAGAACACACATTTCAATGAATCTGGTTGTTGTTACTAAAAAGAACACACATGCAATGACACTGGTGGATCCATAGGTGGATTGTGAAAAGAGCATACATGCAATGCCACTGGTGGATCCATATTTGGTTTGTGGAAATAACACACATGCAATGACTCTGGTTGTTGTTAGTGAAAAGAACATACATGCAATGACACTGGTGGATCCATAGGTGGTATGTGAAAAGAACACACATTTCAATGACGCTGGTGGATCCGTATGTGGTATGTGAAAAGAACGCACATGCAATGACTCTGGTTGTTGTTACTAAAAAGAACACACATGCAATGACACTAGTGGATCCATAGGTGGTATGTGAGAAGAACACACATTTCAATGACTTTGGTTGTTGTTACTAAAAAGAACACACATGCAATGACACTGGTGGATCCATGTGTGGATTGTGAAGGGAACACACATTTCAATGACACTGGTGGATCCATATGTGGTATGTGAGAAGAACAGTCATGAAATGACTCTAGTTGTTGTTAGTAAAAAGAACACACATGCAATGACACTGGTGGATCCATAGGTGGATTGTGAAAAGAGCACACATGCAATGACACCGGTGGATCCAAATGTGATATGTGAAAAGAACACACATGCAATGACTCCAGTTGTTGTTAGTGAAAAGAACATACATGCAATGATACTGGTGGATCCATAGGTTGTATGTGAAAAGAACACACATTTCAATGACTGGTTATTGTTACTAAAAAGAACACACATACAATGACACTGGTGGATCCATAGGTGGATTGTGAAAATAGCACACTTGAGATGACACTGGTGGATCCATATGTGGTATGTGAAATGAACACACATGCAGTGACTCCAGTTGTTGTTAGTGAAAAGAACACACATGCAATGACACTGGTGGGTCCATAGGTGGATTGTGAAAAGAACACACATTTCAATGACTTTGGTTGTTGTTAGTAAAAAGAACACACATGCAATGACATTGGTGGATCCATAGGTGGATTATGAAAAGAGCACACATGCAATGACACCGGTGGATCCATATGTGGTATGTGAAAAGAACACACATGCAATGACTCCAGTTGTTGTTAGTGAAAAGGACACACATGCAATGACAATGGTGGATCCATGTGTGGTCTTTGAAGAGAACACACATTTCAATGACACTAGTGGATCCATATGTGGTATGTGAAAAGAAAACACATGCAATGACTCTAGTTGTTGTTAGTAAAAAGAACACACATGCAATGACACTGGTGGATCCATAGGTGGTATGTGAAAAGAACACACATTTCAATGACTGGTTATTGTTACTAAAAAGAACACACATGCAATGACACTGGTGGATCCATGTGTGGATTGTGAATAGAACACATATTTCAATGACACTGGTGGATCCATATGTGGTATGTGAGAAGAACAGGTCATGAAATGACTCCAGTTGTTGTTAGTAAAAAGAACACACATGCAATGACACTGGTGGATCCATAGGTGGATTGTGAAAAGAGCACACATGCAATGACACTGGTGGATCCAAATGTGGTATGTGAAAAGAACACACATGCAATGACTCTAGTTGTTGTTAGTGAAAAGAACATACATGCAATGACACTGGTGGATCCATAGGTGGTATGTGAAAAGAACACACATTTCAATGACTGGTTATTGTTACTAAAAAGAACACACATGCAATGACACTGGTGGATCCATAGGTGGATTGTGAAACGAGCACACATGCAATGACACTGGTGGATCCATATGTGGTATGTGAAAAGAACACACATGCAATGACTCCAGTTGTTGTTAGTGAAAAGAACACACATGCAATGACAATGGTGGATCCATGTGTGGTCTCTGAAGAGAACACTCATTTCAATGACACTGGTGGATCCATATGCGGTATGTGAAAAGAAAACACATGCAATGACTCTAGTTGTTGTTAGTAAAAAGAACACACATGCAATGATACTGGTGGATCCATAGGTGGTATGTGAAAAGAACACACATTTCAATGACTGGTTATTGTTACTAAAAAGAACACACATGCAATGACACTGGTGGATCCATAGGTGGATTGTGAAAAGAGCACACATGCAATGACACTGGTGGATCCATATGTGGTATTAAAAAGAACACACATGCAATGACTCCAGTTGTTGTTAGTGAAAAGAACATACATGCAATGACACTGGTGGATCCATGTGTGGTGTCTGAAGAGAACACATATTTCAATGACACTGGTGGATCCAAATGTGGTATGTGAAAAGAACACACATGCAATCACTCTGGTTGTTTTTACTAAAAAGAACACACATGCAATGACACTGGTGGATCCATAGGTGGTATGTGAAAAGAACACACATTTCAATGAATCTGGTTGTTGATACTAAAAAGAACACACATGCAATGACACTGGTGGATCCATAGGTGGATTGTGAAAAGAGCATACATGCAATGCCACTGGTGGATCCATATTTGGTTTGTGGAAATAACACACATGCAATGACTCTGGTTGTTGTTAGTAAAAAAGGACACACATGCAATGACATTGGTGAATCCATATGTGGTATGTGAAAAGAACACACATGCAATGACTCTGGTTCTTGTTACTAAAAAGAATACACATGCGATGACACTGGTGGATCCATGTGTGGTCTCTAAAGAGAACACACAGGAAATTACTCTGGTTGTTGTTAGTAAAAAGAGCACACATGTAATGACACTGGTGGATTCAAATGTGGTATGTGAAAAGAACACACATGCAATGACTCTGGTTGTTGTTACTAAAAAGAACACACATGCAATGACACTGGTGGATCCATGTGTGGTCTCTGAAGAGAACACACAGGCAATGACTCTGGTTATTGTTAGTAAAAAGAGCACCCATGCAATGACACTGGTGGATCCATGTGTGGTATGTGAAAACAACACACATTTCAATGAATCTGGTTGTTGTTACTAAAAAGAACACACATGCAATGACACTGGTGGATCCATAGGTGGATTGTGAAAAGAGCATACATGCAATGCCACTGGTGGATCCATATATGGTTTGTGGAAATAACACACATGCAATGACTCTGGTTGTTGTTAGTGAAAAGAACACACATGCAATGACACTAGTGGATCCATGTGTGTTATCTGAAGAGAACACACATTTCAATGACGCTGGTGGGTCCGTATGTGGTATGTAAAAAAAAAGACATGCAATGACTCTGGTTGTTGTTACTAAAAGCAACACGCATGCAATGACACTGGTGGATCCATAGGTGGTATGTGAGAAGAACACACATTTCAATGACTTTGGTTGTTGTTACTAAAAAGAACACACATGCAATGACACTGGTGGATCCATAGGTGGATTGTGAAAAGAGCACACATGCAATGACACCGGTGGATCCATATGTGGCATGTGAAAAGAACACACATGCAATGACTCCAGTTGTTGTTAGTGAAAAGAACACACATGCAATGACAATGGTGGATCCATGTGTGGTCTCTGAAGAGAACGCTCATTTCAATGACACTGGTGGATCCATATGTGGTATGTGAAAAGAAAACACATGCAATGACTCTAGTTGTTGTTAGTAAAAAGAACACACATGCAATGACACTGGTGGATCCATAGGTGGTTTGTGAAAAGAACACACATTTCAATGACTGGTTGTTGTTACTAAAAAGAACACACATGCAATGACACTGGTGGATCCATGTGTGGATTGTGAATAGAACACACATTTCAATGACACTGGTGGATCCATATGTGGTATGTGAGAAGAACAGGTCATGAAATGACTCCAGTTGTTGTTAGTAAAAAGAACACACATGCAATGACACTGGTGGATCCATAGGTGGATTGTGAAAAGAGCACACATGCAATGACACTGGTGGATCCAAATGTGGTATGTGAAAAGAACACACATGCAATGACTCTAGTTGTTGTTAGTGAAAAGAATATACATGCAATGACACTGGTGGATCCATAGGTGGTATGTGAAAAGAACACACATTTCAATGACTGGTTATTGTTACTAAAAAGAACACACATGCAATGACACTGGTGGATACGGATAGGTGGATTGTGAAATGAGCACACATGAAATGACATTGGTGGATCCATATGTGGTATGTGAAACGAACACACATGCAATGACTCCAGTTGTTGTTAGTGAAAAGAACACACATGCAATGACACTGGTGGATCCATAGGTGGATTGTGAAAAGAACACACATTTCAATGACTCGGGTTGTTGTTAGTAAAAAGAACACACATGCAATGACACTGGTGGATCCATAGGTGGATTGTGAAACGAGCACACATGCAATGACACTGGTGGATCCATATGTGGTATGTGAAAAGAACACACATGCAATGACTAAAGTTGTTGTTAGTGAAAAGAACACACATGCAATGACAATGGTGGATCCATGTGTGGTCTCTGAAGAGAACACTCATTTCAATGACACTGGTGGATCCATATGTGGTATGTGAAAAGAAAACACATGCAATGACTCTAGTTCTTGTTAGTAAAAAGAACACACATGCAATGATACTGGTGGATCCATAGGTGTAATGTGAAAAGAACACACATTTCAATGACTGGTTATTGTTACTAAAAAGAACACACATGCAATGACACTGGTGGATCCATAGGTGGATTGTGAAAAGAGCACACATGCAATGACACTGGTGGATCCATATGTGGTATGGAAAAAGAACACACATGCAATGACTCCAGTTGTTGTTAGTGAAAAGAACATACATGCAATGACACTGGTGGATCCATGTGTGGTCTCTGAAGAGAACACATATTTCAATGACACTGGTGGATCCAAATGTGGTATGTGAAAAGAACACACATGCAATCACTCTGGTTGTTTTTACTAAAAAGAACACACATGCAATGACATTGGTGGATCCATAGGTGGTATGTGAAAAGAACACACATTTCAATGAATCTGGTTGTTGTTACTAAAAAGAACACACATGCAATGACACTGGTGGATCCATAGGTGGATTGTGAAAAGAGCATACATGAAATGCCACTGGTGGATCCATATTTGGTTTGTGGAAATAACACACATGCAATGACTCTGGTTGTTGTTACTAAAAAGAACACACATGCAATGACACTGGTGGATCCATAGGTGGTATGTGAGAAGAACACACATTTCAATGACTTTGGTTGTTGTTACTAAAAAGAACACACATGCAATGACACTGGTGGATCCGTAGGTGTATTGTGAAAAGAGCACACATGCAATGACACTGGTGGATCCATATGTGGTATGTGAAAAGAACACACATGCAATGACTCCAGTTGTTGTTAGTGAAAAGAACACACATGCAATGACAATGGTGGATCCATGTGTGGTCTCTGAAGAGAACACACATTTCAATGACACTAGTGGATCCGTATGTGGTATGTGAAAAGAAAACACATGCAATGACTCTAGTTGTTGTTAGTAAAAAGAACACACATGCAATGACACTTGTGGATCCATAGGTGGTATGTGAAAAGAACACACATTTCAATGACTGGTTGTTGTTACTAAAAAGAACACACATGCAATGACACTGGTGGATCCATGTGTGGATTGTGAAGAGAACACATATTTCAATGACACTGGTGGATCCATATGTGGTATGTGAGAAGAACAGTCATGAAATGACTCCAGTTGTTGGTAGTAAAAAGAACACATATGCAATGACACTGGTGGATCCATAGGTGGATCGTGAAAAGAGCACACATGCAATGACACTGGTGGATCCAAATGTGGTATGTGAAAAGAACACACATGCACTGACTCCAGTTGTTGTTAGTGAAAAGAACATACATGCAATGACACTGGTGGATCCATAGGTGGTATGTGAAAAGAACACACATTTCAATGACTGGTTATTGTTACTAAAAAGAACACACATGCAATTACACTGGTGGATCCATAGGTGGATTGTGAAAAGAGCACACATGCAATGACATTGGTGGATCCATATGTGGTATGTGAAATGAACACACATGCAATGACTCCATTTGTTGTTAGTGAAAAGAACACACATGCAATGACACTGGTGGATCCATAGGTGGATTGTGAGAAGAACACACATTTCAATGACTCTGGTTGTTGTTAGTAAAAAGAACACACATGCAATGACACTGGTGGATCCATAGGTGGATTGTGAAACGAGCACACATGCAATAACACTGGTGGATCCATATGTGTTATGTGAAAAGAACACACATGCAATGACTCCAGTTGTTGTTAGTGAAAAGAACACACATGCAATGACAATGGTGGATCCATGTGTGGTCTCTGAAGAGAACACACATTTCAATGACACTGGTGGATCCATATGTGGTATGTGAAAAGAAAACACATGCAATGACTCTAGTTGTTGTTAGTAAAAATAACACACATGCAATGACACTGGTGGATCCATAGGTGGTATGTGAAAAGAACACACATTTCAATGACTGGTTATTATTACTAAAAAGAACACATATGCAATGACACTGGTGGATCCATAGGTGGATTGTGAAAAGAGCACACATGCAATGACACTGGTGGATCCATATGTGGTATGTAAAAAGAACACACATGCAATGACTCAAGTTGTTGTTAGTGAAAAGAACATACATGCAATGACACTGGTGGATCCATGTGTGGTCTCTGAAGAGAACACATATTTCAATGACACTGCTGGATCCAAATGTGGTATGTGAAAAGAACACACATGCAATCACTCTGGTTGTTTTTACTAAAAAGAACACACATGCAATGACACTGGTGGATCCATAGGTGGTATGTGAAAAGAACACACATTTCAATGAATCTGGTTGTTGTTACTAAAAAGAACACACATGCAATGACACTGGTGGATCCATAGGTGGATTGTGAAAAGAGCATACATGCAATGCCACTGGTGGATCCATATTTGGTTTGTGGAAATAACACACATGCAATGACTCTGGTTGTTGTTAGTGAAAAGAACACACATGCAATGACAGTGGTGGATCCATGTGTGGTCTCTAAAGATAACACACATTTCAATGACACTGGTGGATCCATATGTGGTATGTGAAAAGAACACACATGCAATGACTCTGGTTGTTGTTACTAAAAAGAACACACATGCAATGACACTGGTGGATCCATAGGTGGTATGTGAGAAGAACACACATTTCAATGACTTTGGTTGTTGTTACTAAAAAGAACACACATGCGATGACACTGGTGGATCCATAGGTGGATTGTGAAAAGAGCACACATGCAATGACACTGGTGGATCCATATGTGGTATGTGAAAAGAACACACATGCAATGACTCCAGTTGTTGTTAGTGAAAAGAACACACATGCAATGACAATGGTGGATCCATGTGTGGTCTCTGAAGAGAACACACATTTCAATGACACTAGTGGATCCGTATGTGGTATGTGAAAAGAAAACACATGCAATGACTCTAGTTGTTGTTAGTAAAAGGAACACACATGTAATGACACTTGTGGATCCATAGGTGGTATGTGAAAAGAACACACATTTCAATGACTGGTTGTTGTTACTAAAAAGAACACACATGCAATGACACTGGTGGATCCATGTGTGGATTGTGAAGAGAACACACATTTCAATGACACTGGTGGATCCATATGTGGTATGTGAGAAGAACAGTCATGAAATGACTCCAGTTGTTGGTAGTAAAAAGAACACATATGCAATGACACTGGTGGATCCATAGGTGGATCGTGAAAAGAGCACACATGCAATGACACTAGTGGATCCAAATGTGGTATGTGAAAAGAACACACATGCAATGACTCCAGTTGTTGTTAGTGAAAAGAACATACATGCAATGACACTGGTGGATCCATAGGTGGTATGTGAAAAGAACACACCTTTCAATGACTGGTTATTGTTACTAAAAAGAACACACATGCAATGACACTGGTGGATCCATAGGTGGATTGTGAAAAGAGAACACATGCAATGACACTCGTGGATCCATAGGTGGTATGTGAAAAGAACACACATTTCAATGACTGGTTATTGTTACTAAAAAGAACACACATGCAATTACACTGGTGGATCCATAGGTGGATTGTGAAAAGAGCACACATGCAATGACATTGGTGGATCCATATGTGGTATGTGAAATGAACACACATGCAATGACTCCAGTTGTTGTTAGTGAAAAGAACACACATGCAATGACACTGGTGGATCCATAGGTGGATTGTGAGAAGAACACACATTTCAATGACTCTGGTTGTTGTTAGTAAAAAGAACACACATGCAATGACACTGGTGGATCCATAGGTGGATTGTGAAACGAGCACACATGCAATGACACTGGTGGATCCATATGTGTTATGTGAAAAGAACACACATGCAATGACTCCAGTTGGTGTTACTGAAAAGAACACACATGCAATGACAATGGTGGATCCATAGGTGGATTGTGAAAAGAGCACACATGCAATGACACTGGTGGATCCATATGTGGTATGTGAAATGAACACACATGCAATGACTCTAGTTGTTGTTAGTGAAAAGAACACACATGCAATGACACTCGTGGATCCATAGGTGGATTGTGAAAAGAACACACATTTCAATGACTCTGGTTGTTGTTACTAAAAAGAACACACATGCAATGACACTGGTGGATCCATAGGTGGATTGTGAAAAGAGCACACATGCAATGGCACTGGTGGATCCATATGTGGTATGTGAAAAGAACACACATGCAATGACTCAAGTTATTGTTAGTGAAAAGAACACACGTGGAATGACAATGGTGGATCCATGTGTGGTCTCTGAAGAGAACACACATTTCAATGACAGTAGTGGATCCATATGTGGTATGTGAAAAGAACACACATGCAATCACTCTGGTTGTTTTTACTAAAAAGAACACACATGCAATGACACTGGTGGATCCGTAGGTGGTATGTGAAAAGAACACACATTTCAATGGATCTGGTTGTTGTTACTAAAAAGAACACACATGCAATGACACTGGTGGATCCATAGGTGGATTGTGAAAAGAGCATACATGCAATGCCACTGGTGGATCCATATTTGGTTTGTGGAAATAACACACATGCAATGACTCTGGTTGTTGTTAGTGAAAAGAACACACATGCAATGACAAGCAGGGATCCATGTGTGGTCTCTGAAGAGAACACACATTTCAATGACACTGGTGGATCCATATGTGGTATGTGAAAAGAACACACATGCAATGACTCTGGTTGTTGTTACTAAAAAGAACACACATGCAATGACACTGGTGGATCCATAGGTGGTATGTGAGAAGAACACACATTTCAATGACTTTGGTTGTTGTTACTAAAAAGAACACACATGCAATGACACTGGTGGATCCATAGGTGGATTGTGAAAAGAGCACACATGAAATGACACTAGTGGATCCATATGTGGTATGTGAAAAGAACACACATGCAATGACTCCAGTTGTTGTTAGTGAAAAGAACACACATGCAATGACAATGGTGGATCCATGTGTGGTCTCTAAAGAGAACACACATTTCAATGACACTAGTCGATCCGTATGTGGTATGTGAAAAGAAAACACATGCAATGACTCTAGTTGTTGTTAGTAAAAAGAACACACATGCAATGACACTTGTGGATCCATAGGTGGATTGTGAAAATAACACACATTTCAATGACTGGTTATTGTTACTAAAAAGAACACACATGCAATGACACTGGTGGATCCATAGGTGGATTGTGAAAAGAGCACACATGCAATGACACTGGTGGATCCATATGTGGTATGTAAACAGAACACACATGCAATGACTCCAGTTGTTGTTAGTGAAAAGAACACACATGCAATGACGATGGTGGATCCATGTGTGGTCTCTAAAGAGAACATACATTTCAATCATACATTTCAATGACACTGGTGGATCCATATGTGGTATGTGAAAAGAACACAGATGCAATGACTCTGGTTGTTTTTACTAAAAAGAACACACATGCAATGCCCCTGGTGGATCCATAGGTGGTATGTGAAAAGAACACACATTTGAATGGATCTGGTTGTTGTTACTAAAAAGAAGACACATGCAATGACACTGGTGGATCCATAGGTGGATTGTGAAAAGAGAATACATCCAATGCCACTGGTGGATCCATATTTGGTTTGTGGAAATAACACACATGCAATGACTCTGGTTGTTGTTAGTGAAAAGAACACACATGCAATGACAATGGTAGATCCATTTGTGGTCTCTGAAGAGAACACACATTTCAATGACACTAGTGGATCCATATGTGGTATGTGAAAAGAAAACACATGCAATGACTCTAGTTGTTGTTAGTAAAAAGAAAACACATGCAATGAAACTGGTGGATCCATAGGTGGTATGTGAAAAGAACACACATTTCAATGACTGGTTGTTGTTACTAAAAACAACACACATGAAATGACACTGGTGGATCCATAGGTGGATTGTGAAAAGAGCACACATGCAATGACACTGGTGGATCCATATGTGGTATCTGAAAAGAACACACATCCAATGACTCCAGTTGTTGTTAGTGAAAAGAACATACATGCAATGACATCAGGATCCATGTGTGGTCTCTGAAGAGAACACACATTTCAATGACACTGGTGGATCCAGATGTGGTATGTGAAAAGAACACACATGCAATGACTCTGGTTGCTTTTACTAAAAATAACACACATGCAATGACACTGGTGGATCCATAGGTGGTATGTGAAAAGAACACACATTTCAATGAATCTGGTTGTTGTTACTAAAAAGAACACACATGCAATGACACTGGTGGATCCATAGGTGGATTGTGAAAAGAGCACACATGCAATGACACTGGTGGATCCATATGTGGTATGTGAAAAGAACACACATGCAATGACTCCAGTTGTTGTTAGTGCAAAGAACACACGTGGAATGACAATGGTGGATCCATGTGTGGTCTCTGAAGAGAACACACATTTCAATGACACTGGTGGATCCATATGTGGTATGTGAAAAGAACACACATGCAATCACTCTGGTTGTTTTTACTAAAAAGAACACACATGCAATGACACTGGTGGATCCATAGGTGGTATGTGAAAAGAAACACATTTCAATGGATCTGGTTGTTGTTACTAAAAAGAACACACATGCAATGACACTGGTGGATCCATAGGTGGATTGTGAAAAGAGCATACATGCAATGCCACTGGTGGATCCATATTTGGTTTGTGGAAATAACACAAATGCAATGACTCTGGTTGTTGTTAGTGAAAAGAGCACACATCCAATGACAGTGGTGGATCCATGTGTGGTCTCTGAAGAGAACACACATTTCAATGACACTGGTGGATCCATATGTGGTATGTGAAAAGAACACACATGCAATGACTCTGGTTGTTGTTACTAAAAAGAACACACATGCAATGACACTGGTGGATCCATAGGTGGTATGTGAGAAGAACACACATTTCAATGACTTTGGTTGTTGTTACTCAAAAGAACACACATGCAATGACACTGGTGGATCCATAGGTGGATTGTGAAAAGAGCACACATGAAATGACACTAGTGGATCCATATGTGGTATGTGAAAAGAACACACATGCAATGACTCCAGTTGTTGTTAGTGAAAAGAACACACATGCAATGACAATGGTGGATCCATGTGTGGTCTCTGAAGAGAACACACATTTCAATGACACAAGTGGATCCGTATGTGGTATGTGAAAAGAAAACACATGCAATGACTCTAGTTGTTTTTAGTAAAAAGAACACACATGCAATGACACTTGTGGATCCATAGGTGGTATGTGAAAAGAACACACATTTCAATGACTGGTTGTTGTTACTAAAAAGAACACACATGCAATGACACTGGTGGATCCATGTGTGGATTGTGAAGAGAACACACATTTCAATGACACTGGTGGATCCATATGTGGTATGTGAGAAGAACAGTCATGAAATGACTCCAGTTGTTGGTAGTAAAAAGAACACATATGCAATGGCACTGGTGGATCCATAGGTGGATCGTGAAAAGAGCACACATGCAATGACACTGGTGGATCCAAATGTGGTATGTGAAAAGAACACACATGCAATGACTCCAGTTGTTGTTAGTGAAAAGAACATACATGCAATGACACTGGTGGATCCATAGGTGGTATGTGAAAAGAACACACATTTCAATGACTGGTTATTGTTACTAAAAAGAACACACATGCAATGACACTGGTGGATCCATAGGTGGATTGTGAAAAGAGCACACATGCAATGACACTGGTGGATCCATAGGTGGTATGTGAAAAGAACACACATTTCAATGACTGGTTATTGTTACTAAAAAGAACACACATGCAATGACACTGGTGGATCCATAGGTGGATTGTGAAAAGAGCACACATGCAATGACATTGGTGGATCCATATGTGGTATGTGAAATGAACACACATGCAATGACTCTAGTTGTTGTTAGTCAAAATAACACACATGCAATGACACAGGTGGATCCATAGGTGGATTGTGAGAAGAACACACATTTCAATGACTCTGGTTGTTGTTAGTAAAAAGAACACACATGCAATGACACTGGTGGATCCTTAGGTGGATTGTGAAACGAGCACACATGCAATGACACTGGTGGATCCATATGTGTTATGTGAAAAGAACACACATGCAATGACTCCAGTTGTTGTTAGTGAAAAGAACACACATGCAATGACAATGGTGGATCCATGTGTGGTCTCTGAAGAGAACACACATTTCAATGACACTGGTGGATCCATATGTGGTATGTGAAAAGAAAACACATGCAATGACTCTAGTTGTTGTTAGTAAAAAGAACACACATGCAATGACACTGGTGGATCCATAGGTGGTATGTGAAAAGAACACACATTTCAATGACTGGTTATTGTTACTAAAAAGAACACACATGCAATGACACTGGTGGATCCATAGGTGGATTGTGAAAAGAGCACACATGCAATGACACTGGTGGATCCATATGTGGTATGTTAAAAGAACACACATGCAATGACTCCAGTTGTTGTTAGTGAAAAGAACATACATGCAATGACACTGGTGGATCCATGTGTGGTCTCTGAAGAGAACACATATTTCAATGACACTGGTGGATCCAAATGTGGTATGTGAAAAGAACACACATGCAATCACTCTGGTTGTTTTTACTAAAAAGAACACACATGCAATGACACTGGTGGATCCATAGGTGGTATGTGAAAAGAACACACATTTCAATGAATCTGGTTGTTGTTACTAAAAAGAACACACATGCAATGACACTGGTGGATCCATAGGTGGATTGTGAAAAGAGCATACATGCAATGCCACTGGTGGATCCATATTGGGTTTGTGGAAATAACACACATGCAATGACTCTGGTTGTTGTTAGTGAAAAGAACACACCTGCAATGACAGTGGTGGATCCATGTGTGGTCTCTGAAGAGAACACACATTTCAATGACACTGGTGGATCCATCTGTGGTATGTGAAAAGAACACACATGCAATGACTCTGGTTGTTGTTACTAAAAAGAACACACATGCAATGACACTAGTGGATCCATAGGTGGTATGTGAGAAGAACACACATTTCAATGACTTTGGTTGTTGTTACTAAAAAGAACACACATGCAATGACACTGGTGGATCCAAAGGTGGATTGTGAAAAGAGCACACATGCAATGACACTGGTGGATCCATATGTGGTATGTGAAAAGAACACACATGCAATGACTCCAGTTGTTGTTAGTGAAAAGAACACACATGCAATGACAATGGTGGATCCATGTGTGGTCTCTGAAGAGAACACACATTTCAATGACACTAGTGGATCCGTATGTGGTATGTGAAAAGAAAACACATGCAATGACTCTAGTTGTTGTTAGTAAAAAGAACACACATGCAATGACACTTGTGGATCCATAGGTGGTATGTGAAAAGAACACACATTTCAATGTCTGGTTGTTGTTACTAAAAAGAACACACATACAATGACACTGGTGGATCCATGTGTGGATTGTGAAGAGAACACACATTTCAATGACACTGGTGGATCCATATGTGGTATGTGAGAAGAACAGTCATGAAATGACTCCAGTTGTTGGTAGTAAAAAGAACACATATGCAATGACACTGGTAGATCCATAGGCGGATCGTGAAAAGAGCACACATGCAATCACACTGGTGGATCCAAATGTGGTATGTGAAAAGAAGACACATGCAATGACTCCAGTTGTTGTTATTGAAAAGAACATACATGCAATGACACTGGTGGCTCCATAGGTGGTATGTGAAAAGAACACACATTTCAATGACTGGTTATTGTTACTAAAAAGAACACACATGCAATGACACTGGTGGATCCATAGGTGGATTGTGAAAAGACAACACATGCAATGACACTCGTGGATCCATAGGTGGTATGTGAAAAGAACACACATGCAATGACTCCAGTTGTTGTTACTGAAAAGAACACACATGCAATGACAATGGTGGATCCATAGGTGGATTGTGAAAAGAGCACACATGCAATGACACTGGTGGATCCATATGTGGTATGTGAAATGAACACACATGCAATGACTCTAGTTGTTGTTAGTGAAAAGAACACACATGCAATGACACTCGTGGATCCATAGGTGGATTGTGAAAAGAACACACATTTCAATGACTCTGGTTGTTGTTACTAAAAAGAACACACATGCAATGACACTGGTGGATCCATAGGTGGATTGTGAAAAGAGCACACATGCAATGGCACTGGTGGATCCATATGTGGTATGTGAAAAGAACACACATGCAATGACTCAAGTTGTTGTTAGTGAAAAGAACACACGTGGAATGACAATGGTGGATCCATGTGTGGTCTCTGAAGAGAACACACATTTCAATGACACTGGTGGATCCATATGTGGTATGTGAAAAGAACACACATGCAATCACTCTGGTTGTTTTTACTAAAAAGAACACACATGCAATGACACTGGTGGATCCGTAGGTGGTATGTGAAAAGAACACACATTTCAATGGATCTGGTTGTTGTTACTAAAAAGAACACACATGCAATGACACTGGTGGATCCATAGGTGGATTGTGAAAAGAGCATACATGCAATGCCACTGGTGGATCCATATTTGGTTTGTGGAAATAACACACATGCAATGACTCTGGTTGTTGTTAGTGAAAAGAACACACATGCAATGACAGTGGTGGATCCATGTGTGGTCTCTGAAGAGAACACACATTCAATGACACTGGTGGATCCATATGTGGTATGTGAAAAGAACACACATGTAATGACTCTGGTTGTTGTTACTAAAAAGAACACACATGCAATGACACTGGTGGATCCATAGGTGGTATGTGAGAAGAACACACATTTCAATGACTTTGGTTGTTGTTACTAAAAAGAACACACATGCAATGACACTGGTGGATCCATAGGTGGATTGTGAAAAGAGCACACATGAAATGACACTAGTGGATCCATATGTGGTATGTGAAAAGAACACACATGCAATGACTCTAGTTGTTGTTAGTGAAAAGAACACACATGCAATGACAATGGTGGATCCATGTGTGGTCTCTGAAGAGAACACACATTTCAATGACACTAGTGGATCCGTATGTGGTATGTGAAAAGAAAACACATGCAATGACTCTAGTTGTTGTTAGTAAAAAGAACACACATGCAATGACACTGGTGGATCCATAGGTGGTTTGTGAAAAGAACACACATTTCAATGTCTGGTTGTTGTTACTAAAAAGAACACACATACAATGACACTGGTGGATCCATGTGTGGATTGTGAAGAGAACACACATTTCAATGACACTGGTGGATCCATATGTGGTATGTGAGAAGAACAGTCATGAAATGACTCCAGTTGTTGGTAGTAAAAAGAACACATATGCAATGACACTGGTAGATCCATAGGTGGATCGTGAAAAGAGCACACATGCAATCACACTGGTGGATCCAAATGTGGTATGTGAAAAGAAGACACATGCAATGACTCCAGTTGTTGTTAGTGAAAAGAACATACATGCAATGACACTGGTGGCTCCATAGGTGGTATGTGAAAAGAACACACATTTCAATGACTGGTTATTGTTACTAAAAAGAACACACATGCAATGACACTGGTGGATCCATAGGTGGATTGTGAAAAGACAACACATGCAATGACACTCGTGGATCCATAGGTGGTATGTGAAAAGAACACACATGCAATGACTCCAGTTGTTGTTACTGAAAAGAACACACATGCAATGACAATGGAGGATCCATAGGTGGATTGTGAAAAGAGCACACATGCAATGACACTGGTGGATCCATATGTGGTATGTGAAATGAACACACATGCAATGACTCTAGTTGTTGTTAGTGAAAAGAACACACATGCAATGACACTCGTGGATCCATAGGTGGATTGTGAAAAGAACACACATTTCAATGACTCTGGTTGTTGTTACTAAAAAGAACACACATGCAATGACACTGGTGGATCCATAGGTGGATTGTGAAAAGAGCACACATGCAATGGCACTGGTGGATCCATATGTGGTATGTGAAAAGAACACACATGCAATGACTCAAGTTGTTGTTAGTGAAAAGAACACACGTGGAATGACAATGGTGGATCCATGTGTGGTCTCTGAAGAGAACACACATTTCAATGACACTGGTGGATCCATATGTGGTATGTGAAAAGAACACACATGCAATCACTCTGGTTGTTTTTACTAAAAAGAACACACATGCAATGACACTGGTGGATCCGTAGGTGGTATGTGAAAAGAACACACATTTCAATGGATCTGGTTGTTGTTACTAAAAAGAACACACATGCAATGACACTGGTGGATCCATAGGTGGATTGTGAAAAGAGCATACATGCAATGCCACTGGTGGATCCATATTTGGTTTGTGGAAATAACACACATGCAATGACTCTGGTTGTTGTTAGTGAAAAGAACACACATGCAATGACAGTGGTGGATCCATGTGTGGTCTCTGAAGAGAACACACATTCAATGACACTGGTGGATCCATATGTGGTATGTGAAAAGAACACACATGTAATGACTCTGGTTGTTGTTACTAAAAAGAACACACATGCAATGACACTGGTGGATCCATAGGTGGTATGTGAGAAGAACACACATTTCAATGACTTTGGTTGTTGTTACTAAAAAGAACACACATGCAATGACACTGGTGGATCCATAGGTGGATTGTGAAAAGAGCACACATGAAATGACACTAGTGGATCCATATGTGGTATGTGAAAAGAACACACATGCAATGACTCCAGTTGTTGTTAGTGAAAAGAACACACATGCAATGACAATGGTGGATCCATGTGTGGTCTCTGAAGAGAACACACATTTCAATGACACTAGTGGATCCGTATGTGGTATGTGAAAAGAAAACACATGCAATGACTCTAGTTGTTGTTAGTAAAAAGAACACACATGCAATGACACTTGTGGATCCATAGGTGGATTGTGAAAAGAACACACATTTCAATGACTGGTTATTGTTACTAAAAAGAACACACATGCAATGACACTGGTGGATCCATAGGTGGATTGTGAAAAGAGCACACATGCAATGACACTGGTGGATCCATATGTGGTATGTAAAATGAACACACATGCAATGACTCCAGTTGTTGTTAGTGAAAAGAACACACATGCAATGACGATGGTGGATCCATGTGTGGTCTCTAAAGAGAACATACATTTCAATCATACATTTCAATGACACTGGTGGATCCATATGTGGTATGTGAAAAGAACACAGATGCAATGACTCTGGTTGTTTTTACTAAAAAGAACACACATGCAATGCCCCTGGTGGATCCATAGGTGGTATGTGAAAAGAACACACATTTGAATGGATCTGGTTGTTGTTACTAAAAAGAAGACACATGCAATGACACTGGTGGATCCATAGGTGGATTGTGAAAAGAGCATACATCCAATGCCACTGGTGGATCCATATTTGGTTTGTGGAAATAACACACATGCAATGACTCTGGTTGTTGTTAGTGAAAAGAACACACATGCAATGACAATGGTAGATCCATTTGTGGTCTCTGAAGAGAACACACATTTCAATGACACTAGTGGATCCATATGTGGTATGTGAAAAGAAAACACATGCAATGACTCTAGTTGTTGTTAGTAAAAAGAAAACACATGCAATGACACTGGTGGATCCATAGGTGGTATGTGAAAAGAACACACATTTCAATGACTGGTTGTTGTTACTAAAAAGAACACACATGAAATGACACTGGTGGATCCGTAGGTGGATTGTGAAAAGAGCACACATGCAATGACACTGGTGGATCCATATGTGGTATCTGAAAAGAACACACATCCAATGACTCCAGTTGTTGTTAGTGAAAAAAACATACATGCAATGACACTGGTGGATCCATGTGTGGTCTCTGAAGAGAACACACATTTCAATGACACTGGTGGATCCAGATGTGGTATGTGAAAAGAACACACATGCAATGACTCTGGTTGCTTTTACTAAAAATAACACACATGCAATGACACTGGTGGATCCATAGGTGGTATGTGAAAAGAACACACATTTCAATGAATCTGGTTGTTGTTACTAAAAAGAACACACATGCAATGACACTGGTGGATCCATAGGTGGATTGTGAAAAGAGCACACATGCAATGACACTGGTGGATCCATATGTGGTATGTGAAATGAACACACATGCAATGACTCTAGTTGTTGTTAGTGAAAAGAACACACATGCAATGACACTCGTGGATCCATAGGTGGATTGTGAAAAGAACACACATTTCAATGACTCTGGTTGTTGTTAGTAAAAAGAACACACATGCAATGACACTGGTGGATCCATAGGTGGATTGTGAAAAGAGCACACATGCAATGACACTGGTGGATCCATATGTGGTATGTGAAAAGAACACACATGCAATGACTCCAGTTGTTGTTAGTGCAAAGAACACTCGTGGAATGACAATGGTGGATCCATGTGTGGTCTCTGAAGAGAACACACATTTCAATGACACTGGTGGATCCATATGTGGTATGTGAAAAGAACACACATGCAATCACTCTGGTTTTTTTTACTAAAAAGAACACACATGCAATGACACTGGTGGATCCATAGGTGGTATGTGAAAAGAAACACATTTCAATGGATCTGGTTGTTGTTACTAAAAAGAACACACATGCAATGACACTGGTGAATCCATAGGTGGATTGTGAAAAGAGCATACATGCAATGCCACTGGTGGATCCATATTTGGTTTGTGGAAATAACACACATGCAATGACTCTAGTTGTTGTTAGTGAAAAGAGCACACATCCAATGACAGTGGTGGATCCATGTGTGGTCTCTGAAGAGAACACACATTTCAATGACACTGGTGGATCCATATGTGGTATGTGAAAAGAACACACATGCAATGACTCTGGTTGTTGTTACTAAAAAGAACACACATGCAATGACACTGGTGGATCCATAGGTGGTATGTGAGAAGAACACACATTTCAATAACTTTGGTTGTTGTTACTCAAAAGAACACACATGCAATGACACTGGTGGATCCATAGGTGGATTGTGAAAAGAGCACACATGAAATGACACTAGTGGATCCATATGTGGTATGTGAAAAGAACACACATGCAATGACTCCAGTTGTTGTTAGTGAAAAGAACACACATGCAATGACAATGGTGGATCCATGTGTGGTCTCTGAAGAGAACACACATTTCAATGACACAAGTGGATCTGTATGTGGTATGTGAAAAGAAAACACATGCAATGACTCTAGTTGTTTTTAGTAAAAAGAGCACACATGCAATGACACTTGTGGATCCATAGGTGGTATGTGAAAAGAACACACATTTCAATGACTGGTTGTTGTTACTAAAAAGAACACACATGCAATGACACTGGTGGATCCATGTGTGGATTGTGAAGAGAACACACATTTCAATGACACTGGTGGATCCATATGTGGTATGTGAAGAACAGTCATGAAATGACTCCAGTTGTTGGTAGTAAAAAGAACACATATGCAATGGCACTGGTGGATCCATAGGTGGATCGTGAAAAGAGCACACATGCAATGACACTGGTGGATCCAAATGTGGTATGTGAAAAGAACACACATGCAATGACTCCAGTTGTTGTTAGTGAAAATAACATACATGCAATGACACTGGTGGATCCATAGGTGGTATGTGAAAAGAACACACATTTCAATGACTTATTGTTACTAAAAAGAACACACATGCAATGACACTGGTGGATCCATAGGTGGATTGTGAAAAGAGCACACATGCAATGACACTGGTGGATCCATAGGTGGTATGTGAAAAGAACACACATTTCAATGACTGGTTATTGTTACTAAAAAGAACACACATGCAATGACACTGGTGGATCCATAGGTGGATTGTGAAAAGAGCACACATGCAATGACATTGGTGGATCCATATGTGGTATGTGAAATGAACACACATGCAATGACTCCAGTTGTTGTTAGTCAAAATAACACACATGCAATGACACAGGTGGATCCATAGGTGGATTGTGAGAAGAACACACATTTCAATGACTCTGGTTGTTGTTAGTAAAAAGAACACACATGCAATGACACTGGTGGATCCTTAGGTGGATTGTGAAACGAGCACACATGCAATGACACTGGTGGATCCATATGTGTTATGTGAAAAGAACACACATGCAATCACTCTGGTTGTTGTTAGTGAAAAGAACACACATGCAATGACACTGGTGGATCCATGTGTGGTCTCTGAAGAAAACACACATTTCAATGACACTGGTGGATCCATATGTGGTATGTGAAATGAAAACACATGCAATGACTCTAGTTGTTGTTAGTAAAAAGAACACACATGCAATGACACTGGTGGATCCATAGGTGGTATGTGAAAAGAACACACATTTCAATGACTGGTTATTGTTACTAAAAAGAACACACATGCAATGACACTGGTGGATCCATAGGTGGATTGTGAAAAGAGCACACATGCAATGACACTGGTGGATCCATATGTGGTATGTAAAAAGAACACACATGCAATGACTCCAATTGTTGTTAGTGAAAAGAACATACATGCAATGACACTGGTGGATCCATGTGTGGTCTCTGAAGAGAACACATATTTCAATGACACTGGTGGATCCAAATGTGGTATGTGAAAAGAACACACATGCAATCACTCTGGTTGTTTTTACTAAAAAGAACACACATGCAATGACACTGGTGGATCCATAGGTGGTATGTGAAAAGAACACACATTTCAATGAATCTGGTTGTTGTTACTAAAAAGAACACACATGCAATGACACTGGTGGATCCATAGGTGGATTGTGAAAAGAGCATACATGCAATGCCACTGGTGGATCCATATTGGGTTTGTGGAAATAACACACATGCAATGACTCTGGTTGTTGTTAGTGAAAAGAACACACCTGCAATGACAGTGGTGGATCCATGTGTGGTCTCTGAAGAGAACACACATTTCAATGACACTGGTGGTTCCATATGTGGTATGTGAAAAGAACACACATGCAATGACTCTGGTTGTTGTTACTAAAAAGAACACACATCCAATGACACTGGTGGATCCATAGGTGGTATGTGAGAAGAACACACATTTCAATGACTTTGGTTGTTGTTACTAAAAAGAACACACATGCAATGACACTGGTGGATCCAAAGGTGGATTGTGAAAAGAGCACACATGCAATGACACTGGTGGATCCATATGTGGTATGTGAAAAGAACACACATGCAATGACTCCAGTTGTTGTTAGTGAAAAGAACACACATGCAATGACAATGGTGGATCCATGTGTGGTCTCTGAAGAGAACACACATTTCAATGACACTAGTGGATCCGTATGTGGTATGTGAAAAGAAAACACATGCAATGACTCTAGTTGTTGTTAGTAAAAAGAACACACATGCAATGACACTTGTGGATCCATAGGTGGTATGTGAAAAGAACACACATTTCAATGACTGGTTGTTGTTACTAAAAAGAACACACATGCAATGACACTGGTGGATCCATGTGTGGATTGTGAAGAGAACACACATTTCAATGACACTGGTGGATCCATATGTGGTATGTGAGAAGAACAGTCATGAAATGACTCCAGTTGTTGGTAGTAAAAAGAACACATATGCAATGACACTGGTGGATCCATAGGTGGATCATGAAAAGAGCACACATGCAATGACACTGGTGGATCCAAATGTGGTATGTGAAAAGAACACACATGCAATGACTCCAGTTGTTGTTAGTGAAAAGAACATACATGCAATGACACTGGTGGATCCATAGGTGGTATGTGAAAAGAACACACATTTCAATGACTGGTTATTGTTACTAAAAAGAACACACATGCAATGACACTGGTGGATCCATAGGTGGATTGTGAAAATAGAACACATGCAATGACACTCGTGGATCCATAGGTGGTATGTGAAAAGAACACACATTTCAATGACTGGTTATTGTTACAAAAAGAACACACATGCAATGACACTGGTGGATCCATAGGTGGATTGCGAAAAGAGCACACATGCAATGACATTGGTGGATCCATATGTGGTATGTGAAATGAACACACATATGTGAAAAGAACACACATGTAATGACACTGGTGGATCCATAGGTGGATTGTGAGAAGAACACACATTTCAATGACTCTGGTTGTTGTTAGTGAAAAGAACACACATGCAATGACACTCGTGGATCCATAGGTGGATTGTGAAAAGAACACACATTTCAATGACTCTAGTTGTTGTTAGTAAAAAGAACACACATGCAATGACACTGGTGGATCCATAGGTGGATTGTGAAAAGAGCACACATGCAATGGCACTGGTGGATCCATATGTGGTATGTGAAAAGAACACACATGCAATGACTCCAGTTGTTGTTAGTGAAAAGAACACACGTGGAATGACAATGGTGGATCCATGTGTGGTCTCTGAAGAGAACACACATTTCAATGACACTGGTGGATCCATATGTGGTATGTGAAAAGAACACACATGCAATCACTCTGGTTGTTTTTACTAAAAAGAACACACATGCAATGACACTGGTGGATCCATAGGTGGTATGTGAAAAGAACACACATTTCAATGGATCTGGTTGTTGTTACTAAAAAGAACACACATGCAATGACACTGGTGGATCCATAGGTGGATTGTGAAAAGAGCATACATGCAATGCCACTGGTGGATCCATATTTGGTTTGTGGAAATAACACACATGCAATGACTCTGGTTGTTCTTAGTGAAAAGAACACACATGCAATGACAGTGGTGGATCCATGTGTGGTCTCTGAAGAGAACACACATTTCAATGACACTGGTGGATCCATATGTGGTATGTGAAAAGAACACACATGCAATGACTCTGGTTGTTGTTACTAAAAAGAACACACATGCAATGACACTGGTGGATCCATAAGTGGTATGTGAGAAGAACACACATTTCAATGACTTTGGTTGTTGTTACTAAAAAGAACACACATGCAATGACACTGGTGGATCCATAGGTGGATTGTGAAAAGAGCACACATGAAATGACACTAGTGGATCCATATGTGGTATGTGAAAAGAACACACATGCAATGACTCCAGTTGTTGTTAGTGAAAAGAACACACATGCAATGACAATGGTGGATCCATGTGTGGTCTCTGAAGACAACACACATTTCAATGACACTAGTGGATCCGTATGTGGTATGTGAAAAGAAAACACATGCAATGACTCTAGTTGTTGTTAGTAAAAATAACACACATGCAATGACACTTGTGGATACATAGGTGGTATGTGAAAAGAACACACATTTCAATTACTGGTTGTTGTTACTAAAAAGAACACACATGCAATGACACTAGTGGATCCATGTGTGGATTGTGAAGAGAACACACATTTCAATGACACTGGTGGATCCATATGTGGTATGTGAGAAGAACAGTCATGAAATGACTCCAGTTGTTGGTAGTAAAAAGAACACATATGCAATGACACTGGTGGATCCATAGGTGGATCGTGAAAAGAGCACACATGCAATGACACTGGTGGATCCAAATGTGGTATGTGAAAAGAACACACATGCAATGACTCCAGTTGTTGTTAGTGAAAAGAACATACATGCAATGACACTGGTGGATCCATAGGTGGTATGTCAAAAGAACACACATTTCAATGACTGGTTATTGTTACTAAAAAGAACACACATGCAATGACACTGGTGAATCCATAGGTGGATTGTGAAAAGAGCACACATGCAATGACACTGGTGGATCCATAGGTGGTATGTGAAAAGAACACACATTTCAATGACTGGTTATTGTTACTAAAAAGAACACACATGCAATGACACTGCTGGATCCATAGGTGGATTGTGAAAAGAGCACACATGCAATGACATTGGTGGATCCATATGTGGTATGTGAAATGAACACACATGCAATGACTCCAGTTGTTGTTAGTGAAAAGAACACACATGCAATGACACTGGTGGATCCATTGGTGGATTGTGAGAAGAACACACATTTCAATGACTCTGGTTGTTGTTAGTAAAAAGAACACACATGCAATGACACTGGTGGATCCATAGGTGGATTGTGAAACGAGCACACATGCAATGACACTGGTGGATCCATATGTGTTATGTGAAAAGAACACACATGCAATGACTCCAGTTGTTGTTAGTGAAAAGAACACACATCCAATGACAATGGTGGATCCATGTGTGGTCTCTGAAGAGAACACACATTTCAATGACACTGGTGGATCCATATGTGGTATGTGAAAAGAAAACACATGCAATGACTCTAGTTGTTGTTAGTAAAAATAACACACATGTAATGACACTGGTGGATCCCTAGGTGGTATGTGAAAAGAACACACATTTCAATGACTGGTTATTGTTACTAAAAAGAACACACATGCAATGACACTGGTGGATCCATAGGTGGATTGTGAAAAGAGCACACATGCAATGACACTGGTGGATCCATATGTGGTATGTAAAAAGAACACACATGCAATGACTCCAGTTGTTGTTAGTGAAAAGAACATACATGCAATGACACTGGTGGATCCATGTGTTGTCTCTGAAGAGAACACATATTTCAATGACACTGGTGGATCCAAATGTGGTATGTGAAAAGAACACACATGCAATCACTCTGGTTGTTTTTACTAAAAAGAACACACATGCAATGACACTGGTGGATCCATAGGTGGTATGTGAAAAGAACACACATTTCAATGAATCTGGTTGTTGTTACTAAAAAGAACACACATGCAATGACACTGGTGGATCCATAGGTGGATTGTGAAAAGAGCATACATGCAATGCCACTGGTGGATCCATATTTGGTTTGTGGAAATAACACATATGCAATGACTCTGGTTGTTGTTAGTGAAAAGAACACACCTGCAATGACAGTGGTGGATCCATGTGTGGTCTCTGAAGAGAACACACATTTCAATGACACTGGTGGATCCATATGTGGTATGTGAAAAGAACACACATGCAATGACTCTGGTTGTTGTTACTAAAAAGAACACACATGCAATGACACTGGTGGATCCATAGGTGGTATGTGAGAAGAACACACATTTCAATGACTTTGGTTGTTGTTACTAAAAAGAACACACATGCAATGACACTGGTGGATCCAAAGGTGGATTGTGAAAAGAGCACACATGCAATGACACTGGTGGATCCATATGTGGTATGTGAAAAGAACACACATTCAATGACTCCAGTTGTTGTTAGTGAAAAGAACACACATGCAATGACAATGGTGGATCCATGTGGTCTCAAGAGAACACACATTTCAACGACACTAGTGGATCCGTATGTGGTATGTGAAAATAAAACACATGCAATGACTCTAGTTGTTGTTAGTAAAAAGAACACACATGTAATGACACTTGTGGATCCATAGGTGGTATGTGACAAGAACACACATTTCAATGACTGGTTGTTGTTACTAAAAAGAACACACATGCAATGACACTGGTGGATCCATGTGTGGATTGTGAAGAGAACACACATTTCAATGACACTAGTGGATCCATATGTGGTATGTGAGAAGAACAGTCATGAAATGACTCCAGTTGTTGGTAGTAAAAAGAACACATATGCAATGACAATGGTGGATCCATAGGTGGATCGTGAAAAGAGCACACATGCAATGACACTGGTGGATCCATATGTGGTATGTGAAAAGAACACACATGCAATGACTCCAGTTGTTGTTAGTGAAAAGAACATACATGGAATGACACTGGTGGATCCATAGGTGGTATGTGAAAAGAACACACATTTCAATGACTGGTTATTGTTACTAAAAAGAACACACATGCAATGACACTGGTGGATCCATAGGTGGATTGTGAAAAGAGAACACATGCAATGACACTCGCGGATCCATAGGTGGTATGTGATAAGAACACACATTTCAATGACTGGTTATTGTTACTAAAAAGAACACACATGCAATGACACTGGTGGATCCATAGGTGGATTGTGAAAAGAGCACACATGCAATGACATTGGTGGATCCATATGTGGTATGTGAAATGAACACACATGCAATGACTCCAGTTGTTGTTAGTGAAAAGAACACACATGCAATGACACTGGTGGATCCATAGGTGGATTGTGAGAAGAACACACATTTCAATGACTCTGGTTGTTGTTAGTAAAAAGAACACACATGCAATGACACTGCTGGATCCATAGGTGGATTGTGAAACGAGCACACATGCAATGACACTGGTGGATCCATATGTGTTATGTGAAAAGAACACACATGCAATGACTCCAGTTGTTGTTACTGAAAAGAACACACATGCAATGACAATGGTGGATCCATGTGTGGTCTCTGAAGAGAACACACATTTCAATGACACTGGTGGATCCATATGTGGTATGTGAAAATAAAACACATGCAATGACTCTAGTTGTTGTTAGTAAAAAGAACACACATGCAATGACACTGGTGGATCCATAGGTGGTATGTGAAAAGAACACACATTTCAATGACTGGTTATTGTTACTAAAAAGAACACACATGCAATGACACTGGTGGATCCATAGTGGATTGTGAAAAGAGCACACATGCAATGACACTGGTGGATCCATATGTGGTATGTAAAAAGAACACACATGCAATGACTCCAATTGTTGTTAGTGAAAAGAACATACATGCAATGACACTGGTGGATCCATGTGTGGTCTCTGAAGAGAACACATATTTCAATGACACTCGTGGATCCAAATGTGGTATGTGAAATGAACACACATGCAATGACTCCAGTTGTTGTTAGTGAAAAGAACACACATGCAATGACGATGGTGGATCCATGTGTGGTCTCTAAAGAAAACACAAATTTTAATGACACTGGTGGATCCATATGTGGTATGTGAAAAGAACACACATGCAATGACTCTGGTTGTTTTTACTAAAAAGAACACACATGCAATGCCACTGGTGGATCCATAGGTGGATTGTGAAAAGAACACACATTTCAATGGATCTGGTTGTTGTTACTAAAAAGAAGACACATGCAATGACACTGGTGGATCCATAGGTGGATTGTGAAAAGAGCATACATCCAATGCCACTGGTGGATCCATATTTGGTTTGTGGAAATAACACACATGCAATGACTCTGGTTGTTGTTAGTGAAAAGAACACACATGCAATGACACTAGTGGATCCATGTGTGGTCTCGGAAGAGAACACACATTTCAGTGACGCTGGTGGATCCATATGTGGTATGTGAAAAGAACACACATGCAATGACTCTAGTTGTTGTTACTAAAAAGAACACACATGCAATGACACTGGTGGATCCATAGGTGGTATGTGAGAAGAACACACATTTCAATGACTTTGGTTGTTGTTACTAAAAAGAACACACATGCAATGACACTGGTGGATCCATAGGTGGATTGTGAAAAGAGCACACATGCAATGACACTGGTGGATCCATATGTGTTATGTGAAAAGAACACACATGCAATGACTCCAGTTGTTGTTAGTGAAAAGAACACACATGCAATGACAATGGTGGATCCATGTGTGGTCTCTAAAGAGAACACACATTTCAATGACACTTGTGGATCCATATGTGGTATGTGAAAAGAAAACATGCAATGACTCTAGTTGTTGTTAGTAAAAAGAACACACATGCAATGACACTGGTGGATCCATAGGTGGTATGTGAAAAGAACACACATTTCAAAGACTGGTTGTTGTTACTAAAAAGAACACACATGCAATGACACTGGTGGATCCATAGGTGGATTGTGAAAAGAGCACACATGCAATGACACTGGTGGATCCATATGTGGTATCTGAAAAGAACACATCCAATGACTACAGTTGTTGTTAGTGAAAAGAACATACATGCAATGACACTGGTGGATCCATGTGTGGTCTCTGAAGAGAACACACATTTCAATGACACTGGTGGATCCATATGTGGTATGTGAAAAGAGAACACATGCAATGACTCTGGGTGTTTTTACTAAAAAGAGACCACATGCAATGACACTGGTGGATCCATAGGTGGTATGTGAAAAGAACACACATTTCAATGAATCTGGTTGTTGTTACTAAAAAGAACACACATGCAATGACACTGGTGGATCCATAGGTGGATTGTGAAAAGTGCACACATGCAATGACATTGGTGGATCCATATGTGGTATGTGAAATGAACACACATGCAATGACTCCAGTTGTTGTTAGTGAAAAGAACACACATGCAATGACACTGGTGGATCCATAGGTGGATTGTGAAAAGAACACACATTTCAATGACTCTGGTTGTTGTTAGTAAAAAGAACACACATGCAATGACACTGGTGGATCCATAGGTGGATTGTGAAAAGAGCACACATGCAATGACACTGGTGGATCCATATGTGGTATGTAAAATGAACACACATGCAATGACTCCAGTTGTTGTTAGTGAAAAGAACACACATGCAATGACGATGGTGGATCCATGTGTGGTCTCTAAAGAGAATATACATTTCAATGACACTGGTGGATCCATATGTGGTATGTGAAAACAACACACATGCAATGACTCTGGTTGTTTTTACTAAAAAGAACACACAAGCAATGCCACTGGTGGATCCATAGGTGGTATGTGAAAAGAACACACATTTCAATGGATCTGGTTGTTGTTACTAAAAAGAAGACACATGCAATGACACTGGTGGATCCATAGGTGGATTGTGAAAAGAGCATACATCCAATGCCACTGGTGGATCCATATATGGTTTGTGGAAATAACACACATGCAATGACTCTGGTTGTTGTTAGTGAAAAGAACACACATGCAATGACAATGGTAGATCCATGTGTGTTCTCTGAAGAGAACACACATTTCAATGACACTGGTGGATCCATATGTGGTATGTGAAAAGAAAACACATGCAATGACTCTAGGTGTTGTTAGTAAAAAGAACACACATGCAATGACACTGGTGGATCCATAGGTGGTATGTGAAAAGAACACACATTTCAATGACTGGTTATTGTTACTAAAAAGAACACACATGCAATGACACTGGTGGATCCATAGTGGATTGTGAAAAGAGCACACATGCAATGACACTGGTGGATCCATATGTGGTATGTAAAAAGAACACACATGCAATGACTCTAGTTGTTGTTAGTGAAAAGAACATACATGCAATGACACTGGTGGATCCATGTGTGGTCTCTGAAGAGAACACATATTTCAATGACACTCGTGGATCCAAATGTGGTATGTGAAAAGAACACACATGCAATGACACTGGTGGATCCAAATGTGGTATGTGAAATGAACACACATGCAATGACTCCAGTTTTTGTTAGTGAAAAGAACACACATGCAATGACGATGGTGGATCCATGTGTGGTCTCTAAAGAAAACACACATTTCAATGACACTGGTGGATCCATATGTGGTATGTGAAAAGAACACACATGCAATGACTCTGGTTGTTTTTACTAAAAAGAACACACATGCAATGCCACTGGTGGATCCATAGGTGGTATGTGAAAAGAACACACATTTCAATGGATCTGGTTGTTGTTACTAAAAAGAACACACATGCAATGACACTGGTGCATCCATAGGTGGATTGTGAAAAGAGCATACATGCAATGCCACTGGTGGATCCATATTTGGTTTGTGGAAATAACACACATGCAATCACTCTGGTTGTTGTTAGTGAAAAGAACACACATGCAATGACACTGGTGGATCCATGTGTGGTCTCTGAAGAGAACACACATTTCAGTGACGCTGGTGGATCCATATGTGGTAGGTGAAAAGAAAACACATGCAATGACTCTGGTTGTTGTTAGTAAAAAGAACACACATGCAATGACACTGGTGGATCCATAGGTGGATTGTGAAACGAGCACACATGCAATGACACTGGTGGATCCATATGTGTTATGTGAAAATAACACACATGCAATGACTCCAGTTGTTGTTAGTGAAAAGAACACACATGCAATGACAATGGTGGATCCATGTGTGGTCTCTGAAGAGAACACACATTTCAATGACACTGGTGGATCCATATGTGGTATGTGAAAAGAAAACACATGCAATGACTCTAGTTGTTGTTAGTAAAAAGAACACACATGTAATGACACTGGTGGATCCCTAGGTGGTATGTGAAAAGAACACACATTTCAATGACTGGTTATTGTTACTAAAAAGAACACACATGCAATGACACTGGTGGATCCATAGGTGGATTGTGAAAAGAGCACACATGCAATGACACTGGTGGATCCATATGTGGTATGTAAAAAGAACACACATGCAATGACTCCAGTTGTTGTTAGTGAAAAGAACATACATGCAATGACACTGGTGGATCCATGTGTTGTCTCTGAAGAGAACACATATTTCAATGACACTGGTGGATCCAAATGTGGTATGTGAAAAGAACACACATGCAATCACTCTGGTTGTTTTTACTAAAAAGAACACACATGCAATGACACTGGTGGATCCATAGGTGGTATGTGAAAAGAACACACATTTCAATGAATCTGGTTGTTGTTACTAAAAAGAACACACATGCAATGACACTGGTGGATCCATAGGTGGATTGTGAAAAGAGCATACATGCAATGCCACTGGTGGATCCATATTTGGTTTGTGGAAATAACACATATGCAATGACTCTGGTTGTTGTTAGTGAAAAGAACACACCTGCAATGACAGTGGTGGATCCATGTGTGGTCTCTGAAGAGAACACACATTTCAATGACACTGGTGGATCCATATGTGGTATGTCAAAAGAACACACATGCAATGACTCTGGTTGTTGTTACTAAAAAGAACACACATGCAATGACACTGGTGGATCCATAGGTGGTATGTGAGAAGAACACACATTTCAATGACTTTGGTTGTTGTTACTAAAAAGAACACACATGCAATGACACTGGTGGATCCAAAGGTGGATTGTGAAAAGAGCACACATGCAATGACACTGGTGGATCCATATGTGGTATGTGAAAAGAACACACATTCAATGACTCCAGTTGTTGTTAGTGAAAAGAACACACATGCAATGACAATGGTGGATCCATGTGTGGTCTCTGAAGAGAACACACATTTCAACGACACTAGTGGATCCGTATGTGGTATGTGAAAATAAAACACATGCAATGACTCTAGTTGTTGTTAGTAAAAAGAACACACATGTAATGACACTTGTGGATCCATAGGTGGTATGTGACAAGAACACACATTTCAATGACTGGTTGTTGTTACTAAAAAGAACACACATGCAATGACACTGGTGGATCCATGTGTGGATTGTGAAGAGAACACACATTTCAATGACACTAGTGGATCCATATGTGGTATGTGAGAAGAACAGTCATGAAATGACTCCAGTTGTTGGTAGTAAAAAGAACACATATGCAATGACACTGGTGGATCCATAGGTGGATCGTGAAAAGAGCACACATGCAATGACACTGGTGGATCCATATGTGGTATGTGAAAAGAACACACATGCAATGACTCCAGTTGTTGTTAGTGAAAAGAACATACATGGAATGACACTGGTGGATCCATAGGTGGTATGTGAAAAGAACACACATTTCAATGACTGGTTATTGTTACTAAAAAGAACACACATGCAATGACACTGGTGGATCCATAGGTGGATTGTGAAAAGAGAACACATGCAATGACACTCGCGGATCCATAGGTGGTATGTGAAAAGAACACACATTTCAATGACTGGTTATTGTTACTAAAAAGAACACACATGCAATGACACTGGTGGATCCATAGGTGGATTGTGAAAAGAGCACACATGCAATGACATTGGTGGATCCATATGTGGTATGTGAAATGAACACACATGCAATGACTCCAGTTGTTGTTAGTGAAAAGAACACACATGCAATGACACTGGTGGATCCATAGGTGGATTGTGAGAAGAACACACATTTCAATGACTCTGGTTGTTGTTAGTAAAAAGAACACACATGCAATGACACTGGTGGATCCATAGGTGGATTGTGAAACGAGCACACATGCAATGACACTGGTGGATCCATATGTGTTATGTGAAAAGAACACACAAGCAATGACTCCAGTTGTTGTTACTGAAAAGAACACACATGCAATGACAATGGTGGATCCATGTGTGGTCTCTGAAGAGAACACACATTTCAATGACACTGGTGGATCCATATGTGGTATGTGAAAATAAAACACATGCAATGACTCTAGTTGTTGTTAGTAAAAAGAACACACATGCAATGACACTGGTGGATCCATAGGTGGTATGTGAAAAGAACACACATTTCAATGACTGGTTATTGTTACTAAAAAGAACACACATGCAATGACACTGGTGGATCCATAATGGATTGTGAAAAGAGCACACATGCAATGACACTGGTGGATCCATATGTGGTATGTAAAAAGAACACACATGCAATGACTCCAATTGTTGTTAGTGAAAAGAACATACATGCAATGACACTGGTGGATCCATGTGTGGTCTGTGAAGCGAACACATATTTCAATGACACTCGTGGATCCAAATGTGGTATGTGAAATGAACACACATGCAATGACTCCAGTTGTTGTTAGTGAAAAGAACACACATGCAATGACGATGGTGGATCCATGTGTGGTCTCTAAAGAAAACACACATTTCAATGACACTGGTGGATCCATATGTGGTATGTGAAAAGAACACACATGCAATGCTTCTGGTTGTTTTTACTAAAAAGAACACACATGCAATGCCACTGGTGGATCCATAGGTGGTATGTGAAAAGAACACACATTTCAATGGATCTGGTTGTTGTTACTAAAAAGAAGACACATGCAATGACACTGGTGGATCCATAGGTGGATTGTGAAAAGAGCATACATCCAATGCCACTGGTGGATCCATATTTGGTTTGTGGAAATAACACACATGCAATGACTCTGGTTGTTGTTAGTGAAAAGAACACACATGCAATGACACTAGTGGATCCATGTGTGGTCTCGGAAGAGAACACACATTTCAGTGACGCTGGTGGATCCATATGTGGTATGTCAAAAGAACACACATGCAATGACTCTAGTTGTTGTTACTAAAAAGAACACACATGCAATGACACTGGTGGATCCATAGGTGGTATGTGAGAAGAACACACATTTCAATGACTTTGGTTGTTGTTACTAAAAAGAACACACATGCAATGACACTGGTGGATCCATAGGTGGATTGTGAAAAGAGCACACATGCAATGACACTGGTGGATCCATATGTGTTATGTGAAAAGAACACACATGCAATGACTCCATTTGTTGTTAGTGAAAAGAACACACATGCAATGACAATGGTGGATCCATGTGTGGTCTCTAAAGAGAACACACATTTCAATGACACTTGTGGATCCATATGTGGTATGTGAAAAGAAAACACATGCAATGACTCTAGTTGTTGTTAGTAAAAAGAACACACATGCAATGACACTGGTGGATCCATAGGTGGTATGTGAAAAGAACACACATTTCAAAGACTGGTTGTTGTTACTAAAAAGAACACACATGCAATGACACTGGTGGATCCATAGGTGGATTGTGAAAAGAGCACACATGCAATGACACTGGTGGATCCATATGTGGTATCTGAAAAGAACACATCCAATGACTACAGTTGTTGTTAGTGAAAAGAACATACATGCAATGACACTGGTGGATCCATGTGTGGTCTCTGAAGAGAACACACATTTCAATGACACTGGTGGATCCATATGTGGTATGTGAAAAGAGAACACATGCAATGACTCTGGGTGTTTTTACTAAAAAGATACCACATGCAATGACACTGGTGGATCCATAGGTGGTATGTGAAAAGAACACACATTTCAATGAATCTGGTTGTTGTTACTAAAAAGAACACACATGCAATGACACTGGTGGATCCATAGGTGGATTGTGAAAAGTGCACACATGCAATGACACTGGTGGATCCATATGTGGTATGTGAAATGAACACACATGCAATGACTCCAGTTGTTGTTAGTGAAAAGAACACACATGCAATGACACTGGTGGATCCATAGGTGGATTGTGAAAAGAACACACATTTCAATGACTCTGGTTGTTAGTAAAAAGAACACACATGCAATGACACTGGTGGATCCATAGGTGGATTGTGAAAAGAGCACACATGCAATGACACTGGTGGATCCATATGTGGTATGTAAAATGAACACACATGCAATGACTCCAGTTGTTGTTAGTGAAAAGAACACACATGCAATGACGATGGTGGATCCATGTGTGGTCTCTAAAGAGAACATACATTTCAATGACACTGGTGGATCCATATGTGGTATGTGAAAAGAACACACATGCAATGACTCTGGTTGTTTTTACTAAAAAGAACACACATGCAATGCCACTGGTGGATCCATAGGTGGTATGTGAAAAGAACACACATTTCAATGGATCTGGTTGTTGTTACTAAAAAGAAGACACATGCAATGACACTGGTGGATCCATAGGTGGATTGTGAAAAGAGCATACATCCAATGCCACTGGTGGATCCATATATGGTTTGTGGAAATAACACACATGCAATGACTCTGGTTGTTGTTAGTGAAAAGAACACACATGCAATGACAATGGTAGATCCATGTGTGTTCTCTGAAGAGAACACACATTTCAATGACACTGGTGGATCCATATGTGGTATGTGAAAAGAAAACACATGCAATGACTCTAGGTGTTGTTAGTAAAAAGAACACACATGCAATGACACTGGTGGATCCATAGGTGGTATGTGAAAAGAACACACATTTCAATGACTGGTTATTGTTACTAAAAAGAACACACATGCTATGACACTGGTGGATCCATAGTGGATTGTGAAAAGAGCACACATGCAATGACACTGGTGGATCCATATGTGGTATGTAAAAAGAACACACATGCAATGACTCTAGTTGTTGTTAGTGAAAAGAACATACATGCAATGACACTGGTGGATCCATGTGTGGTCTCTGAAGAGAACACATATTTCAATGACACTCGTGGATCCAAATGTGGTATGTGAAAAGAACACACATGCAATGACACTGGTGGATCCAAATGTGGTATGTGAAATGAACACACATGCAATGACTCCAGTTTTTGTTAGTGAAAAGAACACACATGCAATGACGATGGTGGATCCATGTGTGGTCTCTAAAGAAAACACACATTTCAATGACACTGGTGGATCCATATGTGGTATGTGAAAAGAACACACATGCAATGACTTTGGTTGTTTTTACTAAAAAGAACACACATGCAATGCCACTGGTGGATCCATAGGTGGTATGTGAAAAGAACACACATTTCAATGGATCTGGTTGTTGTTACTAAAAAGAAGACACATGCAATGACACTGGTGGATCCCTAGGTGGATTATGAAAAGAGCATACATCCAATGCCACTGGTGGATCCATATTGGGTTTGTGGAAATAACACACATGCAATGACTCTGGTTGTTGTTAGTGAAAAGAACACACATGCAATGACATTAGTGGATCCATGTGTGGTCTCGGAAGAGAACACACATTTCAGTGACGCTGGTGGATCCATATGTGGTATGTGAAAAGAACACACATGCAATGACTCTGGTTGTTGTTACTAAAAAGAACACACATGAAATGACACTGGTGGATCCATAGGTGGTATGTGAGAAGAACACACATTTCAATGACTTTGGTTGTTGTTACTAAAAAGAACACACATGCAATGACACTGGTGGATCCATAGGTGGATTGTGAAAAGAGCACACATGCAATGACACTGGTGGATCCATATGTGGTATGTAAAATGAACACACATGCAATGACTCCAGTTGTTGTTAGTGAAAAGAACACACATGCAATGACGATGGTGGATCCATGTGTGGTCTCTAAAGAGAACATACATTTCAATGACACTGGTGGATCCATATGTGGTATGTGAAAAGAACACACATGCAATGACTCTGATTGTTTTTACTAAAAAGAACACACATGCAATGCCACTAGTGGATCTATAGGTGGTATGTGAAAAGAACACACATTTCAATGGATCTGGTTGTTGTTACTAAAAAGAAGACACATGCAATGACACTGGTGGATCCATAGGTGGATTGTGAAAAGAGCATACATCCAATGCCACTGGTGGATCCATATTTGGTTTGTGGAAATAACACACATGCAATGACTCTGGTTGTTGTTAGTGAAAAGAACACACATGCAATGACAATGGTAGATCCATGTGGTCTGAAGAGAACACACATTTCAATGACACTCGTGGATCCATATGTGGTATGTGAAAAGAAAACACATGCAATGACTCTAGTTGTTGTTAGTAAAAAGAACACACATGCAATGACACTGGTGGATCCATAGGTGGTATGTGAAAAGAACACACATTTCAATGACTGGTTATTGTTACTAAAAAGAACACACATGCTATGACACTGGTGGATCCATAGTGGATTGTGAAAAGAGCACACATGCAATGACACTGGTGGATCCATATGTGGTATGTAAAAAGAACACACATGCAATGACTCTAGTTGTTGTTAGTGAAAAGAACATACATGCAATGACACTGGTGGATCCATGTGTGGTCTCTGAAGAGAACACATATTTCAATGACACTCGTGGATCCAAATGTGGTATGTGAAAAGAACACACATGCAATGACACTGGTGGATCCAAATGTGGTATGTGAAATGAACACACATGCAATGACTCCAGTTTTTGTTAGTGAAAAGAACACACATGCAATGACGATGGTGGATCCATGTGTGGTCTCTAAAGAAAACACACATTTCAATGACACTGGTGGATCCATATGTGGTATGTGAAAAGAACACACATGCAATGACTTTGGTTGTTTTTACTAAAAAGAACACACATGCAATGCCACTGGTGGATCCATAGGTGGTATGTGAAAAGAACACACATTTCAATGGATCTGGTTGTTGTTACTAAAAAGAAGACACATGCAATGACACTGGTGGATCCCTAGGTGGATTGTGAAAAGAGCATACATCCAATGCCACTGGTGGATCCATATTGGGTTTGTGGAAATAACACACATGCAATGACTCTGGTTGTTGTTAGTGAAAAGAACACACATGCAATGACATTAGTGGATCCATGTGTGGTCTCGGAAGAGAACACACATTTCAGTGACGCTGGTGGATCCATATGTGGTATGTGAAAAGAACACACATGCAATGACTCTGGTTGTTGTTACTAAAAAGAACACACATGAAATGACACTGGTGGATCCATAGGTGGTATGTGAGAAGAACACACATTTCAATGACTTTGGTTGTTGTTACTAAAAAGAACACACATGCAATGACACTGGTGGATCCATAGGTGGATTGTGAAAAGAGCACACATGCAATGACACTGGTGGATCCATATGTGGTATGTAAAATGAACACACATGCAATGACTCCAGTTGTTGTTAGTGAAAAGAACACACATGCAATGACGATGGTGGATCCATGTGTGGTCTCTAAAGAGAACATACATTTCAATGACACTGGTGGATCCATATGTGGTATGTGAAAAGAACACACATGCAATGACTCTGATTGTTTTTACTAAAAAGAACACACATGCAATGCCACTGGTGGATCTATAGGTGGTATGTGAAAAGAACACACATTTCAATGGATCTGGTTGTTGTTACTAAAAAGAAGACACATGCAATGACACTGGTGGATCCATAGGTGGATTGTGAAAAGAGCATACATCCAATGCCACTGGTGGATCCATATTTGGTTTGTGGAAATAACACACATGCAATGACTCTGGTTGTTGTTAGTGAAAAGAACACACATGCAATGACAATGGTAGATCCATGTGTGGTCTCTGAAGAGAACACACATTTCAATGACACTCGTGGATCCATATGTGGTATGTGAAAAGAAAACACATGCAATGACTCTAGTTGTTGTTAGTAAAAAGAACACACATGCAATGACACTGGTGGATCCATAGGTGGTATGTGAAAAGAACACACATTTCAATGACTGGTTGTTGTTACTAAAAAGAACACACATGCAATGACACTGGTGGATCCATAGGTGGATTGTGAAAATAGCACACATGCAATGACACTGGTGGATCCAGATGTGGTATCTGAAAAGAAGACACATCCAATGACTCCAGTTGTTGTTAGTGAAAAGAACATACATGCAATGACACTGGTGGATCCATGTGTGGTCTCTGAAGAGAACACACATTTCAATGACACTGGTGGATCCACATGTGGTATGTGAAAAGAACACACATGCAATGACTCTGGTTGCTTTTACTAAAAAGAACAAACATGCAATGACACTGGTGGATCCATAGGTGGTATGTGAAAAGAACACACATTTCAATGAATCTGGTTGTTGTTACTAAAAAGAACACACATGCAATGACACTGGTGGATCCATAGGTGGATTGTGAAAAGAGCACACATGCAATGACACTGGTGGATCCATATGTGGTATGTAAAATGAACACACATGCAATGACTCCAGTTGTTGTTAGTGAAAAGAACACACATGCAATGACGATGGTGGATCCATGTGTGGTCTCTAAAGAGAAGACACATTTCAATGACACTGGTGGATCCATATGTGGTATGTGAAAAGAACACACATGCAATGACTCTGGTTGTTTTTACTAAAAAGAACACACATGCAATGCCACTGGTGGATCCATAGGTGGTATGTGAAAAGAACACACATTTCAATGGATCTGGTTGTTGTTACTAAAAAGAACACACATGCAATGACACTGGTGCATCCATAGGTGGATTGTGAAAAGAGCATACATGCAATGCCACTGGTGGATCCATATTTGGTTTGTGGAAATAACACACATGCAATCACTCTGGTTGTTGTTAGTGAAAAGAACACACATGCAATGACACTGGTGGATCCATGTGTGGTCTCTGAAGAGAACACACATTTCAGTGACGCTGGTGGATCCATATGTGGTATGTGAAAAGAACACACATGCAATGACTCCAGTTGTTGTTAGTGAAAATAACATACATGCAATGAAACTGGTGGATCCATAGGTGGATTGTGAAAAGAACACACATTTCAATGACTCTGGTTGTTGTTAGTAAAAAGAACACACATGCAATGACACTGGTGGATCCATAGGTGGATTGTGAAAAGAGCACACATGCAATGACACTGGTGGATCCATATGTGGTATGTGAAAAGAACACACATGCAATGACTCCAGTTGTTGTTAGTGAAAAGAACACACATGCAATGACAATGGTGGATCCATGTGTGGTCTCTGAAGAGAACATACATTTCAATGACACTGGTGGATCGATGTGTGGTATGTGAAAAGAAAACACATGCAATGACCCTAGTTGTTGTTAGTAAAAAGAACACACATGCAATGACACTGGTGGATCCATAGGTGGTATGTGAAAAGAACACACATTTCAATGACTAGTAATTGTTACTAAAATGAACACACATGCAATGACTCCAGTTGTTGTTAGTGAAAAGAACACACATGCAATGACACTAGCGGATCCATAGGTGGATTGTGAAAAGAGCACACATGCAATGACACTGGTGGATCCATATGTGGTATGTGAAATGAACACACATGCAATGACTCCTGTTGTTGTTAGTGAAAAGAACACACATGCAATGACACTGGTGGATCCATAGGTGGATTGTGAAAAGAACACACATTTCAATGACTCTGGTTGTTGTTAGTAAAAAGAACACACATGCAATGACACTGGTGGATCCATAGGTGGATTGCGAAAAGAGCACACATGCAATGACACTGGTGGATCCATATGTGGTATGTAAAATGAACACACATGCAATGACTCCAGTTGTTGTTAGTGAAAATAACACACATGCAATGACGATGGTGGATCCATGTGTGGTCTCTAAAGAGAACATACATTTCAATGACACTGGTGGATCCATATGTGGTATGTGAAAAGAACACACATGCAATGGCTCTGGTTGTTTTTACTAAAAAGAACACACATGCAATGCCACTGGTGGATCCATAGGTGGTATGTGAAAAGAACACACATTTCAATGGATCTGGTTGTTGTTACTAAAAAGAAGACACATGCAATGACACTGGTGGATCCATAGGTGGATTGTGAAAAGAGCATACATCCAATGCCACTGGTGGATCCATATTTGGTTTGTGGAAATAACACACATGCAATGACTCTGGTTGTTGTTAGTGAAAAGAACACACATGCAATGACAATGGTAGATCCATGTGTGGTCTCTGAAGAGAACACACATTTCAATGACGCTCGTGGATCCATATGTGGTATGTGAAAAGAAAACACATGCAATGACTCTAGTTGTTATTAGTAAAAATAACACACATGCAATGACACTGGAGGATCCATAGGTGGTATGTGAAAAGAACACACATTTCAATGACTGGTTGTTGTTACTAAAAAGAACACACATGCAATGACACTGGTGGATCCATAGGTGGATTGTGAAAAGAGCACACATGCAATGACACTGGTGGATCCATATGTGGTATCTGAAAAGAACACACATCCAATGACTCCAGTTGTTGTTAGTGAAAAGAACATACATGCAATGACACTGGTGGATCCATGTGTGGTCTCTGAAGAGAAAACACATTTCAATGACACTGGTGGATCCATATGTGGTATGTGAAAAGAACACACATGCAATGACTCTGGTTGTTTTTACTAAAAAGAACACACATGCAATGCCACTGGTGGATCCATAGGTGGTATGTGAAAAGAACACACATTTCAATGGATCTGGTTGTTGTTACTAAAAAGAAGACACATGCAATGACACTGGTGGATCCATAGGTGGATTGTGAAAAGAGCATACATCCAATGCCACTGGTGGATCCATATTTGGTTTGTGGAAATAACACACATGCAATGACTCTGGTTGTTGTTAGTGAAAAGAACACACATGCAATGACAATGGTAGATCCATGTGTGGTCTCTGAAGAGAACACACATTTCAATGACACTCGTGGATCCATATGTGTTATGTGAAAAGAAAACACATGCAATGACTCTAGTTGGTGTTAGTAAAAAGAACACACATGCAATGACACTGGTGGATCCATAGGTGGTATGTGAAAAGAACACACATTTCAATGACTGGTTGTTGTTACTAAAAAGAACACACATGCAATGACACTGGTGGATCCATAGGTGGATTGTGAAAAGAGCACACATGCAATGACACTGGTGGATCCATATGTGGTATCTGAAAAGAACACACATCCAATGACTCCAGTTGTTGTTAGTGAAAAGAACATACATGCAATGACACTGGTGGATCCATGTGTGGTCTCTGAAGAGAACACACATTTCAATGACACTGGTGGATCCATATGTGGTATGTGAAAAGAACACACATGCAATGACTCTGGTTGCTTTTACTAAAAAGAACACACATGCAATGACACTGGTGGATCCATAGGTGGTATGTGAAAAGAACACACATTTCAATGAATCTGGTTGTTGTTACTAAAAAGAACACACATGCAATGACACTGGTGGATCCATAGGTGGATTGTGAAAAGAGCACACATGCAATGACACTGGTGGATCCATATGTGGTATGTGAAATGAACACACATGCATTGACTCCAGTTGTTGTTAGTGAAAAGAACACACATGCAATGACACTAGTGGATCCATAGGTGGATTGTGAAAAGAACACACATTTCAATGACTCTGGTTGTTGTTAGTAAAAAGAACACACATGCAATGACACTGGTGGATCCATAGGTGGATTGTGAAAAGAGCACACATGCAATGACACTGGTGGATCCATATGTGGTATGTGAAAAGAACACACATGCAATGACTCCAGTTGTTGTCAGTGAAAAGAATGAACGTGGAATGACAATGGTGGATCCATGTGTGGTCTCTGAAGAGAACACACATTTCAATGACACTGGTGGATCCATATGTGGTATGTGAAAAGAAAACACATGCAATGACTCTAGTTGTTGTTAGTAAAAAGAACACACATGCAACTACACTGGTGGATCCATAGGTGGTATGTGAAAAGAACACACATTTCAATGACTGGTTATTGTTACTAAAAGGAACACACATGCAATGGCACTGGTGGATCCATAGGTGGATTGTGAAAAGAGCACACATGCAATGACACTGGTGGATCCATATGTGGTATGTAAAATGAACACACATGCAATGACTCCAGTTGTTGTTAGTGAAAAGAACACACATGCAATGACGATGGTGGATCCATGTGTGGTCTCTAAAGAGAAGACACGTTTCAATGACACTGGTGGATCCATATGTGGTATGTGAAAAGAACACACATGCAATAACTCTGGTTGTTTTTACTAAAAAGAACACACATGCAATGCCACTGGTGGATCCATAGGTGGTATGTGAAAAGAACACACATTTCAATGGATCTGGTTGTTGTTACTAAAAAGAACACAGATGCAATGACACTGGTGGATCCATAGGTGGATTGTGAAAAGAGCATACATGCAATGCCAGTGGTGGATCCATATTTGGTTTGTGGAAATAACACACATGCAATGACTCTGGTTGTTGTTAGTGAAAAGAACACACATGCAATGACACTGGTGGATCCATGTGTGGTCTCTGAAGAGAACACACATTTCAGTGACGCTGGTGGATCCATATGTGGTATGTGAAAAGAACACACAAGCAATGACTCTGGTTGTTGTTACTAGAAAGAACACACATGCAATGACACTGGTGGATCCATAGGTGGTATGTGAGAAGAACACACATTTCAATGACTTTGGTTGTTGTTACTAAAAAGAACACACATGCAATGACACTGGTGGATCCATAGGTGTATTGTGAAAAGAACACACATGCAATGACTACAGTTGTTGTTAGTGAAAAGAACACACATGCAATGACAATGGTGGATCCATGTGTGGTCTCTGAAGAGAACACACATTTCAATGACACTAGTGGATCCATATGTGGTATGTGAAAAGAAAACACCTTCAATGACTCTAGTTGTTGTTAGTAAAAGGAACACACATGCAATGACACTGGTGGATCCATAGGTGGTATGTGAAAAGAACACACATTTCAATGACTGGTTGTTACTAAAAAGAACACACATGCAATGACACTGGTGGATCCATAGGTGGATAGTGAAAAGAGCACACATGCAATGACACTGGTGGATCCATATGTGGTATGTGAAAAGAACACACATGCAATGACTCCAGTTTTTGTTAGTGAAAAGAACATACATGCAATGACACTGGTGGATCCATGTGTGGTCTCTGAAGAGAACACACATTTCAATGACACTGGTGGATCCATATGTGGTATGTGAAAAGAACACACATGCAATGAATCTGGTTGCTTTTACTAAAAAGAACACACATGCAATGACACTGGTGGATCCATAGGTGGATTGTGAAAAGAACACACATTTCAATGACTCTGGTTGTTGTTAGTAAAAAGAACACACATGCAATGACACTGGTGGATCCATAGGTGGATTGTGAAAAGAGCACACATGCAATGACACTGGGGGATCCATATTTGGTTTGTGGAAATAACACACATGCAATGACTACAGTTGTTGTTAGTGAAAAGAACACACATGCAATGACGATGGTGGATCCATGTGTGGTCTCTAAAGAGAAGACACGTTTCAATGACACTGGTGGATCCATATGTGGTATGTGAAAAGAACACACATGCAATAACTCTGGTTGTTTTTACTAAAAAGAACACACATGCAATGCCACTGGTGGATCCATAGGTGGTATGTGAAAAGAACACACATTTCAATGGATCTGGTTGTTGTTACTAAAAAGAACACAGATGCAATGACACTGGTGGATCCATAGGTGGATTGTGAAAAGAGCATACATGCAATGCCAGTGGTGGATCCATATTTGGTTTGTGGAAATAACACACATGCAATGACTCTGGTTGTTGTTAGTGAAAAGAACACACATGCAATGACACTGGTGGATCCATGTGTGGTCTCTGAAGAGAACACACATTTCAGTGACGCTGGTGGATCCATATGTGGTATGTGAAAAGAACACACAAGCAATGACTCTGGTTGTTGTTACTAGAAAGAACACACATGCAATGACACTGGTGGATCCATAGGTGGTATGTGAGAAGAACACACATTTCAATGACTTTGGTTGTTGTTACTAAAAAGAACACACATGCAATGACACTGGTGGATCCATAGGTGTATTGTGAAAAGAACACACATGCAATGACTACAGTTGTTGTTAGTGAAAAGAACACACATGCAATGACAATGGTGGATCCATGTGTGGTCTCTGAAGAGAACACACATTTCAATGACACTAGTGGATCCATATGTGGTATGTGAAAAGAAAACACCTTCAATGACTCTAGTTGTTGTTAGTAAAAGGAACACACATGCAATGACACTGGTGGATCCATAGGTGGTATGTGAAAAGAACACACATTTCAATGACTGGTTGTTGTTACTAAAAAGAACACACATGCAATGACACTGGTGGATCCATAGGTGGATTGTGAAAAGAGCACACATGCAATGACACTGGTGGATCCATATGTGGTATCTGAAAAGAACACACATCCAATGACTCCAGTTTTTGTTAGTGAAAAGAACATACATGCAATGACACTGGTGGATCCATGTGTGGTCTCTGAAGAGAACACACATTTCAATGACACTGGTGGATCCATATGTGGTATGTGAAAAGAACACACATGCAATGAATCTGGTTGCTTTTACTAAAAAGAACACACATGCAATGACACTGGTGGATCCATAGGTGGATTGTGAAAAGAACACACATTTCAATGACTCTGGTTGTTGTTAGTAAAAAGAACACACATGCAATGACACTGGTGGATCCATAGGTGGATTGTGAAAAGAGCACACATGCAATGACACTGGGGGATCCATATTTGGTTTGTGGAAATAACACACATGCAATGACTCTGGTTGTTGTTAGTGAAAAGAACACACATGCAATGACACTGGTGGATCCATGTGTGGTCTCTGAAGAGAACACACATTTCAATGACGCTGGTGGATCCATATGTGGTATGTGAAAAGAACACACATGCAATGACTCTAGTTGTTACTAAAAAGAACACACATGCAATGACACTGGTGGATCCATAGGTGGTATGTGAGAAGAACACACATTTCAATGACTTTGGTTGTTGTTACTAAAAAGAACACACATGCAATAACACTGGTGGATCCATAGGTGGATTGTGAAAAGAGCACACATGCAATGACACTGGTGGATCCATATGTGGTATGTGAAAAGAACACACATGCAATCAGTTCTTGTTAGTGAAAAGAACACACATGCAATGACACTGGTGGATCCATGTGTTGTCTCTGAAGAGAACACACATTTCAATGACACTAGTGGATCCATATGTGGTATGTGAAAAGAAAACACATGCAATGACTCTAGTTATTGTTAGTAAAAGGAACACACATGCAATGACACTGGTGGATCCATAGGTGGTATGTGAAAAGAACACACATTTCAATGACTGGTTGTTGTTACTAAAAAGAACACACATGCAATGACACTGGTGGATCCATGTGTGGATTGTGAAGAGAACACACATTTCAATGACACCGGTGTATCCATATGTGGTATGTGAGAAGAACAGTCATGAAATGACTCCAGTTATTGTTAGTAAAAAGAACACACATGCAATGACACTGGTGGATCCATAGGTGGATTGTGAAAAGAGCACACATGCAATGACACTGGTGGATCCAAATGTGGTATGTGAAAAGAACACACATGCAATGACTCCAGTTGTTGTTAGTGAAAAGAACAAACATGCAATGAAACTGGTGGATCCATAGGTGGATTGTCAAAAGAACACACATTTCAATGACTCTGGTTGTTGTTAGTAAAAAGAACACACATGCAATGACACTGGTGGATCCATAGGTGGATTGTGAAAAGAGCACACATGCAATGACACTGGTGGATCCATATGTGGTATGTGAAAAGAACACACATGCAATGACTCCAGTTGTTGTTAGTGAAAAGAACACACATGCAATGACAATGGTGGATCCATGTGTGGTCTCTGAAGAGAACACACATTTCAATGACACTGGTGGATCGATGTGTGGTATGTGAAAAGAAAACACATGCAATGACCCTAGTTGTTATTAGTAAAAAGAACACACATGCAATGACACTGGTGGATCCATAGGTGGTATGTGAAAAGAACACACATTTCAATGACTGGTTGTTGTTACTAAAAAGAACACACATGCAATGACACTGGTGGATCCATGTGTGGATTGTGAAGAGAACACACATTTCAATGACACCGGTGTATCCATATGTGGTATGTGAGAAGAACAGTCATGAAATGACTCCAGTTATTGTTAGTAAAAAGAACACACATGCAATGACACTGGTGGATCCATAGGTGGATTGTGAAAAGAGCACACATGCAATGACACTGGTGGATCCAAATGTGGTATGTGAAAAGAACACACATGCAATGACTCCAGTTGTTGTTAGTGAAAAGAACAAACATGCAATGAAACTGGTGGATCCATAGGTGGATTGTGAAAAGAACACACATTTCAATGACTCTGGTTGTTGTTAGTAAAAAGAACACACATGCAATGACACTGGTGGATCCATAGGTGGATTGTGAAAAGAGCACACATGCAATGACACTGGTGGATCCATATGTGGTATGTGAAAAGAACACACATGCAATGACTCCAGTTGTTGTTAGTGAAAAGAACACAAATGCAATGACAATGGTGGATCCATGTGTGGTCTCTGAAGAGAACACACATTTCAATGACACTGGTGGATCGATGTGTGGTATGTGAAAAGAAAACACATGCAATGACCCTAGTTGTTGTTAGTAAAAAGAACACACATGCAATGACACTGGTGGATCCATAGGTGGTATGTGAAAAGAACACACATTTCAATGACTAGTAATTGTTACTAAAAAGAACACACATGCAATGACACTGGTGGATCCATAGGTGGATTGTGAAAAGAGCACACATGCAATGACTTTGGTGGATCCATATGTCGTATGTGAAATGAACACACATGCAATGACTCCAGTTGTTGTTAGTGAAAAGAACACACATGCAATGACACTGGTGGATCCATAGGTGGATTGTGAAAAGAACACACATTTCAATGACTCTGGTTGTTGTTAGTAAAAAGAACACACATGCAATGACACTGGTGGATCCATGTGTGGTCTCTGAAGAGAACACACGTGCAATGACTCTAGTTGTTGTTAGTAAAAAGAGCACACATCCAATGACACTGGTGGATCCATATGTGGTATGTGAAAAGAACACACATGCAATGACTCTGGTTGTTGTTACTAAAAAGAACACACATGCAATGACACTGGTGGATCCATGTGTGGTCTCTGAAGAAAACACACATGCAATGACTCTGGTTGTTGTTAGTAAATAGAGCACACATGCAATGACACTAGTGGATCCATGTGTGGATTGTGAAGAGAACACACATTTCAATGACACTGGTGGATCCATATGTGGTATGTGAGAAGAACAGTCATGAAATGACTCCAGTTGTTGTTAGTAAAAAGAACACACATGCAATGACACTGGTGGATCCATATGTGGTATGTGAAAATAACACACATGCAATGACTCTGGTTGTTGTTAGTGAAAATAACACACATGTAATGACACTGGTGGATCCATAGGCGGATTATGAAAAGAGATTTTCCCTCTCTCTCGGTTACAAATCTCACAAAAGCCCAAACATGTGGAGATCCCAAACATGTGCTCACTCTGGGTGCTATGCCTTGATTGGCTGACACAGATGTCACGCGGATCGCCTCCACTAACTGTTGATCCCATGTGATCCAACAGGCAGGATAACCCCTCCCTTCTCCACTTTTTTTATGCATGGTCCATCTGTGCCACCTCTCTATCCATGCCACCGATACTTTACCTCCATAAACAAGTGAAAATCCATCTATCTAACTAAAATAAATGATCATATTTCGAAGAAGCCATCGTCTTCGTCTTCCGGTTCGTCCTCGTCTTCGTCAACGCCATGGTCCCTGCCATCGCCGCCATCGGTGTCCTCCTCTGACGACTCGACACCACCCCTTCCTCGAATAAGCGCGCTATCTCCCTGTCGGAGTCCTCCTCCTCCTCTTCGTAGTCCCACAGGTCCACGTCACTCTCCTCCGCTTCTGCCTCCAACTGATCGATGAACGCCTCCTTGTTGGCCGAGTCGGACTCGTCCAAATAGCTATCTACTCTCTTCTTCCTAGTCTTCTTCTTGTTCCGCTTCTTGTCCGTACTCACCGGTGCAACACGCCCCCCCATCCTGGCTGATGCTTTGCGCTCGTCCGAAGCTGCAGGTACCCCATGCCCCTCCTGCGCGGCCGGTACGAGCTTCGACGTGGCGGTGTCCTCGAGTGCCGATGTCGATGGATCCTGGCGCGGTTGGACATGACGTGCTGCCTCAGCAGGCGACTCGCGAGCGCGGACGATGCAGCAAAGAGCCGGGGACGCAGGACGGTCAGTGGACGGCTTGGACCTGCCATTGCCACAGAGAGGAGGCATTGTGCTCGAGGTAGTTGCTCCGAATGGTCGATGGTGGGTACACAGAGTGGGGTGCCGATCTGATCAAGGACGAGCAGCGGTTTCGTGCGTCGTGTCCACGCATGCATTTGTTGATTATCAAAAAAAGAAGAAGTAATATCTCGCGTACTGAACATAATTTGATCACAACAAAAGTGGCACAGCGTATTCTAGACTCATAAATATCCCGTGCGTGCCTCTCACGTGGAGTTCGACGGAGTTCGACGTGCCGACGTGATCGTGCAGCTGTTGCGCACGTCATTGCCCCATCAACACGTGACGCACGCACGCGAGATGTGCGTGCCGATTCCCGTGATGACCACCGGCTCGCACTCCCCTTATTATATACTGGATTTTGGGCGGCGCCGAAGATCATTGAAGTGTCCATCGCAATAAAGACAAGTCCCATCGATTCCCTACCCTTGCCTCCCTGGCTTCTTTGAGAAGGTAGACCGTACACGGTGGTCTTGTATAATGGTACTAGTACTACTGGACCACGGCCTGTACTCTTTGACTCTTCTCCCACACTAATCACTATCTCCTTCCTCCTGCCGCCGCCACACTCACCCTGCAAGCCATGGCTCCACTGAGGAGGGGGAGAGGCCGGTCGACGGTCCTCACAGAGAAAAGGGAGAGAAATCGCCGTGAGGCACTTCTTGCTCTACTAGCCACTCAAGCCCACCCTCTCATCGAGGCCTAGTCTCCCCTGACAATGGCGCCGAATGTTCTAGCAGGCGAGGGCTCCTCCCGATACGGTCTTCTTGTTCTACTTCTTCTCCATCTCCCTCTCCATCATGATCTTAATCAGCTTCTTCTTGTTTTTCTTCTTCTTCTGGCTCTTCCTCTTCTACGTATTACAGGCCGGGCGTGGAGCCCGAATCCACCACGAGGGAGGCGTCACAGGACCCGTTCGGCCCCGTTCCATGTCTCAGCGAGGTAGCAAATCTCCATGCTGTTATTTCTCCAAGTTATTATGTGGATTTCTTAGATGTTGTCCGCCTCGCATTGGTTTTTCTTCTTCTTTTGCGAGTTGTATTAGTTTTCATGAATATGACTGGATATCTTGGTCTTTCCTTAATACCGCTGTTCATAGATTCACTATAGATTTTTTGTGATTAGGATTAATTTATCGTGGTCATGAATAGATCTCTAGGTCCATTTTTTAACACTGCGGCCAATAGATTCAACGGGGATTTTTTTGATCTGTATTAGTATTCACCTGGGACCTGAGTGTAATTGTAGAATTCCTATTTCAATTAACATGAACGATGCAGCGATCGAAGGCCGAGTACCATGACAAGGTGGCCGCGGTCAGTTCCAAGATTGCCAACCAACATGAGCTTGCACGCTCCCTCACCCAAGGTAATGAGAGCCTACGCAAGCAATTATCTGTGCAGAAGGAGATCTCGCTAGATTTTGCACGTCACGTCGTTAGGCTGCAGAAAGTGCTCGACCGTAACTTGAACAGGCAAGAACAGGCCATAAAGATAATCAACGATCTCACGGAGGAGAAGAAGAATCTTGTGGAAAGGTGCATTCTCCTACAGGACAAATTCAGCGAGGCACTCAGAGGACGCATCGAGGAAACCAAGGCTACCATCCGAGCCTACCATGACAGGAACCGTTGCCTGGATGCAGTCAAGGAGATGAAGGCAGACATGAGCAGAGGGATCACCGTACTTGAGGGTGTTCGGAAAGAGAACGAGGAGCTAAGGGCATGTCTAGAGGCGTATCAGAGCAATGCCCAAGTCTGATTCCCGTTAGCAGGGACACGAATATCAGTTCGTCCTCCTCTCCTTTTGTAATGTTTAGGGTTCAGGGAGCAATGCCCATGTCTGCTTCCCATTATAGGGTGCAATAAGAATCCTAGGGCAACTCCTTATCTATCTGGACATGTGTTGGTGTTCATGTTCATGAATGGACACCATGTTCTCTTTCCATTATGTATCTGGGCATGGATTTCTGCATTATGAGTTTCCCACTCTCCCATTACTATTTGGTGATATTGGGAAAAACCCACAACAAACTAAACTGCTGATAAATCTTATTTGTCTTTGAAATTGAAATTATGACAGTGCCACTAGTCGATTCATAAAATGTTGATTAGTCCTAGATTGCTTCTTCCTTGAAATTATGACAGTGCCACTAGTCGATTTAGTTAATTATGGAAACTAACCAGCTTGTCCTGGTGAACTGAACAAACCATACTATGTATTTTTGTTGCGAGGAAGAGGAAAAAGATCGACCAGGACACAGCGATCTGGCTAAATGACAAGATAGCAATCCAAAGGAGAAGTAGAATTCTAAAGCGGCCTTTGACCAGCTGCGCTGAAGTTGCGGTCCTTTGACAAGTGCCGAACTGAAGGAGTTAAACGCCGAAGTGAAGCTTCTACGTGAAGGTCGCCTCGGCTAGGAAGCAGACGGAGATCATGAAAGGGATCTTGAAGGAAAATCGTATGGCTACGGACAAAATTCTCCAATCCGTGATGGAGCGCTGGAACCTACAGCTGAAGCACGACATAGTAATGAAGGAGCTGGCCAATCTTAGGGAGGAAAACAGGCAGCTCCGGGCCAGGCTTGCTTGAATACAACATATGTCTATTTAGTACTGAACTGCCTGGTTTATCCTCTGTAGTGGTGATTTTGTAAGCGTGAACTTATCTCTATGCACGATATGTGTGTTCGTCTGAAATTAGTTTGGTCGTGGATTGAGTTTGGCTTAGTTCGGAAAGCGCAACTGCAAGTCTTACAATTAACTAGTTTCAGGCATTGGTACAACATAAATTATTCATCTCGAATTTCCTTTATCCTCTATAGTCTGTCCTTGTTCACCCTCGCACGCCTTCTTGATTCCTTCAAGATCCGCAATGCGATTACTCTAGCTTCTTCTTGTCTTCCCTGAGCTGATCCCTCTCCTTTTCTGCATTATGAATCAGCAACCTGTGACTATCCTGAAGCTTCTTTGCAGTTCCAACAACCAAGCTCCCATCGATTCCGTCAGTTAGCTCTGACTGCAAATTCTCGATTTCTTGTTCCAGCTCCTTATTTTTTATCGACAACTTGTAATTTTTTCAGCTGCATCACTTACATCAGTAAATCTCCCCGACCTTTCCAACTCATACATCTCCGATAACTGTGCCAAACATTTCTTAAGTGCATCTGGCCACTCAAGATCCACCCACTCTACTGCTTTATACACCAGGCCAACCTAAAAACACACACACTATAGTGTTATGAACATGCATGATACATTTTACTTCATGTCACAGTTGCACATAATGTAAACAAACCTGATTTGTACAGCCCAAAAACCTTCTTCCAGTGTTACTGCCTTCGAATGCAACATATCTCCTCAGTTTTAGCCCATGGTCACATGACACTTCTCCATCGAGATCTAGGCCCTCCCATTCGGAGTCATAGATCGTCCTTGGTACCTATAGGTAAACGCAAAGCTGAAATCGAACACGATTGCATGCACATATGGAGCTCAGATCGAGAGATTTACCATTGCCTAACCCTAGCCCGAGAAAACAGAGGAACTCACATCATGGAAGGAATACTCGATGTCAGAGAAGGTCATTTGCTTTCATTGGTCGTCCTCCCCGTTCAAGGACAGCATGGCGAATGCATCATCGCAGGCGACGGCGACGGCATCAGCGTCGGTGAGAGAGAGAGAGAGAGCAATCCTTCTACCGCTGCAACAATGACTAAATTGGCATGTTACAACAGTTTAATGGATACCATGCCCTTTCCCTAGATTACCGTCTCCTGCCTAATATGGATTCTCTTCACACATTCTCATTTCAAATATTAAACCTGCACTCCCTCCATCCCAATTTCATTGCCTAACGAAAATATACCAGTATATTACATCATCCAAAGAAACAAAATCATGTCAACTACAAGGTACTTATGCATCACTTCTTCAGTCATGGTTTCACAAAACATAACATTATAATCTCTTAACAAACATAACCACAACATGGTTTCACAAAACATTACATTACAATCTCTCAACAAACGTAATCACAGAGACAAGTATATTACATCAACTCAAGAAACAAAATCATGTCGACTACAAGGTACTTACACATCACTTGTCCTGTCATGGTTTCGCAAAACATTACATTACAGTCTCTCAACAAACAAAATAACAGAAACAAGTATAGTACATCATCTCAAGAAACATAATCATGTCAACTACAATGTATTTATGCATCACTAGTCTAGTCATGGTTTCACAAAACATTACATTACAATGTCCCAACAAACATAATAACAGAAACAAGTACGATACGTCATCTTAAAAACATAATCATGTCAACTACAATGTATTTATGTCTTATTACAACAACGATGGTTTCAGTGAGTGACATGTCCAAAAATCTCAACAGCTCGCACAACATTATATCGCAATCTCTCAACAAACATAATCACAGAAGCACGCTCTAAATGCAACAGAAGTCAATATTACAAATACAGGCAGGGGAACCCCGCAATCAATATGACAAGCCCAGGTTAGCAGCTCTCATGAGATCTCATCAACATCGACCACCTCATTCTGTTCAGCCACTACAGGGGCATCTACATCCACTATACCCTGTTCAACAACATAAAAAATGGTACCAAGGAAGAACACCTTCCTGGTTCGCTTCTTTCGCCGCATAATCTGCATAAGATCTTCAGTATCCAAAACATCTATGAATTGCTGCTTCTTATGATGCCACCACCGGATTTTTGCCATCTACTTAGGGCCAATACTGATTTCCTTACCGATCATCTCTCTCATTTCATCAAGAGTTATGTTTTTGGAATCGACAGTGATCTCCACAGTACATGACGAATCTGGCTTATTAACTCCCTCATCAAGTTTTGCCATGTATGAATCCACCTCTATGCGTATACTAAACTTATCTAGATCAGCATCTATTGGTCCGTATTCTCTAGGAGCAGAAGCTCTGGCAGCAGGATCTCCAGCATCTGCATACATATCATCAGTAATCGCTTCAACTTTCACCTTACGATCAGCTGCACAACGCTCCCAGACCATCTGAAGCTCATGGGAGTGCTCAATTTGCTGATAGGTATCATTCATGTTGCGCCAAACCAATTTTGTCCTCTGTCTAGAACCCCAGGGAATTCTAGCGGCAGGCATATCTACCAGCTGCAAAACAGACACAACCTCTTTGCAATTCACAAGAAGATGCATCTTGCCCGAACACAACCCTCTGGCAACCAAAATCAAGCTTTGCAGTGTAATGCCGAACATGAACTGTGAACTCATATAGGTACCTTGTATCAAAGCTGTGCCTAATTTGATTAAAAAGGGGAACATTTCAGTTCATTCGATTCTATTATGCCGTAACTAATCTACTTGCAAGATAAGGCACAGATAAGAAAAATTCACCTCTCGCTCTTCTCCCGGGTTTTTTTCTTCGAGATCTGAGTGCTGCATCCGCCCACCGGAGCCGAACAATCCGCCACCAGCCTTGCTTTTCTCTTCAACCCGCTGCTCGTAGGTACCTTGGGATCAGAATCCTTGCTGGCCTCCTCGCTAACCGGGGTTGAAGACCTCGCCGCTGCTACGCGTTGAGCCCCAGACTTGGGCCCTGACGGACCCTTTTCAGTCGGCGACGTAGCTACAACCTTCGCCTTGCAAGACATGCTGGGCTGCCACCGCCGGATTCAGTGTCAGGGGAGGGAGAAAAAAGGTCCTCCACCGCCGGCAGATTTAGGGCCAGGAAAGGGAAGAAAAGGGACCACCGCCGCTGCAGCAAGATTTAGTGTCGAGAGTTAGGAAAGTACAGTAATGGATTTGCCCCTACGACACGTGCAGGGTGGCTAAGAAGAGTGATCGGTGAAGGAGGGGCACAGTAGGAACTAGTGTAACGGAATATCCTGACTTAACAGGCGCGATTTGAAAATATTGGGTTTGGCCATCATTCGCTCGAAAGACCCCTCTCAGCAATTGGTGCCCCAACTTTTCGAATCACGGTGATAAAAATCAACTTGGGTACCGTGTTGCCTGGCCACCCAACTTTTGGGCCGCAAAATGATATTCTCCTATAGTTGTTTCCCTTCCCGAGCACCTGCCCTGGTGGGGAGCACAAAAGTGTCACCTTGAGGGGTTGAGCCCGGCGGTAGTGCGCACACCTTAGGATGCGGGGATAGCTATGGTCCCATGGTTGCCCCCGAGAGACCGAGCTCCCGGGATCACCGTCCGTCCAACCCCCGGGTCCTTTGCCAGAGCTACGGGTCTCGGACCCGAGGGCGTCGGGGCCTGTTGCGCTTGTTGCTCTATTCACGCCTCTTCTTGCTATCATACTCCTCCCTTACCTCCCTAAGCTTGACGCACTCGTTTGTGTGATGGCCCTGCCTCTGGTCGAAGGCGCAGTATTGGTGCAAGCCGGTCGAGCTGCCCGCCTCCCTCCACAGGGCATGCTGCTTACCATCCTTCCCCGGGTGCCTAACGGGGCTTGTCTCATCCTTCATGGCCGGGTCCATAGGCCTGATCTCGCCGTGGGCAAATAAATCTCTGGCTTCCGCTTTGGCGCAGCGGTCGGCTACCTCGAAGAGCTCGGCCACCATGGATAGGTTCTCTCCGTGGTGGCCGATTGATGGCTCTGAAATATAGCCATCTACGTCCACATTTAAACTGGACACTATTCATATTTTTGATGAAATATCTCTCTAAACCCTGCCACTAATATCTAATGATCAAAGGGGTATGCAATCCTTTCTTTCTATTTTTCCCTACGCAGATAATGCCGTTTGATGATGGGAGTCCCTACATTAAAGTCAAAGATACGAGATTTCCAAAAACTCGAAGAAACCAGGATTCGTGAAGTGGAGACAGACGCTTTAACGACCAACTATATGGCGGGAACAAAATTCCGGACGTATAGTTCCGGCCGTATAGTTACCATCGACACTGCTAGGTCAAACAGAACAACTTTCGTGAAGGGACCCCTATGTAAAGAGGCCTTGGGCAACGAGAAAAGAGAGCTCTTCAAGACCATCAACCGCCTCCAGATCTCCATCATCAACACCAAAGAGCCACCGGAGGAATAGACTTAGATCTAATCTCCAAACCCATCTCCACCACCATATCCATATTCCACCACTTGTAATAGTACATCTCTTCTTCGATTGGCGACATTGTAAGACTATTTGCTATCAATTTGATGATTTCCACTATAATGTTTATGATCTTTGATCTCATCTCTATGTGTGAGTAATTCTCCTTGGGTTAAGGGATTCGCCCTATCCATGTAGCTTTTGTGCATGTTATTTATCATATATGGGATCATGCATTAGTTTATATGACATGATGATCATTGTATCCTCTCTTGCCTCAATCTAAGGACTTGTCAGGTACCCAAGACCCCGAGTATTGAGCCAGGTATAGGGAGTATGAGTAATGACTAATCTGCAGGTTGGGAACCCCAGTGACAGAAGGGGTAGTACGACTGTATGTCCGGGATTTACTTGGGATTAACGGTGACGTCACTATGCATATCATTAGTTCTCTTTCTTCTATGGATGAGACTATTAGGTTATTGCTATAATAGGTTGCAGAGGCAATAACAATGATCGATGCACTACCCACATATAATTTATCTTACTCTTACAATTACATGCATACTTTATTCTTATCTTTTATTCCCATCAGATGTTTTGCACAGCTATAGGTGAAACCAAACGCCCTAGGCCCTCTCTCTCCATCATCGACAACAACAAAAGACGCAAACTCTTGGTCCAGTAAAAACACAAAAGGAATTCTAAAACTCCCAATGGTCCGTTAAAGTAACTTCATTACGCTTCTACTTCCCGAGGATTTGATAAACCTAGGTCTACTGGTGAGGTTAGTAGGAACTTTGCTAGTTTTAATTGTTGTTTTTAATTTTGTTAGTTTGCTTTCAGTCTTTATTTGAAAAACCAAAAAAATTAGTTAGTCTTTAAATTCTTGTTTTTATTATTATCATAAGTCTCTATTTAAGAAAACCCAAAAACATAGGAAATATGGCTGGAAAGAAGCTTGGGGAGTTTGCAACTCCCAGTAATGATTATTTGCATACTCCTATTACTCAGCCAGCAATTGCTGCTGATGAATATTTAATTAAGCCCCATTATTTAAGTTTGGTTCAATAGAATCAATTTGGAGGCTCTGTTATTGAGGACGCAGGTATGCACTTGAATACTTTCACTGAAATATGTGATATGATGCGCATAAAAGATGCTGATCCTGATGCAATCAAATTGCACTTATTTCCTTTCTCTCTTATAGGAAGAGCAAAATAATGGTTGCTATCTTTGCCTATAAATACTATTACATCATGGGTGGAATGTACTTCTTTATTTATGACTAAATTTTTCCACCTGCAAAGACTATGCAACTAAGATCTAATATTACTGGTTTTAGACAGGAAGAGCGTGAGCCACTAGCGCTTGCATGGGAGAGGATGAAATAATGCATGAGAAACGGTCCCAGCCATGGGATGGAATATTGGTTAATCCTCCATTTATTTTATAATGCTCTTAAGCATGTGTCTAAGTCTATACTTGATACTGTAGTTGGAGGAACATTTATGGGTAAATATATTACCGAAGCAAAGCAGCTGCTAGACAATATGCAAGACAACCATGCCCAATGGCATGTGGATAGATCAAACACGAAGAAGGTGAACGCCGTCTCCCCACAAGAAAATGAAGAACTCAATGCTAATCTAGATGAGCTCATATTAGCCACAAAAGGTAAGGAAACCCAGGTAAGAGCTATCCTAGAAACTAATATTGAAGAAGTAGACGTCATAGCTCGTAATGATTATAACCCTGCTTGGAAGAAGAATTATAATCCTAATTTTCAAAAACACTATTCTAGTCCTGCAGGTAACTCTAATAATAATATGGGATCAAGTAATTGTAGTCTCCAAGAAACACTTAATCTTTTATAGACTCACAAAATGACCAAAACAATATCCTTGTTAAAATAACGGAGAACCATGATGCTATGCTTGGTAAATTACCTAACCAAGCTGTAAGTTTGACGAATGGTTTGCAGGCCCTCCAAGAAAGGACGAGGATTGTTGAGGTACAGCTATGTAAGATAACCGAGAGTCAAACTCCCATTCTAGCTAAATTTGTAGGTAAAGCTGAGCCCAATCCTGTTGAAGACCTCAAGATGATGAGAATCCAAAGGGAGGAGCTTGAAGAACTTGATTATAGTAATGCTCCTTCACCGAGTTACACCGTTGAAGATCTTGTAAAAAGGATCAACATTAAGATTCTGGTAAGTGAACGAAATGATGAAGCCATGTATCAACACTTTGTTAATCAGGTAGAAATAAAGGTACTTGAGCTTGAAGAAGAATATAGGAAAATTGCTGAAAAATTGCCTGTTAAGCTTGATGATATATTTGAGCCTACTATTAAGATTAAAATTGGGACCAATGAGATAGTTGTACTTTGTGATCTAGGTGCAAGCATCTCAACAATTCCAAAATGAAACGGTACAACCTGGTAGGATTGCACCTCTATGTATCACGCCAACCCCTGGATCGGTTCATTGGCATACATAGCATCGATAGACATCAAAGAATTAACAGTGCATCATTATTACAACGATATGATCCAGAATATTGTATTTATTACAAAGTTTACAAGGAATAACGCTTGCACAAATAAACAAGTATCAAATAGATAGCATAAATAAAGTAGCTCCAGTCTCCATTAGACGCCACAGGCGAACAAAATGTTGAGTGGAGGGTCGCAACCAACACTACTACTCAGAGTAACCTGCAACATGAAACGTAACAGCCCCGAAGGGTCAATACTTGGAATATACTGACAAGTGGAACAATGAGAGAAACAACATGACTAATAGCTATATGCATATCTGGCTTGTGGGGTCCAGGCTTAGTTGCAGCAGCAACATACTTTATCCTACCATTTGTAAATCATTTGTAAAGCATTTAATCTTCATCACACAACCCAATTATGTTTCAACCACAAGTTTTAGCAATTACAAGTTAGAATGAATGAGAACATGTCATAGCACCCACAATTCAGCATCTCAATCGTCCATTACCGGGGACATAGCTAAGCACTTAGTTTTACACCCTGTAGGGGTTGCACACTTTACCCATATGACTGGGTCGACCCGCTCGTACCATGACACGCATATTGAGTCATGATCGGGAGAAGTCCAAGAAGAGACAATTCGGGAAGTAGCTCCCCAAGCCCATCCACACACAGTACCAACCTATCACATTCACTACATCTCTGGATACGAAGAGCTCGGGTCGCCACGACCTACTAAGTCCATCCAGCCACCCATAACTCACTGGCATATGGCTGTACACGTAAGCTACCAAATCAAGAAACTAATTATTTCTCAAAAACCTGGGTGGCCATCCACAAATGAGATACTCGGGTAAACCATAGACATGGGCCCGGCATTCACGAACCAAGCAATTACCAATCCACCCAGAGAGTTCATTAATTAAGTTGTTTTCAAACTTTCCAAACACATTCTTTCAAAACAATCTTTATCATGGTGTATCCCACCCTCGTCTACATAAGCAAACTAAGCACAACTACTTACGTCGGCTCATCTAACAAGAATGGCTACGACATAATAGGATATAGCATAGCAATAGATAAAACTTATAAAACGAAATAAGCTATAATGCATATAGAAAGTAAATAGGACTTTTATGAAGCTCCACTTGCCTTGGTAGTTGTCGGAGTCAAAAGCACGGTCCGGACAATCACACAGGTTACAATCCTCACAATCTACACAAAAGCAATTCAACCAAATAAACAAACCACACATAGAGATCAACAAATACAACACAATGCATGCATGGCACTTAATAATGCTTCAGTAGTTTAGTTATGTTCTCTGATCAATGCTACTACTAAATGATGCATGGGAAAACCTTTAATGCAAAGAAAACCATTTATGCATAAAAGAGGGCTGGTTATTAGGCTTTTAGTCAAAACATTGAACCATTGCTGTAAACAGTGTTGTTCCAGTGTGAAAAAAATACTACTGGACAAATAGTTCAATTTAGAGCCTAGACCAAAAGGATTTACTCCAAAAAGATTTACAGATCTTTTTCTGCAAATTTTATACCACTTTAAGCCTTTTTATAATCTCAGGAAAATACATACAGTAAACATGAGATATTATTACAGAATAAAAATCTACGCAATTTTGTGAATCCAATGACATCTTATTTGATATTTTTGGCTCAGTAGATTTTTTTCTATAATTTATACAAGTTTTAACAGTTTTCTGCCCCTTTTTTGATAAAATCTGAAATTCCGGGGAATTCCCGCTGGCGAGTGGGCCTGGCTGACGCGGCGGATGACCGGTCAGCGGTCAGCGCCTAAGGTCAGCGGCTGATCGTGGCCGCCCGTGTTCGATCCGATGGCTAGCGCGAGCTGGAGCTCACCTAGTTCGGTCGACGGTGGCAGCGGCTCAGGCGACGACGGCGACGGTGCTCCGGTGAGGCTTGGTGGCGGACGGACGGTCGGACGAGGTACTACAGCGTGCGGCGGTCACAGGGGAAAGCTCGGCGTGGACGGTGGCGACCTCGGGCAACGACTCTTGGCGGCTGGACCGGCGCGACGGCGTTGGACTCCAGCAAGGCTCCCAGGCGTCTCCGGTGGCCTGTGCGGAAGGGAAAGTGGTCAGGGGAACGTGGCGCGAGGCGGCGGTTCGATTTGCAGTAAAAAGAAGAAGGGATGGGGTCGGCTCGGCCCTTACCGAGCTTCAATGGTGGCGGCGGTGGCTCCAAATCCAGCGAGCGATTGCCGCTACGTGACGTCGCTTTAGATGGTATCGAAATAGGGGAAAGGATCGGGGTGGCGGCGCCTTTAAGGGGGAAGGTCGTGCGGGAGTTTTTCCGTTCGATTCCGAACGGAATCGCGGATTTCTCGCGGTATAGGAAGTCCGGTCGATCTCCAAGTCGGGGGCGAACATGTCCAGGGGCTGCCACGCGGGCCCGGTCGTGAGAGAAAAAAAAGAAGGAAAAAGGAAAAGAGAAAAAGGAGAAAAGGGAAAGGCCGCAATTTGGCGGTGGGCTTTCTAAGGGCGGTGAGCGTGCTGTTCTACATGAGATGGGCCCGGCATTTGCCGGCTCGGCTGCGCCGGTTTCTTTTTTTTCTTTTTCTTTATACTTTTCCCTAACTGTTAACTGAATCTGTCTGTTTTTTTCTGAAACTGAATTTCAGCAAAAACCAAAACCGGCCTAACTTTTGATCTGCAACTCTGATTCGAGCGAAACAAAATTCTACGGGTTCGTAGTTGAAAACTCTATACAACTAATCATCTAGGTTAACTTTTTGGCATAAACCAAGAAGACGCTAGACAAAAACCGTAGTAGTCAACTATAAGGGAAGAATAGGCACTTGTGTGGAGTTTTTGTAAAAAGCTTTCAAAACTGATTTTTTTTTCAAAGATGAACATGATGCAATGCCATGTATGTATGCAGTATCAAATCTAGAATTTAGGATGTGACACAAAAAGTCTTTTTAATAAGTTAAATCTAGGCTCTTTTGAAATCACCGAGCTAAACTTACACCTTCCAGATTCTACCTACAAACAAGTTATAGGAATTAAGGAGAATACTTTAGTATATATTAAAGGTTATCCTGCTCTTATTGATTTTGTTATTGTTGACATGCCTGAAGATGCTACTGCTCCTATTATATTAGACCGTCCTTTCTTAAGATCTATTAAGGCTTTGATTAATCTCCATGAAGGGACCGTGAAGCTTCAATTACCTTCGCGGGATCCTTTTCTTATTCATTTCCCCAGGAAGAAGAAAGCCAAGCATGATGAAAAGGAGGCCATCACTTTGAAGGCCAACTATTTTGGAGTGGGTGTTCCACTCATCTGGCCTAAGTGAGCAACATCAAGGTCAATATATTGACCATAAATGAGCGCTTCATGGGAGGCAACCCATGTGAAATAAAGTTTTGAGTTAATTTTTAAGTTTTAGTTTAAGTTTATATTTAATAAAGAGTGCTAGAAAATTCCAGTTGAGGAGAACAAGTTTGGTAGTACTAAAAATCCTGTTACATACATGATATTGTTGGTCGACAATTTTTAATATCAACTTTCTGTAAAAAACAAGGTATTTTTCTAAGTTTCAGAATAAGAAATAATTCTCGAAGAAACGGAATTTTTTGATGGCTACAGAGACTTTAACGACCAACTATACGGCGCGAATAAAAAATCCGGCTATATAGTTCCGGCCGTATAGATACTCTTGCCATCGACAATTTTTTTTTCAAAAGTACTAATGGTTTAACAATGAAATATACGGCGGGAATAAAAATTCCGTCCGTATAGCTCCGGTCATATAGATATCGATGCTTTTGTACAAATTCTTTTCCAGGTACAGATGGTTTGACGACCAACTATACGGCGCGAACACTTTGTTCTGGCCGTATAGTTCTAGCCGGATAGCTGCACCGCCAGGTGGAAACCCTAAAATTTTGACAATAGGCCAACTACACGGCGGGAACACATTGTTCCGACCATATAGTTTGCCTGTATAGTTGCGTCCGACCACAAAAACACCACGGGAGGTACCTCCAACCCCAAAACTTCAATCCTTTTTCTTTGTTCTACCTCCAAACTCTCTCAAAACCTCAAGAGATCTTCATCTCTACTCATTTTCGTTCGATTTCTTTGCACACAAGTGATCTATGGTGTGTTTCTCCTCTGATCCTCCAATTACTTTTTGCAAATTCATCTTCAATCTATTGTCATTATCAATCTAGGGTGAGACCTACTATGAACTAATTTCCATGATTCTCTTGCCTAGATTATTATTTTGAGGGGATTCTTTAGTGTGCTATGATGAGGAATATGTTATGCTTATTATTGTTGGATAAAAAAGTTTTATTTTTATCTTTCCTTGTTATTTTAGATGATGAACACAAAGAGCCAAACTTGTGCTCGTGCCGCCGCTAGCGCTTCTCGGGCTGTCGCTCAAGAATGCATGGGGATACGGTTCAGGAATGAGCTCCAACGTGATCGCTTCGACATGATCAAGAACCAAGAAGTGAAGGAAATCAAGTAGGCTTGCCCCATTATATTGAACCAACTCAGTATTTCCAATGACTTCAATTTACTTTGCAATACGGTTGGCCTAAAAAACTTTGTATTCAATGACGTGCCTACTTATCGCTAGTTAACTCTTGAATTTTTAAGTTCCTTGCAAAGCACCATTAAACTATGGCATGGAGAGGACCGGATTTCTTTCCGGCTCATGAACAACAATTACACTTTATCACTAGATGATTGTTACGTATGCTTTAATTTTCCAAACAATAATGACAATGACTTGCACGCATCCTTTACTGGCTTAGACCCTTCCCCGGAACACTATTATAATGGAATGAGCTTGACTTCTAGAGTGAGCAAGGGGAAGAATATTCAACATCCCGCAATTCACTATTTGTTATATGTTATTGCTAACACCTTGCATGCATGAAATGAGTTCACGTGATTCAATGAGGAGCACATCTTAGTCCTTGCAAAGGCTGCTGTCAACAAATGCAACTTTTCACTCAACTTGGGCACAATCCTTGTGTGCTACCTGGAGCACCAATCCTCCCAAAGCCAAGGACCAATTACATGTGGAAGCGTCATCATCGTGCTTGCCACTGCCCTAGGTATCATCCTAGGTGAGTTGCAACATGTGCTAGGTGAGCGACGTGTTGGTTTCTCTACTTTAAAAGATGGTGGAATGCTCACTAGGAGAGATGGTGTTTATTACTTGCATATTGCTAGAGCTAGGTGTATCTACCCCTCTGCTTTGCCTAATGGTCTTTTCTCTATCGAGGAAGGAAATTTGTTATATGACTTGCAGTTTGAGCAACACCAACCCGAGGAGGAGATTCCGGATGAGGATGAGGACCAAGAAGATGATCAAGAAGTTCCTCATCAAGAGGAGAAGCCACCAACCCGGTTTTCTACATACCAAGATTTCCAATAACTTGGAGGGACTGTGGAGAGGATGCATAGCCTCTCCTTGAACCTATGAGGAACAACTAGTAATTTATCATCTCAATTTGCGAACTGGATTTTCGACTTTTTACCGCCACCACAATGATTTGAAGGGCTTGCAAAAGCCTAAGCTTGGGGAAGTTTCCTCATTTATCTTTATTTCGCGTTCATTTGCTTTTATTTATTTTGAGGTTATGTTTTTAATTTAAGTTTATAAGCACTCGTGTTGGTTTACCTAACACTTTATCTTTAGTTATTTCTATTTTCTTTTGAGATTTTCTAGCCGAGCTTTGCCGCCAATTTTCTATTCTTTAATTCCCTCTCTTAAAAACAATAAAAAGATTTCTCCATTTATCTTTATTTTCCCTCTTCTTTCTTTTCTTTTTGCCTCGAGGCTCTCATGTATTTGTAGGAAGAGTGACCGACTTCGAGTTTCCAAGAAACAAATCAAAAAGGAAGAGAGAAGTGGAACCAAACATGAGAGGTATGCCTTATGACTCCCCACTTTTGAAGTTTGAGAAACCCATGCTAGTTAGTAGTAAATGTTGAGATATTATATTGGTGGAGTGAGTCTTTGTATTGTAGTAAAATTTTGTTTACATGGGTATTTAGTTGGGTACGTTTATTTCCAGATCTTGTAGTTAACCAAGCCTTGCCTAAAATTTTCTAAACAAGTGTAATAAGAAAAAGTCTCACAATTGAAGGCTTGGGTGTTGTAGTGTTTAGTTTTGAAGGCTTATTTCTAGAGACACTCAACACCATGAAATATAATGATTGACTTGATAGATCTCTTTAAAAAGGATTTGTTTGATTGAATTAATGTTTAGTGGTTTTTGTGAGCATGCCAAAGTTTGTCTTGTGAATCATAAGAATGATATAGCTTTATGCGTGTCAAACTTCATGGGATGTAAACAACTCTGCTAGCCTAGGAACGATCTTCATGGAGGAAACTCCTAGATTTCGGCTATGAGTTGATTAAACATATGTAGCAGCAATGCTATAATGGGTAAGATTCTTGACACTCCCGGGTAGCTGTGTTCAGGTGGTATCCTGCTAAAACCACTACTAGAAAATCGTGGTGTTTTTGGTGCATTGCATCATCATGACTGCATGCTCATGTCAGCATGCCACATTGCATTTGAGCATCGTCATCATCATGCATGGTTTTGTCTAAAACTATTTTCGAAAAGTCTAGTTTTGTTTTCTAAACGCCCCGACTTTATTTCAAATTAAAACCCGGCCTCTTCTGGATATTTCTGTTTTGTCTAAAAACTGTTTGCGAAAGGTTTTATAAAATAAAAATAAAACAAATATTTTTATTAGGGGAGGCAGCCGGCCAGGCCAAAGGCCCAGCCAGCCAGCCTACAACCCCACCTACCTACCCAGCCACACACATACCTACGCACACACGCACGCACGCCGCCGCAGCAAGCTCCCACCCCGCTGCCACCTAGGCTGCCCGCCACCTCACCTGAGCCTATCCCTGCACGCCACCTAGGCTGCCCGCCACCTCACCCTGAGCCTATCCCTGCATCACATCTTTGACATGTCATGCGTCATGTAAATATAATGAATACTACAAGGTATATGTCAGTAAAATATGCCTAAATAATTAATTAAAGTGCTTTATTATTGTTCCATACCTCACCCATGCGGTGCTATGTTATACCATGCAATTGTGCATCATTCCATCACGGAATACCTTGTTGCTTGTTGCGTATGATTTATATGGTTGTGCAATATATTTATTTCGTCTCTTGTGTGTTTGGTTTTTATCTGAATAGACACTGAGTAAGGAGAATACCAGGAGCCTCAGGAGTATTACCCGGATCCTTCTTATTCCATAACTGAACTGGCAGGCAAGCAATTCCCCATGCTTGCATACATATACCTATGCTTCTATCTTAATCTTGCATCATTGACTCGTGATTGCATTAAATTGAATCCTAAGTATTGCATAGCCTTTAATTTTAAACCCCACCGAAGCTTGTACCTCAATTCCATAAGCCATTACTACAGGATTTGTTTGAGCCATGCGAGTCGTAGAATTGTATGTGTAGGGTTTGTGAGAGTCTTTGGATAACGAGGTACCTAAACAACTGAATCTAAGTAATAATGGGATAACTAATGAAGCATGCATCGGTGAGCATTATCTGCTATTTGGCTCTTTAAGCTCACTTGTGTCACGTAGGACCCCGAGTACTTGATTCCTGTTCCTTGACTATTCACACTATCCACATACGGGAGACTCTATGGATCTCCCTTCGCCTGAGCTTGATTCACACATTATTTTTTAGGGACACAAACTAGTTTAGAGATTTATTACTATCTTCTACTTATGACATGCTTTACTTCTTTATTTAAGATTGTGCGTGGAGCACCTATACTGTTTAGGAATACAAAATGTTTATGCGGTATCGACAAGCCTAGTCACACTTTCGGGTTCCCAGTCGTTTACATCCATTGTCGCAAACCCTGGGTCCTTCTCGGAGCCAGCCAACTTCGTTATGGGTAGCTTATTAGGGTGCCCCCTGAAATAATTTATGAATCCCGTGAATGCATTATCGTCAGGCCTCGTTGCGTTTTATTTGGTTCTTCCCGAAGTTGATCCTGTGTGTGTTGCTATTTGTGCACCCTTACAGGGTAAATCTTTCTGAAGCCGTGTCCGTGGTTATGGACGACTTCGAGCACAATTTTTCGATCATAGACAAGCATAAATAAAGTACCGCCTTTAATTTGACTAAGACATGACTAGTAAATAGTTCGACACTCATGGAATGGCTAATAAAATTGCCAACGGACGGGAGGTTCTTCCGCCTTCTCGTTGGTAAGGGAGAAGGAGGGTGAGCGATGTTTATTTATGGGCTTATGTAATTGTTATTATTAATTAACGTGCATCCGTCCATCTCTAGTTGGGCGGATGCATACCGTGTCTCGTTGGCAATTGCGTCACCCCCAGGTTGTTCCCTTTAGATGCATTAAGACTTGCTGAGTACCCCTAGGGTCTCACACGATAAATATTTGGTTCAGATGGACAAGTATACTCTCAGGAAGGTTACTAGGTTGAGGAGACGGATGATGGTGGCAACGACTGTCCGGTGTAGAGATTTCGGGGATGGACATCCATGAGATCTGTGGGCGGGAAGTGCTTATTTTTAGGGCATCTTATGCCAATTTGCTTCTTATCTGTACTCGGATCTTTTTTTCCGCTTTCGCTTGATAATCTGTTGCGTGATGTATGAGGATGTATCCTAAACTATTATATCTATCTAGGGTATTTGGATCTTGCTGTATGGCGTTGAATATTTCTTTTTCTATTGTTTCTAGATGGTGTGGCTCTGATGTCTATTGTATGTCGCTGACATACATACTACTTTGTGTATGTTTTGATCGCTTTACCTATCAATTATTCCACTCCCTCTAGTCCTGATGTTCTAAAAAGTGGGTCGATGGTTGGCTAGTACCATTCCCTGCTCCATGAGGTGGGCCTACTGTGTATGGCTGCACGGCCCCACAGTAGTACGTCCTGTCCACTTTTGGTTCATCCAAGCTTGAGCTTAGAACATAAGGTCCGAGGTATTACACACATTCCCACCAAAGGATTTGGAATCGCCTTGTCTTCACATGGCCACCAGCCGGAGGGGTGGTCGGTCCTGCTCCAATCTTGGGCCATCGTCTTGCTCTCCTTGCACCAAACTGGCTCTATCAGGCACCACCGTCACTCTGCGCCACCCACCTATGTCCTCGTACGGGGAACACCGGGCGCGCCTTGCTTTTCGGGAGTGTACCGGTCCCTCTTGGACTGACTGTTGGCGCGTCATCTTGCTAGGCGCACCTGGGGGCCGATGACGCCTCCCTCATGAGGCCTTGCTAGAAGGCATCGGCACCACTCCCAGACTGGTTTGGGCACTTGTGGAGCCTCCGGGCTTCATCCCCCCTCTCGAGGCTCACTCTCCTTGCAAGTCCTCGGGAGGGCGCATTCGGCGCGCCCAGCGACTTGACGAGACGGGGTACCGCCGGTGCCAATCGTATGATAGTCTCAGGCACTTCCTGACATCCCGTGGTCACGAGCTGGCTCTGATGGTAGGTTTCGGCCAGCTACTAAGATAGTTGATGACGTCTTTCTCGCTTCGTTGTGTCACCCGGGGTCTTCTTGTAGCAAAGCGGCAATGTCGGGCTCTAGGCGCCCGAGCGTCGTCATCCCGCCTTTAACACCAAGGTGGGCAGGCACCATCTTATTTTTCCATGTGAGACTAGTCGCAGCTTGGACCGGCCATTGGGTCGTTGTGTTGTGAGGCGCGACGGAGTTATCATAACATCCTTAGGCAATCCCCTGCCAAGGAGTCTTGGGCTCTAGCGAGGCCAGTCTTGGCATCCTCCTGCCTTTGCAGCTCCAACCTGGCCTCTAAAGGGGTGCTCTTTTCGCAAGGCCTCAGGAGAACGTATCTTGTGGATCCGACAGCATGACAGGACGAGGTACCCCTTGTAGAAATAGTTCGACAAAATACCGGTATAGGTGAGATCCAAAGTGTGGTATGAAAATGATCTAGACCGTAGAACTATGGGGACTTTGTCTAGGGTTGGAGAAGGTACACAAGCAAGCCCGAATCTCTTTATGGCTGAACCGGAGGCGAGAACCTGTGGAATTAGGGGTCAACCTTGGTATCCCATGTTGCTATGACCTAAACTAACAAGAATAAGGAATAAAAGTCCATTGATCAACCGTCGTTGTGGCATGTCAAAGGGGTAAATCAGTGGGACCCATGTATTAGGGTTTCGCATGGAAACCGAGCACACGAGCGCAAGAATCCCTCCAACTCTTGCATATGTCACTACCATATGTATGAAACTGTTGTGGGATGTTGATATAGGTAGAATCCAACCCATGGGTGAGCATGTTCACATGCATGCATGATAACACTAGAAAATTAACAAATAAGGGTATGCAAACGTAGCTGGAAAACCCCTCGGGTAATCCCGGAGTGAAATCTTGTGGAATTAGGGGTCAACCTTGGTCTCCCATGTTTCTATGACCTAATCTAACAAGAATAACGTATAAAAGTCCATTGGTCAACTGTCGTTGTGGCAGGTCAAAGGGGTAAATCTCTAGGGCCCATGTTTTCGGGCTTCGCATGGAAATCAAGCAGACGAGCGCCAAAATCCCTCCAAATCTTGCACGTGGCACTACCATTTGTATGATAGTGTGGTGGGATTTTCATATAGGCAGAACCCAACGCCTAAGTGAGCCTGTGTTCAAATGCATGCATTAATGTACACTAGAAAATTAATTAAGGTTGTTCCACAAATGTATATATAGTAGTTGGAGAACCCCCCGGGTGAGCTCGGAGGGAAAACCTGTGGAATCAAGGGTCAACCTTGGTCTCCCATGTTGCTATGACCAAAACTAAGAAGAATAAGAAATAAAAGTCCATTTCTCAAAAATCGTTGTGGCAGGTCAAAGTGGTAGATATGTGGGGCCAATGTATTATAGGCTTTCGCATTGCCGAAACTGAGCAACAGGATGCCAAAATCCCTCCAATCTTGAATGTGGCACTACCATGTGTATGAAAGTGTGGGATGTTGATATAGGAAGAACCCAACCCCATGGGTGAGCCTGTTCACATGCATGTATGATAACACTGGAAAATTAAGGTTACTGTACTAGCTAATGCTAGTTCGCGGAATACTCCGCGGGCTGGGTACTAGATGGAAAACATGTGGAATCAGGGATCAACTTCTGGTCTCGCCCATGTTGCTAGCTATGACCTAAACTAACAATAATAAAGGGGAAAAGTCCATTGGTCAACCGTCGATGTGGCAGATCAAAGGGGTAGATCTGCGGAGCCCATGTGTTAGGGTTTCGCTGGAAAACGAGAACAGAGCACCAGCATGCCTCCTAAACTTGTATGTGGCACTACCATATGTATGAAAGTGTGGTGGGATATTGATATAGGCAGAACCCAACCCTTGGGTGAGCCTATTCACATGCATGCATGATAATAGTGGAAATTTTATGGTTTTCGCACTAGCTTGTTGGTGGGGAACGAAAACTGCGCACGGGCCGGGTGAACCAGAGGGAAAACCTCTAGAATCAATAGGGATCAACTTTGGCTATGCATGTTTACTATGACCTAAACTAACAAGAATAAGGGTAAAAGTATCCATTGGTCAACCATCATTGTGGCATGTCAAAGGGGTAGATCTGTGGAGCCCATGCTTTAGGGTTTCGCTGGAAACCGAGAACAAAGCGCCAGAATCCCTCCAAATCTTACATGTGACACTAACATATGTATGAAATAATGGTGGGATGTTGATATAGGTAGAACCCAACCCCTGGGTGATCCTGTTGACATGCATGCATGATAACACTCTAAAATTAACTAATAAGGTTATGCAAACATAGCTTGAAAACCCCCTGAGTGAGCCCGGAGGGAATCTTGTGGAATTAGGGGTCAACCTTTTTCTCCCATGTTGTTATGACCTAAACTAACAAGAATAAGGGATAAAAATCCATTGGTCAACAATCATAGTTGTAGGTCAAAGGGGTAGATCCGTGGGGCCCATGTATTATAGGTTTTTGCATAGAAACCGAGCACAGGAGCGCCATAATCTATCCCACCAAATATAGCGTGTGGCACTACCATATGTATGAAAGTGTGGGATGTTGATATAGGAAGAACCCAACCCCATGGGTGAGCCTTTTCACATGCATGCATGATAACACTAGAAAATGAAGGTTACTGCACTAGCTAATGCTAGTTGGTGGAAAATTCCACGAGTCGGGTACCATTGGGAAAATGTGTCGAATCAGGGAACAACTTTTGGTCTCCCATGTTGCTAGCTATGAAAAAACTAACAATAATAAGGGAGAAAAGTCCATTGGTCAACCGTTGATTTGGTAGGTCAAAGGGGTAGATTTGCGGAGCCCATGTTTTTGGGTTTCATGGGAAACCGAGAACAAAGCACCAGAATCCCTCCAAATCTTGCATGTGGAACTACCATATGTATGAAAGTGTGGTGGGATGTTGATATAGGAAGAATCCAACCCTTGGGTGAGCCTGTTCACATGCATGCATGATAACACTAGAAATTTAAGGTTTCCATCTAGATTGTTGGTTGGGAACAAAAACTGTGCATGGGTCGGGTGAACCAGAGGGAAAACCTGTGGAATCATCAGGGATATACTTTGGCTATGCATGTTTACTATGACCTAAACTAACAATAATAAGGGTAAAAGTATCCATTGGTCAACCGTCATTGTGGCAGGTCAAAGGGGTAGATCTGTGGAGCCCATGTTTTAGGGTTTCACTGGAAACCGAGAACAGAGCTTCAGAATCCCTCCAAATCGTGCATGTGGCACTGCCATATGTATGAAAGCATGGTGGGATGTAGATATTGAAGGAAATATGCCCTGAGAGGCAATAATAAAGTTGTTATTATGTATTCCTTCTATATGATAGATGTTTATTTTGCATGGTATAATTTTTTGATAGGAAACATCAATACCTGTGTGTTTAATAAACAAAAAGGGTTCCTAGTTATGCCTCTCTTCCAGACTAGCTCGTTGATTAACAAGATGATCAAGGTTTCCTGATCATGGACATTGGATGTTGTTAATAACGAGGTCACAACATTTGTGAAATGATGTGATGAACATTCATCCGAAGTATAGCATTACGATCAAAGTCATTATGTTTACATTGCTATAACATCATACGAAGTAATCTTAGTCCTTAGACCATGAGATCATGTTAATTGCTAACACCGGAAGAGTACCTTGATAACATCAAACGTCACACCATAACAGGGTGACTATAAAGGTGGGTTCAGTGCTACGAAGGTATTATGTTGAGGCTCATGGATCAAGAGTGAAATTTGTCAATCCCGATGACGGATAGATATACTCTGGGCCCTCTCGGTGATATCACATTAATATAGCTTCCAAGCAAGTGATGTGATCACTAGAATGTTATATCACGGGAACGAGAAAAGAGTGCATGTCGGTAACGAGATCAAACTAGGTATTTGGATACCGATGATCGAATGTCGGACATGTATTATATCATGAGACAAAGGGATTAAGTTACTAGTGTTAAAGGTTCTCACGATCACAGAAGTCATCGTTGAATGTGCGGGAGTCAGTATGGATCTCCAGGTCTTGCTTCTAATTATTGATCTGAGAGGAGTCTCAATCATGTCTGCATTATTCGTGAACCGTATGGTGATACACTTAAGGGCTGTCAGACACCATTTTGGAGCACCATATGTTTCAGACGAAATAATTGCAAAGTGCAGGAATTGTTTCGATAGAAACCGGAATTGTTTCGGGTGAAATTGTAGAATGTGGTTCTACATGTGATATTGAAATGTTGCAAGGGGTTTTATGTGAATGTTTGTTAATTAAAGTAATTAACAAAACTCTGAATAAAATAAATAAAAGAGTTTTATTAATTGAGAGTTGCATTAAATTTGGTGGAAATTTAATGCATGTGAGTGGAATTTTGGGTGGAGCTTGAATTGATGTGAGTGGAGCTTCCACCACATGACTGAGGAAGAGGTGGGGCCACCCTCCTTGGCCGCCGGCCATGGGAGGGGAGGAGCCCCCTCTCCTATAAAAGCCCCCCTCTCCTCCCTCACAAAGCACACCTCCTCATGAAGGATCTCTCTCCCCCTCTAGATATTCCCCATGGTCTCGGATTAGCGAGATACATGTTCCCGGTGGCCTTGCAACTGGAAGGAGTTGCTGCTTCCACTGATTCACTGGAGCGAGGATGTGCAGGTTGTCCGGTGGATTGAACGTGTGTGCGAGGATGGATGCGCTGCTGATTTGCGGCGCTAGGACTTCCACACGATCTTGAGATCGGCAAGCGTACAACTACATCATCCACGAGTTCCAACTTGTTAACAAAACTCGGTTGTCTTCAAGGGTAAGTTCTCCATGGATGTATATCCACCCGTTGCTCTGTATCTAGTAGATAGATCTTTGCGTATAGTTCTCATCGTAGGATTTTTTTTGTTTTCTATGATGCAAACCCAACTGTGGTATCAGAGCCTGATCTATGCGTAGGTGCTTTGCACGTGTAGTACACATATGTTAATATGTGGGCGATGATGATCATGTTATTGCATCTTCTATGTATTTTGGATATTGGTGGCATAGTGGGATGAAGCGGCCCGGACCAACCTTACATGTCATCATAAATGAGACCGGTTCCACGACTGACATGGAACTAGTTTTGGATAAGTGGCTAGCGGGTGTCTGTCTCTCCTACTATAGTCAACATCTGATTTACAACGAGTTGCTAATAACTTGGTTATCCTCGTTGTGGTTCACGTTCGTAGGTAAGACCGGTTCTATCTCCGAAAGCCCCAAGCCATGTAAAACTTGCAATTGATAAATTAGAGGCATCTAGTTTAGATCGTTGTTGGGCTAGTGTCTTGATATGGTATTATTGTAAGTAGATGTATGATAGATACTCTTACAACACACTTATGTGTAAGTTCCATAGACCTTGGCCTTACACACAAAGGAATGATAGAGTTCATACCATGATGCAAATTATAGAGATCAAATGCATGGACCATATCATCTCACTTTACACATTAGATGTTTGCATCTTGTACTGCTAGTTTGGCACTTTTGGTAGCATTATAAGATGATCCCTCATTTAGATATCAAGATAAAATGTGTTCTTCCTTGAGTATGCACTGTTCTATGGATCGTATTTCGAGACATCACGTGATGATTGGGTGTACTCGACTCCACGCTTTCATACAACGGGTGTAAGACAGTTTTACACACGCGAATACTAAGGTTCTTACTTGACGAGCCTAGCATGTACAGACATGGCCTCGGAACACGGACCGAAAGATTAAGCATGAGTCATATAGTTGATATGATGCCCATATAGATGCTCGCCTTTGAAGCTACACCGACTCACGTGATGATCGGACTTGGTGTAGTAGATTTGGTTCATGTAATCACCAAAAAGACACGAGGGATGTCGTTTTTGAGTGGGAGTTCATTAGTAATTTGGATTAGTTGAACTCAATCTATCATAAACTTAGTCTAAATAAACTTTACAAATTCTTTTGTAGATGGCACCACCTGCTTTTAATTTCAATGTGTTCATGGAGAAAGAGAAACTTGCTGCGAATGGTAGCAACTTCACCAACTGGGCTATGAATTTGAGGATTCTCCTCACTGCTGCACAAAAGCAATATGTGCTAGAGGCGCCGCTAGGCCCCCCATCAGCTCCTGATGCCCCTGACAAGGAAAAGAATGTCTATATAACTCGTCAGGAGGACCACAACTGTTCATTGCGGCATACTGTATGGGCTAGAGCCAGAATTTCGAAAGCGTTTTGAAAATGGCAATGACTTTGATACCATGGGAGAATTGAAAATCATTTTCGATACCCATGCTGCCGTAGACAGTTATAATGCTTCTGAAAAGTTCTTTAGCTGCATGATGGAGGAGAATAGCTCTGTTAGTGAGCACGTACTCAAAATGTCTGGGTACGCCCATAAGCTTGTATCCTTGGGAATAACGATTCCCATTGACTTAGGCATAAATCGTGTTCTCCAATCTCTGCCACCTAGCTACAAGAGGTTCGTGATGAACTATAACATGCATGGCATGAAGAAGTCTCTTCCCGAGCTTCTGTCAATGCTTAAGAATGCAGAAGTGGAGATTAGGAAAGAACATCAAGTGTTGATGATCAATAAGACCACCGGTTTCAAGAAGGACAAGAAAGGCAAGCAGAAGGGAAAGAAGGGCGGCAACTATTGCCGCACCTGAAAAGAAACCCCGAGCTGGCCATAAGTCTAATACCGAGTGCTACTATTGCAAGGGGACTGGCCATTGGAAGCGCAACTGCCCCAAGTATTTGGCGGACAAGAAGGCCTGCAATGCAAATAAAGGTATATGTGATATACATGTTATTGATGTGTACTTGACTAGTGCTCGCAGTAGCACCTGGGTATTTGATACGGGATCGGCTGCTAATATATGTAACTCGATTCAGGGGCTGCGGAACAAGCGACAACTAGCAAGGGATGAGGTCATGATGCGAGTCGGCAATGGATCAAGAGTTGATGTGATCACCCTCGTAACGCTGCCTCTCCATATGCCGTCGGGATTAGTGATAAATCTAAATAATTGTTATTTTGTGCCTGCACTAAGCATCAACATTGTATCCAGATCGTGTTTGATGCAAAGTGGTTATTCCTTTAAATCTAAAAACAACGGTTGTTCGATTTATATGGATAATATCTTTTATGGTCATGCACTTTTATTGAATGGTTTATTTCTGTTGGATCTCGATAGTAGTATTACGCATATTCATTGTGTTGATGCTAAAAGGGTTAAACTTGATAATGATATATCTGCATATATGTGGCACTGTCGTCTAGGTCATATTGGCGTTAAACGCATGAAGAAACTCCATTCTGATGGACTTTTGGAATCACTTGATTTTGAATCATTTGATACATGTGAGCCATGCCTTATGGGCAAGATGACTAGAACACCGTTTTCTGGTTCAATGGAACGGGTGACAGATTTATTGGAAATCATATATACTTATGTGTGTGGAGCAATGAGTGTGTCGGCGCGAGGTGGATATCGTTATTTTGTTACTTTCATGGATGATTTGAGTAGATACGAGTATATATATTTGATGAAACATAAGTCTGAAACTTTTGAAAAGTTCAAGGAATTTCAGAATGAAGTGGAAAATCATCATAACAGAAAGATCAAATTTCTACGGTCCGATCGTGGAGGAGAGTATCTTAGTTTCGAGTTTAGCACACATATGAAAAATTGTGGAATAGTTTCACAACGCATGTGTGCCAGAACACCACAACGTAATGGTGTGTCGGAACGTTGTAATCGTACTTTATTGGATATGGTTTGATCTATGATGTCTCTGACTGACTTTCCACTGTCATTTTGGGGTTATCCACTGGAAACCGCTACATTCACTTTAAATCGGGCACCATATAAATCTGTTGAAATGACACCGTATGAATTATGGTTTGGAGACAAACCTAAGCTGTCATTTCTTAAAGTTTGGGGATGCGATATTTATGTGAAGAAACTTCAGCCGGATAAACTTGAACCCAAAGCGGAAAAATGCGTCTTCATAGGATACCCTAAGGAAACGATTGGGTATACCTTCTATCATAGATCCGAGGGCAAGGTTTTTTTTGCCAAGAATGGATCCTTTCTTGAGAAGGAGTTTCTCGCGAAAGGTGTGAGTAGTCGGAAGGTAGAACTTGAAGAGGTTATTGAACCTTCTCTTCATGAAAGGGCGAGTACCGCAGCACCAAAAGTTGTTTCAGAGTTGACTTCACCTAATGAAGAGAGAGCTAATGATATTGATCATGAAACTCCGAAAGAGGACACTACCGAACCTCGCAGGTCAAGCAGGACACGTGCAGCTCCTGAACTGTACGACAATCCTATTATGAATTTCATGATTGATGAAATAGATGACCCTGCGATGTATGAAGAAGCGATGATGAGCCCGGATTCCAACAAATGGCTAGAAGCTATGAAATCCGAGATGGAATCCATGTACGAAAACCAGGTTTGGACCTTGGTGAACTTACCTCACGATCGAAAGGACGTTGAGAATAAATGGATTTTCAAATGAAAAACTGATGCTGATGGTAATGTGACCATCTATAAAGCTCGACTTGTCGCAAAGAGGTTTCGACAAATTCAAGGAGTTGACTACAATGAGACATTTTCTCCCGTAGCGATGCTTAAGTCGGTTAGGATTATGTTAGCAATTGCTACATATTTTGATTATGAAATATGGCAGATGGATGTTAAAACTGCATTCCTCAATGGTAATATTGAAGAAGAGTTGTATATGATACAACCTAAGGGTTTTGTCGATCCTAAGGATGTTGATAAGGTATGCAAACTTCAGCGATCCATCTATGGACTGAAGCAAGCATCTCGGAGTTGGAATCTCCGCTTTGATGAGGTGATCAAAGAGTTTGGATTTGTCCAAACATATGGAGAGGCTTGTATTTATAAGAAAGTTAGTGGGAGAAATGTGGCATTTCTAATATTATATGTGGATGACATATTATTGATTGGAAATGACATAGTTCTTTTAAATAGTGTTAAAAGTTATCTAAACAGCAAATTTTCGATGAAAGACCTTGGTGAAGCTTCATATATATTAGGCATTAAAATCTATAGAGATAGATCAAGGCGCCTAATTGGGCTATCGCAGAGTACATACCTTGATAAGATATTAAAGAAGTTTAATATGGACGGAAGTAAGAAGGGGTTCTTACCTATGTTGCAAGGCAAGACATTGAGTAAGACTCAAAGTCCGGCTACGGTGGAAGAAAGAGAGATAATGGATGAGATCCCCTATGCCTCAGCCATAGGCTCTATAATGTAAGCCATGCTATGTACAATACCGGATGTGGCACATGCTATTAGTTTGACTAGTAGGTACCAATCTGATCCAGGTTCGGAACACTAGATAGCGGTCAAGAATATCCTTAAGTACTTGAGAAGAACTAAGGATATGTTTCTTGTATACGGAGGTGAAGAAGAGCTAGTCGCTAAGTGTTATGTCGATGCTAGTTTTGACACTGATCTGGATGACTCTTGTAATACCCTCGAATCGAGCCTATGCAAGTTTTAGCGATTCCCACCAAACCCGCATAGAAATGATTCAAGGACGCCCACTAGGCACTTGCGTGCGGGTGGAAAACGAAGTAATACCATTACACAATAGTCCATGACGGAACCCACAGAACATATATACAACAACGACTCAACGAGTCAAGAATACAGATATACAGTACAAAGATCCAAATCACCTTGAAAACGATACAACATCCGAGTACGAATAAGAAGCAAATTGAGCTAAGAGCCCTGAAGAATAACCAATGGCATCCATAACCCTGCCCAGGTCAAGCCGGAAGGGTAACCTTGCTAACGACGTCGATCTCAAACCTGCTAAACCAAAAGGGGTGCCGACAAAGGGCAAAGGAAAAAGAGGCGTCGATCGAGGCCATTACAGGGAGGCTAGAATTCGGCGGCTCTCGCCTACATAGGTATGGTGGGCTGAAGCGGCAGCGAAGCATGCACTGAACAATCTATAGAGACTCGATTCAACTGTCGGCTATTAGAGAGGGATAAGAAAGACCTATTTAGATCCAACCTGATAGTAACAACAAAACATACCCATCCTGGTATTTCCCCCTCGATACCACACGAGGAAGTCAAACCGAGGAACTCACACAGTTGGCAATTTTATTTATTCCATTATAGTTGTAGCACTTACTAGTCAGATATACAGAGCATGAGTCATCCCAAACGCAGCAGTTGTTGGCACTTCTATTTCATTCCATTGTAGTTGTGATACTTACTAGGCAGGTATAACATGACACGATACACCCCAGTTCCACCAGTTGTTGGCACTTTTATTATCCATTCCATTGTAGTGAAGCTGATTACTAGTCACATATTAAGTCAACTTTATAGCACTACTTTAGTTTTGCTTGTCTATGATCGAGATACTATGCTCCAAGTCATCCATAACCGTGGACACGGCTTTCAGAAAGATTTACCCTGCAGGGGTGCACAAATAGCAACACACGCACGATCAACCTCAGAAAAACCAAATCAAAACCCAACGAGGCTTTCACGACAAAGCAATCACAGGATTCATGAAATATTTCAGGGGGCCACCCCCAATAAGCTACCCGTTACGAAGTCGGCCGGCTCCGCGACGGACCCAGGGTGTGTGGTGACGGCTGTAAACGACTGGGAACCCGAAAGTGTGACTGGGCTTGTAGATACAGCGGAAACATGGCACGGGGTTCCTAAACAGTACAGGTGTTGGGGGGATATCCCCGGGTAGGGTCACGCCGGGGTATAAAGGCCGAGTTAGCCGAGGTTCGGCAAGGCCAAAGCGGATGCTGGCCGGGTCACCTCAAGGCAGGCCGAATCACGGGGTAACCCGGACCAGGGGGCATTCGCCTAACTAAGTCTCAACCGACTTAAGAAGTAAGTCGGAAATGCATGTTTAACTTGTATGCAGGAAAGGGTGTAGTCGGATCAACTATGATCCGGGTCACATCTAGCTTCTAGGAGAAGGAAGGAATCTCGCTGGTCCAAAGAAGCCCGATGCGCCTTTGCTGGCCAAGCAGACAAGGGCAGGACCACCGAGGCGTGGCCGACAAGGGTGACGATGCCCATGTCGGCTGACGCGGGCACCACAGTGGCTCACGTAGCCTCTGCATGTGTGACGCGAGGGAAAAGTAACCCGGTCGGCTTACTACTTTGGGAGATGGCATATTCTTAGGAATATGCCTCCACGTATGCCCTAAGTGGAGACCTAGCCCCCCCTATATAAGGAGGGCTAGGGCTTCTGTAGAGGGGGCTCCGATTTTGCTAGTTTGGCTAGGGTTTAATTGTGCTATGTGAGCGAGAGTAAGAGAGCTCCTTCAACCTCCTCTCGCCAATACAGCTCTAGGAGCACTTGTAACCTTGGAGGCAAAGCAAATATAAACTTTTGTGTGGAGAATCACTTCACTATCCCTCCCTGGATTCCCCTAGCGTGTATTAGTCCCCACCTTTAGCCTATCCATGGCATCTACCGTGACACCAACACGATAGTTGGCGCCCACCGTGGGGCTAGCGGCGCTAGTAGGGGTCAAGATCCGGACGGGAAACTTCATCGCCACCGGCGAACGCATCGTCTTCGGGCTCATTCAGCGCTTTGGAGTGCTGGACTTCGTCAGCGACAACACTAGCTGCTTTGGCACGCGACCACTTCCGTGCAACAGCCTCTTCGTCAAGCTCGGCGCGCACAAGGTCTACGTTGCTGTGGACATGTCATGTGTTCATCCGCGGCACGTCGTCGAGGCAGGGGATCCCCCCTCACCGTGGTTCATGGGGAGCGTATCACTGGCTCCCCGGACCATGCTGAAGTGATGATGACTGCGCCCGGTGCAGGCGCAAGCAAGGATCCGTCGCCAGATCCGGAGGTAACGCCTAAGGCACCGAGGAAAGGTAGAGGTCCTCCACTAGAGAGGCCAGAAAATGTGCTGAGGGAAGCTATGGATAGCTTGGCAAACCCGGTAGCAGCGGTGGTAGATCCGGCTCAGGCACAGGCCGAGCTAGAGGAAACTAGGCAGAAAATTCTAGAGGGAGCGAAAAAGATTGCTGCGGCTCAGCAGTCCTTGAACCTGACGCTGCGTGAGTACGCAAAGGCAAACAAAGTAGATGCTATGAAAGTGAAGGGGAGAAATCTCATCAGTGAAATGAACAAAGAAGGGGATACTCGGATTGAGGAGTCTGAAAACTGTTTGTCCGTAGGGTGCCAAGTACAAGATGCTACGAAAAACCTCAGAGCAGCGGATGCAGCTGCATCCGAGCTAGAGGGTCTGACGGGTGAAGCCCGTCAGAGACAGCAAGATCGGGTCAATGAGTTGGTTCGGATCGCGAACATGCAAAATGAGGAACTGCTCAGGGCAAACCCAGAGAGAGCTGGGGCCTCCAAGATCGTTCATTTGGCGGTGGGTAACCCGGAGAAATCCGCTGGAGCCGCATCCTCTCCTCATGGTGGTCCAAGGAGAGAGGAGGTAGTAACCTCGGCCAGGAGAAGCAAGCAGATTGTTCCGTATGACCCAACAAGGGCAGGAAAGGCAAAAGAAGTACAAAGAAATGACGATTGACGGAGTGTAAGCCGAGGTGAAGCTGGCCGAGGTAACCATGACCAAGGCAATGCCGGTCAAGGAAATGTTGTTAACGGCAATGCCGGACAGTGTAACTCTACAGGACAACCGCAGCAGCGGAATATACCAAGGCAAGAGCAAAGTGCCGGCCGAGGTATGCAACAGAGAGATGCGCCATGAGAGCGAGACCGATACAACGATGGAGATTCGGAAATGGTAAATGCAGGATACCCAAGGCCGGACTATCATGTGATAGGGTCGAGATTGGGAAGCAGGGATTTGATGCCGAATGATGCCAGGTTGAAACTGGATCGACTGTATAGGTCAGAGCAGATTGAAAGTCAAGGTCCTCCGGGTCCTGTGTGTTTTGGACCCCGGATCATGAAAGAGCCACCAGTACCTAACTTCCAGTTACCCAGAGGCACGAAGACGTATGACGGCAGCACTAAGCCGGATGATTGGTTGATAAATTATGCTACGGCTGTGAAAATCGCTACAGGCAACTTGAGGTGGGCTGTACGATACGTACCCCAGATGTTGGAGGGCCCGGCAAGGGTATGGCTGAACAATTTGCCGCCCGGAAACATTAATTGTTGGATAGATTTTGAAGAGATGTTCATCAGCAATTTCTCGAGTACGTATCAGAGGCCAAATAGGCCACATACCCTAGCTATGTGCAAGCAAAGACCAAATGAGACGGATCGGGAGTTCTTAACCTGGTGGTGTACCGTGAGAAACTCATGTGAGGGCGTGATAGAACCACAGGCCATAGCGTGGTTTGCACAGGGATGCAGATATGCAAGCGAACTGTGGCAAAAGTTACAAAGGAAGATGCCAACTACGTTGGCAGAGATGATCCGGATTGCTGATTCGTATGCCTTGGGCGATCCAACTCAACCTAGGCTCGTGTCCAACGAGTCGAATGAGGAGTACTACCAGAGAGATGGAGCCGGATCATCCCGGAGGAATGATTACAAAGGTAAAAGGAGGGATGATAGACCAGATCACCGATACGGTTCGCAACAAGTTGCAGCTGTAAATCAAGATCAGCCCGGAGCAGGGGGCAGTCAACGCCAGAAAACTGGAGGGCAATGGACTCCGAGAAGTGATGGCAAGAAAACTTGGACGCTAGAGCAAAAGAAACAGTGGCAAGAAAGGAAGGACCGTCCGAGGTACACCTATGAGTCGATGTTGGATCAGCCGTGTAAATTTCACACGCCAAATCCGAATAACCCAGCGGGTCATACAACGAGGCAATGTGAGTGGATGCGCAAGATAGAACAAGGTGGTTTGGGGAATGCTCAGGCACCCCGGAATGATCAACCTCGGCAGGAGTTACCCCGACAGCAATTGCTCTCCGGAGCGAACACGCAACAACTAATGTTGCCTCCCTCTCCGCCGAGGTATGACAACAATGAGAGAAGGGATGCAGTGCATCAGTTGGAAAATCAACACCAGCCGGATCAGAGGTACCCCAGAAATGAGGGAAGAAACGAGTACAGAGAGCATCACCAGAGCTATTGTGTGTTCACAACTTAGGAAACAGATAGAAAGAGCTTGCAACGCCGACATATGGAGGTCAATGCGGTAATGCCAGTGATGAGGAGGTACATGCCTTGGTCGGACCAGGAAATCACCTAGAACATCAAAGATCATCCCAAGCTTATGCCGAGTCCGGGTTCGTATGCGTTAGTGCTGGACCCGACATTCATTGGGCCTAACATCAATGAGAGGTTCTCAAAGGTACTGATTGACAATGGCAGTAGCATTAACATCATGTATGCGGATACAATGCACAAGTTGGGTATCTCGGAGAACATGCTCCAGGCTAGAAGGACAACTTTCCATGGCATTGTGCCCGGCATTTCTTGTGAGCCAATAGGCAAGGTCCGGGTTGACGTATTGTTCGGCACGAGAGATAACTGCCGAACTGAGAATCTGGAGTTTGAGGTGGTGAACTTGGAAAGTGCATATCGCGCGTTACTCGGAAGACCAGCATTGAACAAGTTCATGGCAAGCTGCCACATCAGTTATCTAAAGATGAAGTTGCCCGGGCCAAATGGAGTGATTACCATTGCTGGAGATTTCCGACGTTCCATTGAGTGTGCCTCAGCCGGGTCTAACCTAGCCGAGTCACTTGTGATTGCGCGAGAGAAAAGAAAAATCCAAGAGGTGGCGGCATTAGCTCAGTCCGCGCAACAGTATATGCCGGCATTAAGTAACCCGCATGGTAGCGTTTCGTTCCAAGCCGCAAAGGATACTAAGAAGGTGCCTGTTGATGATATGTTCCCAGAGCGCACCATAACAATTGGTGCCGGGTTGAATGATAAATAGGAAAGCGAGCTCGTCAACTTCCTCCGTGAGAATCGGGATATTTTTGCTTGGTCTACACAGGACTTGCAAGGTGTTCCGAGGGAGTTGGCTGACCACTCTTTGAACGCGAGACCCGGAGCAAGCCGGTGAAGCAACCTCTCCGCCGCTTTGCCGAGGATAGGAGAAAAGTCATTGGAGACGAGATAACTCGGTTGCTAGCAGCAGGATTTATCATGGAAGTACTCTATCCGGATTGGCTCTCTAATCCGGTGCTGGTGGAAAAGAAGAAGGATGATCCGAACGTGGCACTAGTTTGGCGTATGTGTATCGATTACACGAACTTGAACAAGGCGTGTCCAAAAGATCCATTTCCACTGCCGAGGATAGATCAGGTCATAGGCTCAACCGCGAGATGTGAACTGTTGTCATTCATTGATGCATATTCTGGTTTCCACCAGATACCTCTGAATCCGGATGATCAAATAAAGACTGCATTTATCACCCCGTACGGGGCTTATTGCTATCGCACCATGCCGTTTGGTTTACGTAATCCAGGTGCAACGTACCAAAGATGTATGCAAAAATGTTTGCACGAACAAATAGGTCAAAATGTACAAGTGTATGTGGATGATGTGGTTATCAAGACCAAGGAAAGCAAAACGCTCCTTGACGACATCAGGCAGACATTCGCGAACTTAAGAAGGTTCCGAATGAAGCTTACCCTGGAAAAATGTACCTTCGGTGTCCCGGCTGGAAAATTACTCGGATTTCTCGTCTCCAACCGAGGTATCGAAGTTAATCCAACTAAGATCCGGGCCATTGAACGAATGGAGCTGCCGAAGTGTCTTAACGATTCTAGAAGTTCACTGGGTGCCTAGCATCGTTGAGTCGGTTTGTATGTCGGTTGGGAGAAAAGGCATTGCCTCTCTACCAACTCATGAAAAAGTCAGATAAGTTCGTTTGGGCGCCACAGGCCGATGAAGCCTTTGCCCACTTAAAAAAGATGTTAGCCACTGCACCAGTGTTAGCCTCTCCACTATCAAAGGAGCCAATGTTGCTCTACATAGCCGCAACCAACCGAGTTGTAAGTGCAGTGATTGTAGAAGAGCGAGACGAAGAGGGTAAGTCGGTGCAGAGGCCAGTGTATTACTTGAGCGAGGTATAATCTGCCTCAAAGCAGAACTACCCGCACTTTCAAAAGGTGGCATATGGTGTCTATATGGCGGCAAAGAAGTTAAAACATTACTTTGAGGAGCACCCTATCAAAGTAATATGTGAGGCTCCCATATCCGAGATAAGGGGTAACAAGGATGCAAGTGGTCGAATCGCAAAATGGGCAATCGAACTATCTTCTTATGCGCCACAATATGACAGAAGAGAAGCAATCAAGTCTCAAGCTGTGGCGGACTTTTTTGTGGATTGGGCCGAGGTACAATACGAACCACCGCCACCAGATCTGAACTACTGGAGGATGCACTTTGACGGGTCAAAAACAAAAACCAGGCTAGGCGCCGGAGTTGTGCTTACCTCGCGAAAGAAGGACCAGCTGAAATATGTGCTCCAAATCCATTTCGCGGCATCGAACAATGTCGCAGAGTATGAAGCACTTGTGCATGGGCTCAAGGTAGCAAAAGAGATTGGTATATGTCAGATCATATGCTTTGGTGACTCGGATTTAGTGGTACAGCAAGTATCAGGACTGTGGGACGCCCTTGATCCAAACATGGCACTGTACAGATTTCATGTACAGAAGATATCTGGTTACTTTGAGGGGTGTGAATTTCACCATGTACCCCGGGTGGAAAATGAGGCTGCCGACATGCTGTCGAAGCTCATATCAACCCGACAAGCAATTCCACCAGGTGTAGCATTGGAACACCTCAGAAAACCATCTATCAGGCCGTCCCCAGGAACCGACTCGATCTATGTCCCGGAAGATACAGAATCCGGAGCTGAGCCCATGGACATTGACATGGGAGGTAGTGCGCGAAACCCAGGGACTGCCTCAGCGGACCTGGGGACTACCTCGCAGGACCCGGGGACTGCTCAGCGTGATCCGGAAGATACAGAATCCGGACCTGGAAATTGATGAGGATGTGTTCCCTGCACGAGCAATGCCAGCTTGGGCACTGCCTATATTTCAATTCCTGAGAGATGGAACGTTACCCACTGAGGAGGTGTTTCCCAGGCAAACTCAGAGGAGAACAAAGGCATACACAATTATCAATTCCGAGTTGTACAAGCGGAGTGTGACCAATGTCCTCCAGCGATGCGTTAACCCGGAAGAAGGGCTTGACATCCTCTGAGATATACACCAAGGAGAGTGCGGGCATCATGCCTCATCCCGAGCCTTGGTGGCAAAAGCGTTCCGACATGGATTCTACTAGCCAAGTGCTTTAGAACAAGCAGAAGATCTGGTGAGAAAATGCAATGGTTGTCAGATGTACGCTACCAAGAAACATATGCCAATGTCGGAACTCAAGACCATACCAATTACATGGCCATTTGCCGTATGGTGCTTGGATATGGTTGGCCCGTTCTAACCAGCAAGGGGAAACATGACTCACATTTTGACTCACATAAGGAAATGTGATGGGGCTACGGCCGTAACGTTTCTCAAGGATATAATCTTGAGGTACGGTTACCCACACAGTATCATCACAGATAATGGAACAAATTTTGCGGAAGGAGCATTTGCGCGCTTTTGCCGGGACAAGAAGATCCGACTCGACGTAGCCTTCGTAGCCCACCCCGCATCGAACGGACAAGTGGAAAGATCCAACGGATTAGTATTGTCCGGGATAAAACCCCGGCTCATTGAGCCACTGCAAAGATCAGCGGGGTGCTGGATAGAAGAACTACCAGCGGTACTGTGGAGTTTAAGAACAACTCCAAATCGATCAATAGGCTATACGCCGTTTTTTCTAGTATATGGGGCAGAAGCTGTATTACCAGCCGACATAGAGCATGATTCGCCTAGGGTCACCCAATACACAGAAGCCGAAGTGCAAGAAGCCCGGCAAAATGATGTTGATCTGCTGGAAGAAGCGAGAGAACTGGCCTTGTCCAGATCCGTCATATATCAGGAAAATCTCCGACGTTATCATAGCCGGAAAGTAAGCCCCCGAGTCTTTCGGGAAGGCGATCTGGTGCTCCGGTTGGTACAGCGTACTGCCGGCATGCATAAATTATCCCCCCATGGGAAGGGTCGTTCATCGTGAGCAAAGCATTGCACAATGACTCTTATTATCTTATAGATGCAAAGCCACAGGAAAAGAACAAGGCGGACAAGTCCGGCGAGGAATCTAAGCGCCCATGGAATGTAGCTCTACTTCGTCCTTTCTACACTTAGCAGAGAAGTGTATGTATCCGAGTCTTCTCATATGTCGGTATGTATGCCGACAATGAGCTTATGAATGAAATATTGGCACCTCAAGCAGTAACTCGGGGACTGCCTTAATAATATTTGTTGTTTTTTATTATTTTTACGTCAGCTGGAGTAAGTTGTTCTACTTAACTCGGATTAGTAGTGTGTGAGCACCAAAAACCCAACTCTTCGACTTGCTGCTGTCCAACAAGAATTGGCTTCATGGCAAGCAAGAGAACAAGTTTGGAATTGCATAGCACAGGAAAAACGACTAAGGAAAAGAACTTAACCGAGCCGACGTTTGTTTTTCGGACTAACCTTGTATTTACTTTCAAACTATTATGCTAAATTATTTTGAGCTAAGCCTAAAAGTTTCTAAGTATGGTTAAAACAATTTTTGAAGCTCGGATTCGTAAGTCGTAAAACCAAATCAAGGTAGACACGAACTGAGCCAGAAGATTGGACGAACAAGAAAATGAAACTCGGGGACTACGCCCAAGTTAATCCGGCATACAAACTTAGTAGAAAAATATTACATAAGTACGGGATACATTTCCACCCGGCATACCGGGGATCTGATAAGTTTTCGAGTGTTTTTACTTAAGGAGCTGCAGGAGGAGGAAGTTCGGCATCATCTTCGCCTTCTTCGATATCCGAGGCATCGTCCTCTCCATCCTCGTCTGAATCATCTTCAACATTCTCGATCTCTTCGTCACCAGCATCTTCCAGGAAGCTCGGACCCTTAGTCCATTCGTGAATGGGAGAATATTCAATGAGGCTATGGGCGCAAGCCTGGCGCCGAGCTACCCATTCCGGGTCATCGGTCCACTTGATCCGGTCTTAGCGTCAGGAGGCTGAGATCGATCTTCTCATACCACGTGAGTATGTGGTGAGGAACGGTCTCAGCTGCAGCACGTCTAGCAGACTCCCTCCAAAGGTCGAGCTGGGTCTCAATCTCCGACAACTTTTCAGCAAGAAGTGTGATTCTCTTCGGAGCGCTCTCACCGGGCCAGAACGTGTTGAAGACACGAACTGAAACGTCGAGGAGATTCTTGCCGTAGTTTTGATGATTTCAACGCGAGATAACAGGCTGACCAATAGGTCCTCCATGTCAAAGGGAATGCTCTCACCGTCAGGAGCGACGGGAGTACCCCTCTCTCGGCAGAAATTGGCAACAGCAGCGCTCGCAATAGGAGTATCCTCTAGGAAGTGGCCTGAAAACAAGGCAAAGGAAGAAGCTGAAGAAAAGGCATATGAAGTAACCCGGAGAAGTATGTCGGATAAGGGAAAGGAACTTATGTGAAATGTGGCTGTGGATCCGGGTCAATTCATTGATGCAATTATCGCGTCTTTGGCGGAGCTGCGACAGTTCAGTGTTCGCCGACTCAAGTTTGACGTCGGCCTCCTGGAGAAGTTCGCGGTCCTTAGCAATTTGGAGGTTGAAGCGCTCGCGTTCTTCGGTGTAGTCCTGGCCAGCCTTTTCAAGCTCGGTTTGGTGCTGCTCCTTCATCTTCTTCATTTCTTCCTTTACCTTGGCAATCTCATCGTTCCTGGTTCGGAGGATGGCAAGCTCATCGTTTTTATTTTTGAGCTCGGCATGATGCTGCCCTGCTTGTTCGAGAAAATGCAGCATCATGTCAGGCACGGGCACACTTCTTCAAGAGATGCTGAAATAGCGTGTTGACCCGGCAGTGCCGAGGTATGAATTTTTGCCGAGCCAAGAAGAAAAGAAGATGGAAAGCAGAGCAGGGTCGGACAAAAAGGACTTACCCTTGATCTGCTCTAGGTTCTTTCGCATAATCTTGTTCTCAGCCTCCACCCTAGCTACGGAAACCAAATAATGAGACTAGTTCGGCAGAGGAATATGAAGGAAAACGGAGAAGCGCCAAGGGAGATGCTTACCCCTTTTCTCATGCTCAGCGAGATGTGCATTGTGCTTTGCGAGCAGCATCTTGTGGGTATCCAGAAGACGCTGGAACTCAGCACTCCGGCGGTTGGTGGTCACCTGAAAAGAATACGAAAATTTGGCTTAAGCCTTGTGCATATTCGAAGTGTACAAGATCCGGGCCAAGTGGAACTTAACCCGTCTCTAGGTGTGTGCATATTCGAAGTGTACAAGATCCGGGCCAAGTGGAACTTAACCCGGCTCTAGGTGTGTGCATATTCGAAGTGTACAAGATCCGGGCCAAATGGAACTTAACCCAGCTCTAGGTGTGTGCATATTCGAAGTGTACAAGATCCGGGCCAAATGGAACTTAACCCGGCTCTAGGTGTGTGCATATTCGATGTGTACAAGATCTGGGCCAAGTGGAACTTAACCCAGCTCTAGGTGTGTGCATATTCGAAGTGTACAAGATCCGGGCCAAATGGAACTTAACCCAACTCTAGGTGTGTGCATATTCAAAGTGTACAAGATCCGGGCCAAATGGAACTTAACCCGGCTCTAGGTGTGTGCATATTCGAATTGTACAAGATCCGGGCCAAGTGGAACTTAACCTGGCTCTTGGTGTGTGCATATTCGAAGTGTACAAGATTCGGGTCAAGTGGAACTTAACCCGGCTCTAGGTGTGTGCATATTTGAAATTATGAAGGAGCTACGTTAGTTCTCTAAGGATCATCCGGACGAGTAACAAGTTACTCGCCCAGAGGCTCGGGGACTAATGGTTATATTGCTACTGCATGATAAGGAAAAAGTGAAGTAACGTACCTCCATCATCCGACCCGCAAGGTTAATCGCCTTAGAGGCTATGTTCATCTGGGCAGCGAATTCGGCGGGACCGAACTTCTCCGGGAGATCGTCGTTATAGATGAACTCCGCCTTGTTCCAGTTATTCATAAACTCAATCAAGGTTGGAGGATATCACTCACCGCTGAGCATGTGGGGCGCCACAAAGCCCCTCGCATGTGCCTCTCTCCTCTCAACCTCGGCAGGGGCGTCCTTCGGTGCTGGAGCCTTCTAGGCAAGCATGGATGCAAGGGTGCGCTGTCCAGACCCGGCGGACGCTGCCCTGGTGACGTCAGGGGCTTTCTTGCCTTTGTCATGCTGAGAGGAGGAAGTGGTTGCGGCAGATTTCCCCTTAGGAGCTGCCTGGGTACTTCCTCGCCGAGACTGAGAAGACTCGGACGAGGCGGAGGAGCTTGGCGCTGGTGCCCTTGTTGCTGGTGCCGGAATTGGTGTTGGTGCTGGTGTCGGTGCTGGTACGGAGGTAGTCTCAGTAGTTGCTGGTTGTGGCGGAGCCGAAGTGGTGGATGCCGGTGCCTCGGCTGACCGGTCTCCCCTGCTCCGAGGTTACCCTCCTCTTGACGAGGTGGAATAAAACTTGGAGCAGCCGCAGAACCCTCTGGGATAGGGCTCAGCGGGCGTGACTCGTCGTCACGAGGGGGAGAAGAGCTGGGATGGAGCGGCGAAGAGATGCTAGATCCACTCTGAGGGACCTCCACCGCAGCCCTGCCAAATCAAATAACGTCAGAAGATAAATTACAACAATGCAAGAAAGAACAAGTTGCAGGAGAAAAAGAGACTTACGCGTCCGAGGTTTGGGGCTCCTTAGGTTTCCGAGCCCTTCGTGCTGGGGCCTTGTCTGCAGGCTTGGAAGCAGTTTTGTCTTCGGACTTCTTTCACCTTTTGGAGGGCTGAGATGGTCAAGAGGAGGAACTTGATGCAGCTCCACGCCTCTTCTTCGGTGCTACCGGAACAGGTTCCCCCGTGGCAACGGGAGGGTCCTCGTGGATCTGCCCACCGAGGTTAGATGATGCCGGAAAAGCATAAGAAAGGGGGACAGCATCAACAGGTTCAATCACCTCGACATCTGAGTCATCTTCATCATCGGGCCAATCTCTAATAGAAGAGGGTATACCGGTGGGTCGCTTCGTAGCGTCAGTCATCGGGAGGAACATCTCCTGGTCTGGCTCTTCCTCGTCCAGGGTCTCCCGGTGAGGCGCCCATTTAAGGGTCGGATCGGTGCCGTCCTTGAGGGTCTGCTGAAGGAATAGCTGAGGAAAAGAATGAACAACGGAGTCAAAAATGGAACAATGACCGACATATAATTAACCCGGAGTAAATTTGCGCCACGAAGCTTACCAAGGGAGGAAGCCTATCCCGGCAGAAATGCTCAATTCCCCGCGTCCATTCAGTGGAGAAGTCCTTGTGGGTGGTGAAGAGAGCCTTGACCCGGCGATAGATCTCCGAGTTACTCAACTCGAAGGACGAGGTCCGGTTGGGGTCGCGGCCGAAGCTCATATGGCACAACTTGTGGGTGCGCCTCTCGAGGGGGGAGATTCGGTTGCGCACGAACGTGATCATAGCATCCTCGTTGCGCAACCCGAGCTTCTTCAGCTCCACAAACCTCTTGTTGACCTCGTTGGCCAAGGCCGTGGGCTTCTTGGGGACAACGTCCCATGATTCCGGCTTAGGTGGACCCGGAGCATAGGGAAGCAGCCGGATCAAGTCTTCAGTGCCCTCATTCCGGGCATAAAAGAAAGTCCGGGCCCATCCTTTGCAGGACTCCAACCCGGTGACTCGAGGGAACACGGATAGCCTCCAGGGTGAGATGGATGCAGCTCCGAATTGAGTGGCTGCTTGTCCTCCGGATCGAGTTGGATATTCGGAATGACGTTACGACGAAGGCCGAAAAAACGGATCCATAGCTCCTTCGTGGGCCATAATCCGGTGTAGCCCTCGATCGTATAGGCAAAAGCAGAAAGATAAGTGATTGCGTTGGTAGGAAGGTGGTGCGGCTGGAGTTCGTATGTGCTTAACCAGTCATGGAAGAAATCACTGACCGGCAAACCGAACCCCAGTTAGAAGTGCGACAAGAACACAACGTACTCACCTGGATTGGGTGAGGGGGTGAGTTCGGCGGAGGCAAGGCGCGCGATGACGCCGACGGGGATGCGTCTGGTCTGGTAGAGCCAGTCCAAGTCATCTTGGCAGACCCATGACCCGGCCCACGCACCACGGTCCGCGGCGGCGGAGTCCTCCTCCATCTCTTGCTCAGCAACGACGAGCTCCTCCTCCATCATAGATAATCGCTGCCCTCGCTGGCGCTAGCGGCGGCGGGGGGCGAAGGCCTAGATTGGCAGCGACCCGTGGTGGAGGAGGCGCGTAGCAGCGACGACGACGTAGAAATCTGGGGGAAAAATGCGGTGGCGGCGCTGCTGCTTGGGAGCACTGGCGGCGGCGCGGTCTCGAGGAAGACGAAGAAGAAGAGCAAAGGGCAGAGGGGCGCGGTAAGGGGAAAAAGCCTAAGTGATGCGCCCCTCCCCTATTTAACCTCTCCCACGAGGAGAAAATGGGATCGCGTCCTGCGGGTACGCCACACGCAGTGGCCATGTACCACCCGCATCGACCAATCATCAAGGAGCCACACGGAAGGCCACAGAGTGGAGTTGGTCCCATGACGTGACACGTTGATGCGGTAAACGAGGAGGCAGGCGTGACGTGACCCGCGCACAGTGATGACTGACAATTACTGCGGCGGTTACTGTACTGGCCCTTAAAATGAGACAACATAATGATTAGCCTCCACGTGGGTTGGCGTACGAGAGAAGGAAGCAAGACCCAGATAGGACCGTGGTAACCCGGCCAACAAGTGAAAACTTGGAATGTGCAGAGGGAAAGTAAAACCATGAGGTCCGAGTTGAAGTGGTAACCAGGCAGGCAAGTGAAAACTTGGAACATGCAAGGGGAACGTAAATCCATATAACCCGAGACAAGGAGGTAACTCGAAAATGACGTCCAAAGCTCAAACATAATTGAACCTGATGTGGCCTTAGCGGCCAAGGCAGCTAAGACCGCACCAGCTTCGGGGACTAATGTTGGGGGGATACCCCTGGGTAGGGTCACGCCGGGGTATAAAGGCCGAGTTAGCCGAGGTTCGGCAAGGCCAAAGCGGATGCTGGCCGGGTCACCTCAAGGAAGGCCAAATCACGGGGTAACCCAGACCAGGGGGCATTCGCCTAACTAAGTCTCAACCGACTTAAGAAGTAAGTCGGAAATGCACGTTTAACTTGTATGCAGGAAAGGGTGTAGCCGGATCAACTATGATCCGGGTCACATCTAGCTTCTAGGATGGGGGCAACGGGGCGGGGGGCTCCGTCTCTGCATCAGGGCTCGGTCGCATCGGGGAGGCAAGGTTGTCGGCGGGAACGTCGAGCTGGGCCAGAAGGGAGGCGACACCTGGGGGTGCGGGCTTGACACAGTAAGAGGCCGGACGGAGGGGCGCCCGTGGCGCGGAGATGGTCGGGGAGGTTCGTGTGGCCGCGAGGTGGCTTCGGCCCTAGCGGCGGAGCGCAGGAGTGCTTGCAGGGTAGGAGATCAAGCCAGGGCAGTGGTTCCCGTGCTCGAGCGGGGAAGACAGGGTCGGGTGGGGAGAAAGGGATCGCAGGGTGGGGCGCGGCGTCTGCAGGAGAGATGGGGACGGGGACGCGTTTTGGGTGGGGCCAGGCGGGAGGGATCCCAAGGCTGCAGTTGCAGCACGGGGTGGGGCTCAAGCGGGCGACCGAATCGGTCGGCACGGGACGCGGTTGCGACACGGGTAGGCGCGGCGCATCGCGTTGCCGTGTAGCTTGCGTGCGTGCGTGTGTGCCCGATTTTGGTTAGGGTTTGACTAGGTTAGGTTTAGGGTAGGTTAGGGTTTGGTAGATGGGGTTGTAGGCTGCTACCAGCTGGGCCTTTGGGCCTGGCCGGTTGCAGCCTCCCAGGGATTTATAAAAACGTTTTATTTATTTTTTTTGTTTCAAAAGCCTTTTGTGAACTATTTTAGACAAAACAAAATATCCAGAAGAGGCGCAGGGTTTGTGATTTGAATAAAGGCGGGGTATATAGAAAACAAAGATAGGCTTTTCAAAAATAGTTTTAGGCAAATCATGCATGATGACATGACGATGCTCAGATGCAATGTGGCATGATGACATGAGCATGTGGTCATGATGATGCACAAAACAGAAACACTAAGTGATTTTCTAGTAGTGGTTTTACCGGGGTGTTACAATTCGACACCACTAACAATAGATCTTGCCCTCGAGATCAGCCTCATGGTACGGGGAAGAAGGCTGATGGTCGAACTCTTATCGCTTCGTGTAGATTCTCACGACACCACTAACAAAGATTCTTTATCCATCTTGAAATCGGCGACACCACCAACCAGGGGTCGCTGCTCACGTTCGTTGAGGGAACACTCCGGAGAGACAAGACGAAGCGAGATGTCTCAAAAGATAAGGCCAACTCCAACTTCTGTGAGAGGAGAGAATAAGTGCAATCTAATCCACTTCAATGTACGAGAGCGAATTGAATGAGTAGTCGGCATGGGGGCCAATCCATCACGCACCCAAACTATTACTCCGCACATGCAGTAGAAAAGCATGACACCCATTCTCGGAATTCAGACTGAAGATCTCGACAAGAGAGGTTCAAAAACAAAGGAGTGATGCAGGCTCTTCATCGATCTGGAGAAGATAACATCGTCGCTTTGAAAACCACCATAAGATACAAAGAAAATGTTAGTGACTGTTGGGTCACTTGAGAGGTACACAGAGGAAAATTCCTCAGAGATGAAGACCGGATGTAGCAAACTGTTACAAGAAGGAAGCGAAACCCTGAAGGTACGACAAAAACCCAACCTCGAGAAATCCTGGACTCGAAGAGAGGTAAGAGAATAGATCCAAAACACGCAGAGATGAGAGGAGAATAGCATAGGGATAAGGAGTAAAAGTAGACCTAATCAGATCTATCCAACCGATTTTGCAAAATAGATTTGACACTCTACATCGGCCGTTAGATAGGTTATCCTACAGGCTGGACCAGTGGGGTATCGCAACTACTAAGCTCTGATATCACTTTGTAACACCCTTGAATCAAGCCTATAAAAGTTTTAGAGATTCCCACCAAACCCGCATAGAAACGATTCAAGGACGCCCACCAGGCACTTGTGTGCGGGTGGAGAACAAAGTAATACCATTACACAATAGTCGACGATGGAACCCATGGAACACATATACAACAACAACTCAACGAGTCAGGAATACAGATATACAGTACAAAGATCCAAATCACCTTGAAAACGATACAACATCCGAGTACGGATAAGAAGCAAATTGAGCTAAGAGCCCTGAAGAATAACCAATGGCGTCCATAACCCTGCACAGGCCAAGCCGGAATGGTAACACTGCTAACGACGTCGATCTCAAACCTGCCAAAACAAAAGGGGTGCCGACAAAGGGAAAAGGAAAAAGAGGAGCATCAGTACTGAGGCTAGTACACGACGAGGCTAGAATTCGGCGGCTCTCGCCTACATAGGTATGGTGGGATGAAGCGGCAGCGAAGCATGCACTAAAAAATCTATAGAGACTCGATTCAACTGTCAGCTATTAGAGAGGGATAAGAAAGACCTATTCGGATCCAACCTAATAGTAACACCAAAACATACCCATCCTGGTATTTCCCCCTCGAGACCACACGAGGAAGTCAAACCGAGGAACTCACACAGTTGGCAATTTTATTCATTCCATTATAGTTGTAGCACTTACTAGTCAGATATAGATAGCATGGGTATTCCCAAACCCAACAGTTGTTGGCACTTTTATTTCATTCCATTGGAGTTGCGATACTTACTAGGTAGGTATAACATGACATGATACACCCAGTTCCACCAGTTGTTGGCACTTTTATTATCCATTCCATTATAGTGAAGCTGATTACTAGTCACATATTAAGTCAAATTTACAACACTAATTTAGTTATGCTTGTCTATGATCGAGATACTGTTCTCCATGTCGTCCATAACCGCGGACACGGCTTTCAGAAAGATTTACCCTGCAGGGGTGCACAAATAGCAACACACGCACGATCAACCTCGGAAAAACCAAATCAAAACCCAACGAGGCTTTCACGACAAAGCAATCACAGGATTCATAAAATATTTCAGGGGGCCACCCCCAATAAGCTACCTATTACGAAGTCGGACGGCTCCGCAACGGACCTAGGGTGTGTGGCGACGGCTGTAAACGACTGGGAACCCGAAAGTGTGAATGGCTTGTCGATACAGCGGAAACGTGGCACGGGATTCCTAAACAGTACAGGCGCTCCACGCGCAATCTTAAATAAAGCAGTAAAGCATGGCATAAGTACAGGATAGTAATAAAGCCCCAAACTAGTTTGTGGCCCCAAGAAATAAGAAATGAATCAAGCTCTAGCTAAGGGGATTCATGGTCCCACATGCGGATAGTGCGATAGTCAAGGAACAGGTATCAAGTACTCGGGGTCCTACGGGACACAAGTGAGCGTGGAAAAACCAAATAACATCTATTGCCCACCGATGCCTCTGCATTAGTTATATCTATTCCCAGCATTTTAAATGACAAGTTATAATTAAAGCCATGACCCTCTCCTCCATTAAGCATCTCCATCATTAAGCATGTGCCAACCTTTTATCAACGGTGGAATGACAACGAAGCAAAGAAGCACCTGAGCAAGCAACTACGACTCGCAAGGTCAACTGTCTATCAATCAACAGGCAATAGGATGTGTCCAAGGCAATATAGAGGCTGCAAGGAATATAAAGGGTACACGGAAACTAAAGCATCGCAACATGGATAGCAATAGATCAACAAGAGGAAGTAAAGACTATAAATGCAAAATAGGTAGAAAGGGGGAGAATGCTCGCCTGGGAAACAAAGATGAAGATACATCGGAGATCGGGTAGATACTCGCATCCACTCATCGGCCTAGTCCGTGAAGAAGCAAAACACTAAAAGAAACACCGGATGCACTGTTTAATACTACGACAGAAGATCGAGCATGATGTATGTAGGATGCATGACATGGCAAAGAGGCGGTGCAATTAGGCAATATTAAGCGGAACCGGGGTCCCGAAAATTAATTAGAAGGTTCATGTTGTTTAGTTACCCTGCAATTTAAATGTTGTCTTAACAAGGCAAAACATAGCATCGGTTCACTACACAAATTTAAATGGGGGCCAATATAAGACTAGATTAGCCCGCATGTGGCTTCCATATTTAATTATGAGGTGAATCGACAAAGTACCCCTAACCCCAAAAAAAGATGTATGCAAGCATGTACAATTTATATGCAAAAAGTTATACGGTATATTACAAAAAAGGGATGGGTTAGGTGGGGGTCGTACTTCTCGGATCGAAGATGGGTTACGGGGTTCGGTCTCCGGGATCAGGCTCTAATTTCTATGAAGGAGATCTTGGGGCTCGACATCCTTGTCAGGGTAGAGCTTGTGATAGACCTCCGTCGGTTGTTCCGGTTGCACAACAATCTTCACACTCTTGACACCGCAACTTCTCCATAATGCTTTCACCAATGCCGAAGTGGTCATCATGGAGGCGCACCAACAGCGGCATCACTTGTCCAAGAACAGAGGGCGAGGCACACGTAGTGAAGCATCCAAACATCAACAGAACAAAAAGCGGGCCTCTGGTTCAGATTATTTCCTGGGAGGTGTTTCCTTTCAGAGACAAACACGAACAGCTCTTAAACATGGCTGTGACAGGAAGAGGCCTGGCACGAGGCTCATGTGGAGCAGACGGTATGCAAGGCTTGTAGAGCCAAGGAGCGATAGGAACATGGCGACGAGGCTGGTACAGGAGGTGTGGAGCCATCTCGCGCTTAAGCAACGACACGAGGTTACGGGAGAAGCGAGACAGAGGGGGCCATGTGGAAGCGGCTGATGAGGAGGCGAGAGATCTGGCGGCCCAGGCGACAAAGGTGCGACCGGGGTCTTGCGGCGAGGCGGCTGACCCCGCTAGCGTGCTCAGGTCGCGGGAAGAGGAAAGCCCGATGAAGGGGCCCCGCACAGCAGCGGCGCCAGGAGGAGCTCCGGATAGGGGCGACGAGGCGGGGGGCTCCATCTCTGCATCAGGGCTCGGTCGCGTCGGGGAGGCGAGGTTGTCGGCGGGCACGTCGAGCTGGGCCAGAAGGGAGGCGACGCCTGGGGGTGCGGGCTTGACACGGTAGGAGGACGGACGGAGGGGCGCCTGCGGCGCGGAGATGGTCGGGGCGGTTTGTGCAGCGGCGAGGTGGCTTCGGCCCTGGTGGCGGGGCGCGGGAGGGCTTGCAGGGTAGGAGATCAAGCCAGGGCGGCGGTTGCCGTGCTCGAGCGGGGAAGACAGGGTCGGGTGGGGAGAAGGGGATCGCGGGGTGGGGCGCGGCGTCTGCAGGAGAGATGGGGACGGGGACGCGTTTTGGGTGGGGCCAGGCGGCAAGGATCCCAAGGCTGATTCTTGACGGGTGGAATCTCGTGGCGACTCGAATCGGTCGGCGCGGCCGCTGACGCTCTTGACAGGTAACTGGCGTATCGCGTTGTTGTGTACCTTGCGTGCGTACGTGTGTGCCCGGTTTTTGTTAGGGTTTGACTAGGTTAGGTTTACGGAAGGTTAGGGTTTGGTAGATGGGGTTGTAGGCTGCTGTCAGCTGGGACTTTGGGCCTAGCCGGTGGCGGCCTCCCCAGGGTTTTATAAAAACGTTTTATTTATTTGTTTTGTTTCAAAAGCCTTTTGTGAATTTTTTTAGACAAAACAAAATATCCGGAAGAGGCGCAGGGTTTGTGATTTGAAAAAAGGCGGGGTATATAGAAAACAAAGATAGGCTTTTTGAAAATAGTTTTAGGAAAATCATGCATGATGACATGATGATGCTCAGATGCAATGTGGCATGATGACATGAGCATGCGGCCATGATGATGCACAAAACAGAAACACTAAGCGATTTCTAGTAGTGGTTTTACCGGGGTGTTACAACTCTAAGTCTCAAGACGAATACGTATTTCTCTTGAACAGAGCAGCAGTTAGTTGGAGGAGTTCCAAATAACCTGTGGTGGCTGGATCAACGACAAAGGCGGAATATGTTGGTGCTTCAGAAGCAACGCATGAAGCGGTTTGGATGAAGGAGTTCATAACGGAACTAGGTGTGGTTCCTAGTGCATTGGACCCAATGGTGATCTATTGTGACAACAATGGATCCATAGCCAATGCCAAGGAACCAAGGTCTCACAAGAATTCCAAGCATATTAAGCGCCGCTTTCACTCCATCCGCGAGCATGTCAAGGATGAAGATATAATGATTTTTAAAGTACACACGGACCTAAATGTAGCAGATCCGTTGACTAAAGTTCTCCCTAGGGCAAAACATGATCAACACCAGAACTCCATGGGTGTTAGATTTATCACTATGTAAACTAGATTATTGTCTCTAGTGCAAGTGGGAGACTGAAGGAAATATGCCCTGAGAGGCAAGAATAAAGTTGTTATTATGTATTCCTTGTATATGATAGATGTTTATTTTGCATGCTATAATTGTATTGATAGGAAACATCAATACATGTGTGTTTAATAAACACAAAGGGTTCCTAGTTATGCCTCTCTTCCAGACTAGCTCGTTGATTAACAAGATGATCAAGGTATCCTAATCATGGACATTGGATGTTGTTAATAACGAGGTCACAGCATTTGTGAAATGATGTGATGAACATTCATCCGAAGTATAGCATTACGATCAAAGTCATTATGTTTACATTGCTATAACATCATACGAAGTAATCTTAGTCCTTAGACCATGAGATCATGTTAATTGCTAACACCGGAAGAGTATCTTGATAACATCAAACGTCACACCGTAACAGGGTGACTATAAGGGTGGGCTCAGTGCTACGAAGGTGTTATGTTGAGGCTCATGGATCAAGAGTGGAATTTTTTAATCCCGATGACGGATAGATATACTCTGGGCCCTCTCGGTGATATCTCATTAAGATAGCTTGCAAGCAAGTGATGTGATCACTAGAATGTTATATTACGGGAACAAGAAAAGAGTGCATGTCGGTAACGAGATCAAACTAGGTATTTGGATACCGATGATCGAATGTCGGACATGTATTATATCATGAGACAAAGGGATTAAGTTACTAGCGTTAAAGGTTCTCATGATCACAAAAGTCATCGTTGAATGTGCAGGAGTCAGTATGGATCTCCAGGTCCCGCTTCTGATTATTGATCTGAGAGGAGTCTCAATCATGTCTGCATTATTCGTGAACCGTAGGGTGACACACTTAAGGGTTGCGGACACCATTTTGGAGCACATATGTTTCAGATGAAAGAATTGCAAAGCACAGGAATTGTTTCGATAGAAACACTACAAGAAATCTGGTGACTAGTGACCTTTTCTTAACGACCATGGATTTTTTGGTCATAGATCTATGACCATTCTGAATCAGTTGGTCATAGGGAATTTGAGACGGTCCAAACCTTGAAAAATAATGACCAATTTTGTCAAAAAGGTCATAGTGTCCTAACATGAAAAGGTCAAAGATGGATAACACTTGTTCAGATCCTTGAATAAACCTGAGATGCTAGGAGAGCCATTGGATCTTGGTAGAATAGACGGACGAGATCGCAATCCATATCAGTTTTGGTGCGGATCGATGACATGGCATCCTGGCCCAGCCCGATCTAGACACCATGGCCACTCCACGTAAGATCCTGACCCAGCACCTCCAAACCCTAACTACTCCTCCATTTCTTCCTCTCTAGACGCCGCTAGTCTCAGCCACGATAGATCCCATCCCCAACTCCCCAAATCCAATGCCGCTCCCGTCCCGGTTGTCCCATGGTGGCCGCCACATCACCGATGTCGCTGCTGTTCTCCCATCCCGCCGCCGCCCTGCATGGTCAACCAGGGACGCATGCGAGTTCGCTGCCATCTCCCCCTCGCGGTCACTCCCTCCCAGCTTTCTCCCGCGCTGCCACCGGCCCGCCGTGTAGGTGCAGCCATGGAGTCCAAGCTGCTTGATGTCGAGGGCGAAGGGCGATCAACTCCGGCGATGATTGATTGGGAGACTAAGCCCACACTGCTGCTGCTGCCGGGAGAGGAGTTGTAGCCACCCCCGATTCTGTTGGGAGAGGAGTTACAGCCACCCCCTATTCCTCCGTACGGCCTGAGCCCATCGCCTTCAAGCGCCAAAGGAGAGGAAGGAGGTGGCCAAGACGCTGTTTCTCCACCGATGGCTGGCACCAGGAGAAGCCGAAAGCGTGGTCGTGCGCCGCTGCATCCTCCCACGATGGCGGGCGAGTCCTGGAGAAGGGGAAGCACATCAAGAAGAAGGGGAAGCAATCCCCTGGTGTCAAATAGCCTCAAACGACAACATCTCCTAGTCCACTGTAAGTTGATACTTTGATTAACTGTTCTGGATATACATGCTTGGATGTATGCTTAGATCCACTGTAAGGAGATCTAGATACATTAGTAATCTAGATATATTAGATACTTGGATGTATGCTTATTATGAAATCCGATCTGGTATTATGCTTATTTTGCTAGATGTATACTTAGACTAATGTTTGACCTCTGTGTGAGATGAAGTGGAGTTGGGAGATGAAGTGCTGAACTTGGACTTAGCTAGTTGTTGTGGATGGATGGAGTCTTGATCTCATGATTTACCAGATCTGGAGTTGTTTATTAGTGCCATATGTATTGTGTTGTGATTTGTGAAACTGTACCGTTTCTATGATTGAAGCCTTGAACTTCTATTGTGTATTTGTGCTTGTTGTTTAATTATTTCTGGAAGATGTATTTGTGCAGCTGTGTTGTTGTGCATTTGAACTGATGCCATTATCATTGTGTAATAGTTATTGCCGTTGATCCTCTAAACCTATGTGAAGTGGTAATTTGTAATTGTCTGTCTATTTCCTGTAATTTGTAGTCAAATGCTTGCAAGTATATGTAATGTACTGATGTCTATCTATTTGCTATTATGTATGCTATTGCCTGTTCCACGTACTGCTACTAGTAAGAACATATGCTATAGATGAATTGTAGTAGTAATTATACTGGGCTCTTAGTAGCCTTGCCTTTTTTGTTCATAATACATTTAGCAGACCATCTTGGTAGGGTTTTAGTGGTGCAGGCTGCTAGTCTGAAGTATAATTGTATACTGATTGTATACTTCTATTTCTTGTCAACTAAACACAAAGTGCACAACCACATATGGTCATTTGGCTAAGCTTAGTTTCTTGTCAAATTGTGTACTGCCTACTCTATTTATCTATCTATGGCATGCAAATTTGTTTCATATGTATCATGATTACCTTGTCATTTGGCTAAGCTTAGTTTCTTGTCAATTAGTAGGACCTGTTCTACTAGTATTTGGACAGATGCAAAATTTTCAATTTAGTGGATCTATGTGTGTATCCTTTAGAATTCATGAAACTGAACTCTGTTTGTGCAAATATGTTGGTGTAAATATGTTATATTACCTATTGCTTTATGCATGATACGAGATTTACTTGTTGCTTATCGGCTACCTCATCTTGATTGGTTTTATGCATTGCGTCAATTTTACATTGTTCGGTGATCTGATTGGTTTTGTGTTATTTACTTGTGATATGATGGGAGAGGCCCAGGTGTACTTGGAGGAGCTCTTGGACTGCGAGGAAGTCGACAACAAAGTGATCGATGGTGTCTCTGCTCCGGGTTCAAGCCTGAGCTGCTCCGTGTCATCCAGGACCTCAATGGAATCCCCTCCTTCCCTATCGCCAATGTCCTTGATTCCTCCGAGAGACTATCAAGCAGGTACTAATAGATATATACGTGTGTCAGGCTCTAGGATGTGTATGTTTATGAAATTATCATGTTAAGTCATGCTGGAGTTGTATGCCTTCTTCCTATTGAATCAATACCATCATCTTACAAAGAGTTTGCTGATGTAATTATCATGCTATGTCTTGCTAGAGCTATATATACTTCTTATTAGTGTACAAATTGGACCTTGCTTAAGAACAGTAATCCCTAGATATGTCATTTAATGAACCTGCTATGCTATTACTACTAACTTCTCCTTGTTGGACTAGGAAGTAGGCACACATTGGTACATGGCAAGTTTGACCTTTTGTATGATCCATAGAGTAATAGGTTTCATGCCTTTAACATCATGCCTTAAGAACAGTAATCCCTGGATATGTCATTCCATGAACCTGCTATGCTATTGCTACTAACTTCACCTTGTTGAACTGTTAGTTTAGGCTAGGCTAGCTATGCTTTGTCAACTATTGTCACGTTTGCGCTCTAGAACATTTTATTTTTTCGCTATAAGAAACTTTCCTTGATTGTTCACATATATTCACATATAATGAAGCCTCTGTTTCATATAATTGCAATACACAAACCAAATTCAACGATACATGCCTATCTTTGATTCAGTAGTAGTATAAAACCTATGTTTCGTATGCCTCAAAATTGTTGAATGGTGTTGTAGTAGTATAAAATCTTATGTTAGTAATTCTGCGAGGCATTATTAATATTTTTGATTCTTATTTTCAGAACCCCATGCCTATCTTTGAGAAGGAGGAGCTGCCGATTAGCGTTGTTGACGAGTTGCGAGCTTCTGACTATATGTTCTGCCTCCAATGTCTTTGATGGCGAAGCACACATAGTTCTTTGTCCGGCGAGAACCTGAGACGAGCTAGACTCTTGGCGGTTTATTTGTTGAGTTGAAAGTCGAAAGTTTAGACTGTTCGGTTGCTGTGTCAAGTTATATATTATTTGAAATATTGCTTGCCTGATTCAGCTATAGCTTTCTCTTAGAAAGCCCTCTTATTCTGTAAATAATATTTGAATTATTACTGGGTTGATTTTGCTGTATGTTTGTTTTTGAAATGTCTGGCACCTATACTGGACCAAATTATATCTTGGTCTTGAGAAGACCTTGGCCTAGACAGTACATGTACTAGCATATTAACTTGATCTTAGAAAGGCCTCGGCCCAGAAAGTATTGGACATTTTTGAAAATATGAGAATGAAATGGCTTAGAATAAACAATAAATTAATCATAAAAAGCTAGAAACACTCAATTGAAATTGAGCTTAGAAAGGCCAAGGCCCAAAAGAAAATGCACATTAAAAGGCCAAGATCTGGTAAGAAAAGACCATAATCGTTGGGATCGGCCCATGTGAAACACCTAATTGGACCGGGCTAAATTTGATCGACGACCTTTTCAATTGGTCACAGATTTGCCACGTAGGATAGGCCACGTAGGATCGGCGTGGGATGTAAGGCGATGCATGACCAATACCATTGGTCATAGAATCTGTAACCAACTGTATTGGTCATAGACGTCTATGACCAATTCAGAAAAAAGGTCGTGGTGTTTAACTAGTGATGCTCAGCTTTTGACCTTTTGTATTTGGTCACAAAAAGGTGACAAATTAAAAACTATGACCTTTCAGTGACCAATATGGAGGGCTTGTTCGTCTGCGTTACCAAAGTTCGCAGGCCAGCGCATGGCGGTACCTAAGTTGCCCGAAATTACAGCGTTTCGAAAAGTTGGGCCGCCAACTACTGAGAGGGGTCATTTCGAGGCAAACTCATCGCACCCCTGCCAAATTCAAACATTCCATTAAACCGCCCCATGAAGTAGACGGTCGGGACCCACATGTCGGTCATCCGTCTGCGTGGCCAACGCGCAACCTCTTAGGCAAATCGAGCAGCTAAGTGGATCGGATCGTTGACCAATTTCACAAATCCATTCCCAGCTTTCCCCTAGCACGGCGTGGAATCCACCCTCCGTGCAGGACGATCCTTCGGACATTTGACTTCCGGCGCCAAGTTGCTGCGGCCATTGCGCCCGATCGCTGATCCCGAGCTCCAATGGCATGCCGTAGCCGTTGCGAGGCTCTAGCCCGCCTCACGCCGCCGAGCGAGCAGCTCGGAGGATGGCAGATCCTACTATCAAGAAAGAAGAAGTTCTGTCTACAAGCGGGTGAGCTACCCTTCTCTTTGCTATTCGCACTAATTACAACTGCTAGCTGGCTACTGAACCTTAAATTGTTTGTTAGCCCAACGTTGACAAACATATTTTGTCCACAGTTTTCTGTCAAGTGGGATTTGCGTGGACCCCCATACCTGGTTACGGTAGTCCTCTACAGGTATAACTCTAATGGCAAGTGGTATGGAAGCCATTGTTTCACGATGGAAGAAGCGCCTGCACAGATCTGCACTATATCTAGTATGGTTTCTGCTCTGCGTAATCATGTTGAATTATGGCCGAAGCAGACAACAAAGTTCAGCTTCATGGATGAACGTGGCATCATGGTTCCTATAACGTGTGAGAGTCAGCTAATTGGGTTGATGAAAAGGTATGCTTCGGCTGCCATGTTTGACCTGAAATGTCATGTACTGGATCTGGAAGCTCACGAATCGGGAGTCGCCCTTCTATTCTTGGACAGGGTGGTTGCTCGAACCCAATTAGCTCCTGGTAAGCAAAGGTCGCTTGGGGTTCGCATGTTTGTGCTGAATTGTATTTTTTGTTTTATTTACTCTATAGATATTAGGCAGTTATGCAACAGTCTTGTTTCTTTGACAGGAAGTGCCGCAAGGTTAGAAACATGACTGCCAGGTAAGTGATTTTGCTGCTCGAAGAAATAAAAAACGAGTGGAAAGATGATGCTGGACACGATTCTAGTGCCCATTGTCCCGGCGATGCAGAGTACGTGAAGCTAAGAAAATTGGCACCGAGGAAGAGGAAGAAGGCAGGAAATGAAGAAGCCGGGATGAAGGCTTGGCACCTGTGCGGAAGAAGGCTGGCAATGAAGATGCATAGTAATGTGTTGAACTTGAACCTATATATGTAATTACATTAAATTCTGATCGCCTGTGTGTACGTTCTTTGGTAAACAATCTACCCACGTTCTCTAAGTAAAATGTACCATGACTTAGGGTTTAGAAACGCCCGAGTCAGTAGTTGAATCCGAAATTGTGATTGTGTCACTACTATCTGAAAACAATGATCCACCGGTTCCACGATTGCTGAGGAGCAGGAGGTCTCCAAATACGACGGAATGTAAATGGCACATAAATAAATTATTTAAGCTGCCACACTCCACGAAGCAGCAACTTATTTCAGATGCTGCACAACGACGTGGCAACATAAACAACAATGTTCTCACCGATAATGCCCAGATGAGGAGGAAATGGGTACCACTTTCTGGCCAAATCTTGAGCCTGTCTATCTCACCGCCTCTCTGCTCCTGCATCCCCTACATCTGGCGAAGCTCCCGGATCTCTAGTAACCGGGTGTACGTGATTCCACTTTATAAATTATGGTTGTGCCATTTGCATGCGGCACAATCCACGTAGATTACGTTTAAACAAACCACCAGTGTCAGAATACACTAGTAGAAAAGGTGTCTTTGGTCCACGGTTACATTCCCAATCCGGGACAGAGATCTAAATCGAGGCAGAAATTGATCTAAATCACAAATTCTTCCACAAATTAATCGAGATGGAGATCTAAATCGAGGCATTTCATTAATTTAACCACAAATTCTTCTAAAAAAAGGTGCGATTTCACATCCTACATTAATTCAACCAACTAGTCAACAATTTCACTTCTGCTGCCGCTGTCCTCCGAGCCGCCGGCTTCCTCGTCTTCGTCGGACGAAACCTCCACGATTTCCGCATTGTACGCGAGACGGAGCACCTCTTCACGGTGAGCGGCGGCGATGACGGTGAACTTGGTCCGTCCAGGGACGAACCAGAAACTCTCCCATCCTTCTCGGTTGCGGAGATCCCGGTGCACCACGCGCCCGTAAACGATGCGGTTGCCAATCTTGGCCTTCCGCTCCTTCTTGAACAGCGCCGACCAGTACGGGTTGGCCGCCGCGTACCGGGGCAGCGCCCTCTTCCATGCGGGCATCTGGAGGCAGCGTGCCGCGATTTCGCTCTCCATCACGGCTCCACCGGGGAAGAGGAGCAGAGCCACCGGCACCCCCGCATAGCTGATGCGCCATCCATGGGGCACCTTCATGGCCGGTGGCGCAAGGATGTCGAAGTGCGAGAACATCACTGCCTCATAGAAGTTTAGCGAGGGCATCTCCATGGCGGTGCGGTGGAGATTGGAGAGGGAGCGAGGGGTGGACGGCGGAGATTGGAGATGGCGAGGGGATGGGCGACGAAGCGACGAGCTATGGCGCCTCCTATTTGTACACAAGGACGACGAAGCGACAAGTGGAATATCCAAGGGGCATTGGTCAGACAAAAGGAAGTAATGCAGCGTTAAGACAGATTAACGGGCGACCAATTTTTTTACTCCCAGGACTCCGGGGCCAATAGTTCAGACCGCTAGGTCAACAAGTACAACTATTACAACTTAAAAAAGGCACAGGGCTTAAGCTAAATAGAACTAGTTAACACACATCTCGTTGATCTTCCTAATCTTAGCCTTATGCGCATCTTCCTGCAAGAGCAAGGATCGAATCGTCTGCTCCTTCCTTTTAGCATCTTCCTTGCATACCTTCAATTGTTTCTCTGCATCTTTCCTCATGCACTTGTCAATACTCGTAGTTGTGAACTGCAAGACTTTGGCCTGGTGAAGATCCTTCCTTGCTTGAGTCAGTTCTTGCTCTGCTTTAGCCTTGGAGCCAACGCCGTCCCTCTCCTTCTCGACTTTGCTAACCTTGTCTTACACCCCCATGAGATCTCGCTTATGCTTGGTCGTGTCAACTGGTTCCCATAGCTTCATCTCAACACTGTCAAGAAGTGAGCTGAATGCGGATTCTTTCAACTCAACAGTCATTTCCCATAGTTTGTCAAGCGTTTTTTGCATCGATTTGGGCCACTCTGGATCTACCCATTTGACAACACCGCAACTTCTGCCTCGCATCATTGCACAATGTCCTTGACACCATAGAAACCTCCTGCCTGCGTTTCGTCCTTCAAACGCTACAAATTTAGCGGGCACATATCCATGTTTCCATAGTAGAGGACTGTCTTCATCCGCTAAACCGTGATAGTCGATGTCATACATCGTCTGGTTGGCCTAACACATCATACGCGCATGAGTAAACGGAGTAGATCTGGCTCAAAAAATAGATAACTGACCACGGATGATAGAGAGAGAGAGAGATGAGACGACTCACATCGAAATCACCGTCCCTGTCATCACGACGCCTTTCCTCGTCGTCTCCCCTTGAACCCATGGCGAGAGGGGAGGGGGGGTGGCTGCCGGAGAGGGGATTGGGATGGCGGCGTTGTCGGCTTGCGGCTACGCCAAGATGGGAGTGAAGTGGGGAATGTGGCTTCGAGGGGAAGGAAGAGAAGTACGGGGAGGAAGAGAAGTAATGGGGACGTGACCCTGGGATATGGCCCGCTCAACTGGTGAGTCGTGACACTGCAATGGGAGCCCGGTGTTGCCGGTTGTCGAGCAAGCGTGGCCAATCATGCCGCAGAACAGACTACTCGCGGATCGATCTCACGAAAACCATCCCAATCGTCCAAGTGCCCCGATCAGATGGTATGTAACAATCGACAAGCAGAACAACTGTCTTTGGGCATGCCTTCTAGAAGACTTGGTCTAACGCTAAGGTTAGGGCTCTCCTAAGGTTAATTAGTATCCATATGCGGTTTATGAAAAGAACATGCATCAAATGACATGGGTGGATCTAGCTGTGGTTAATGAGAAGAGCAGACATGCAATAACACCGGTGATATGTGGTTTGTGGGAAGAACACACATGCAATGACTCTGGTGATATGTGGTTTGTGAGAAGAACACACATGCAATGACTCTAGCTGTGGTTAATGAAAAGAGCAGACATGCAATGACACCGGTGGATCCATGTGTGGTTCATGGGAAAGACACACATGCGATGACACTAGGTGTGGTTCATGATATGGTCTGTGAGAAGAACACACATGCAATGACACTGGGTGTGGTTCATGATATGGTTTGTGAGAAGAACACACATGCAATGACACTGGTGGATCCATGTGTGGTCTTTGGGAAAACACACATGCAATGACACTGGTGATATGTGGTCTGTGAGAAGAACACACATCCAATGACTCTAGCTGTGGTTCATGAAAAGAGCAGACATGCAATGACACTGGTGGATCCATGTGTGGTTCATGGGAAGAACACACATGCAATGACACTGGGTGGATCCATGTGTGGTTCATGATAAGAGCAGACATGCAATGACACTGTTGGATCCATGTGTGGTTCACAGGAATAACACACATGCAATGACACTGGGTGTGGTTCATGATATGGTTTGTGAGAAGAACACACATGCAATGTCACTGGTGGATCCATGTGTGGTCTGTGAGAAGACCACACATGCAATGACACTAGGTGTGGTTCATGATATTGTTTGTGAGAAGAACACACATGCAATGACACTGGTGGATCCATGTGTGGTCTTTGGGAAGAACACACATGCAATGACACTAGTGATATGTGGTCTGTGAGAAGAACACACATCCAATGACTCTAGCTCTGGTTTGTGAAAAGAGCACGCATGCAATGACACTGGTGGATCGATGTGTGGTTCATGGGAAGAACACACATGCAATGACACTAGGTGGATCCAAGTGTGGTTCATGAGAAGAGTAGACATGCAATGACATCGGTGGATCCATGTGTGGTTCATGGGAAGAACACACATGCAATGACTCTGGTGACATGTGGTTTGTGAAAAGAACAGACATGCAATGACTCTAGCTGTGGTTAATGAGAAGAGCAGACATGCAATCACACCGGTGGACCCATGTGTGGTTTGTGAGAAGAACACACATGCAATGACACTTGGTGTGGTTCATGATATGGTTTGTGAGAAGAACACACATGCAATGACACTAGTGGATCCATGTGTGGTCTGTGAGAAGAACACACATGCAATGACACTGGGTGTGGTTCATGATATGGTTTGTGAGAAGAACACACATGCAATGACACTGGTGGATCCATGTGTGGTCTTTGGGAAGAACACACATGCCATGACACTGGATCCATGTGTGGTCTGTGAGAAGAACACACATCCAATGACTCTAGCTGTGGTTCATGAAAAGAGCAGACATGCAATGACACTGGTGGATCCATGTGTGGTTCATGGGAAGAACACACATGCGATGACATTGGGTGGATCCATGTGTGGTTTGTGAGAAGAACACACATGCAATGACTCCAGTGGATCCACGTGTGGTTCATGGTAAGAACACACATGCAATGACTCTGGTGATATGTGGTTTTTGAGAAGAACACACATGCAATGACATCTAGCTGTGGTTAATGAGAAGAGCAGACATGCAATGACACCGGTGGATCCATGTGTGGTTTGTGAGAAGAACACACATGCAATGACACTGGGTGTGGTTCATGATATGGTTTGTAAGAAGAACACACATGCAATGACTCTAGCCGTGGTTTGTGAAAAGAACACGCATGCGATCACTCTAGCTGTGGTTCATGGAAAGAGCAGACATACAATGACACTGGTGGATCCATGTGTGGTTCATGAGAAGAGTAGACATGCAATGACATCGGTGGATCCATGTGTGGTTCATGGGAAGAACACACATTCAATGACTCTGGTGACATGTGGTTTGTGAAAAGAACAGACATGCAATGACTCTAGCTGTGGTTAATGAGAAGAGCAGACATGCAATCACACCGGTGGACCCATGTGTGGTTTGTGAGAAGAACACACATGCAATGACACTTCGTGTGGTTCATGATATGGTTTGTGAGAAGAACACACATGCAATGACACTGGTGGATCCATGTGTGGTCTGTGAGAAGAACACACATGCAATGACACTGGGTGTGGTTCATGATATGGTTTGTGAGAAGAACACACATGCAATGACACTTGTGGATCCATGTGTGGTATTTGGGAAGAACACACATGCCATGACACTGGATCCATGTGTGGTCTGTGAGAAGAACACACATCCAATGACTCTAGCAGTGGTTCATGAAAAGACCAGACATGCAATGACACTGGTGGATCCATGTGTAGTTCATGGGAAGAACACACATGCGATGACACTAGGTGGATCCATGTGTGGTTTGTAAGAAGAACACAAATGCAATGACTTCGGTGGATCCATGTGTGGTTCATGGTAAGAACACACATGCAATGACTCTGGTGATATGTGGTTTTTGAGAAGAACACATATGCAATTACTCTAGCTGTGGTTAATGAGAAGAGCAGACATGCAATCACACTGATGGATCCATGTGTGGTTTGTGAGAAGAATACACATGCAATGACACTGTGTGTGGTTCATGATATGGTTTCTAAGAAGAACACACATGCAATGACTCTAGCCGTGGTTTGTGAAAAGAGCACGCATGCGATGACTCTAGCTATGGTTCATGGAAAGAGCAGACATACAATGACACTGGTTGATCCATGTGTGGTTCATGGGAAGAACACACATACAATAACACCGGTGGATCCATGTGTGGTCTGTGGGAAGAGCAGACATGCAATGACACTGGTGGATCCATGTGTGGTTCATGGGAAGAACACACATGCAATGACACTAGATGTGGTTCATGATATGGTTTGTGAGAAGAACACACATGCAATGACACTGGTGGATCCATGTGTGGTCTGTGAGAAGAACACACATACAATGACACTGGGTGTGGTTCATGATATGGTTTATGAGAAGAACACACATGCAATGACACTGGTGGATCCATGTGTGGTCTTTGGGAAGAACACACATGCAATGACACTGGATCCATGTGGTTCATGAGAAGAACACACATCAATGACTCTAGCTGTGGTTCATGATATGGTTTGTGAGAAGAACACACATGCAATGACACTGGTGGATCCATGTGTGGTCATGGGAAGAACACACATGCAATGACACCGGTGGGTTCATGATATGGTTTGTGAGAAGAACACACATGCAATTACACTGGTGGATCCATGTGTGGTCTTTCGGAAGAACACACATGCAATGTCACTAGTGATATGTGCTCTGTGAGAAGAACACACATCCAATGACTCTAGCTCTGGTTTATGAAAAGAGCACGCATGCAATGACACTGGTGGATCCATGTGTGGTTCATGGGAAGAACACACATGCGATGACACTGGGTGGATCCAAGTGTGGTTCATGAGAAGAGTAGACATGCAATCACACCGGTGGATCCATGTGTGGCTCATGGGAAGAACACACATGCAATGACTCTGGTGACATGTGGTTTGTGAAAAGAACAGACATGCAATGACTGTAGCTGTGGTTAATGAGAAGAGGAAACATGCAATGACACTGGTGGATCCATGTGTGGTTTGTGAGAAGAACACACATGCAATGACACTGGGTGTGGTTCATGATATGGTTTGTAAGAAGAACACACATGCAATGACTCTAGATGTGGTTTGTGAAAAGAGCACGCATGCGATGACTCTAGCTGTGGTTCATGGGAAGAGCAGACATACAATGACACTGGTGGATCCATGTGTGGTGCATGGGAAGAACACACATACAACGACACCGGTGGATCCATGTGTGGTCTGTGGGAAGAACACACATGCAATGGCACTGGTGGATCCATGTGTGGTTCATGGGAAGAACACACATGCAATGACACAGGGTGTTGTTCATGGTATGGTCTGTGAGAACAACACATGCAATGACACTGGTGGATCCATGTGTGGTCTGTGAGAAGAACACACATGCAATGACACTGGGTGTGGTTGATCATATGGTTTGTGAGAAGAACACACATGCAATGACACTGGTGGATCCATGTGTGGTCTTTGGGAAGAACACACATGCAATGACACTGGATCCACGTGTGGTCTGTGAGAAGAACACACATCCAATGACTCTAGCTGTGGTTCATGAAGAGCAGACATGCACAGACACTGGTGGATCCATGTGTGGTTCATGGGAAGAACACACATGCGATGACACTGGGTGGATCCATGTGTGGTGTGTGAGAAGAGAACACATGCAATGAATCCGATGGATCCATGTGTGGTTCATGGTAAGAACACACATGCAATGACTCTGGTGATATGCGGTTTTTGAGAAGAACACACATGCAATGACTCTAGTTGTGGTTAATGAGAAGAGCAGACATGCAATGACACCGGTGGATCCATGTGTGGTTTGTGAGAAGAACACACATGCAATGACACTGGGTGTAGTTCATGATATGGTTTTAAAGAAGAACACACATGCAATGACTCTAGCCGTTGTTTGTGAAAAGAGAACGCGAGCGATGACTCTAGCTGTGGTTCATGGAAAGAGCAAACATACAATGACACTGGTGGATCCATGTGTGGTTCATGGGAAGCACACACATACAATGACACCGGTGGATCCATGTGTGGTCTGTGGGAAGAGCAGACATGCAATGACACTAGTGGATCCATGTGTGGTTCATGGGAAGAACACACATGCAATGACACTAGATGTGGTTCATGATATGGTTTGTGAGAAGAACACACATACAATGACACTGGTGGATCCATGTGTGGTCTGTGAGAAGAACACACATGCAATGACACTGGGTGTGGTTCATGATCTGGCTTGTGAGAAGAACACACATGCAATGACACTGTGGATCCATGTGTGGTCTTTGGGAATAACACACATGCAATGACACTGGATCCATGTGGTTCATGAGAAGAACACACATCCAATGACTCTAGCTGTGGTTCATGAAAACAGTAGGCATGCAATGACACTTGTGGATCCATGTGTGGTTCATGGGAAGAACACACATGCGATGACACTGGGTGGATCCATGTGTGGTTTGTGAGAAGAACATGCAATGGCTCGGTGGATCCATGTGTGGTTCATGGGAAGAACACATGCAATGACTCAGTGATATGTGGTTTGTGAGAAGAACACACATGCAATGACTCTAGCTGTGGTTAATGACAAGAGCAGACCTGCAATGACACTGGTGGGTCCATGTGTGGTTTGTGAGAAGAACACACATGCAATGACACTGGGTGTGGTTCATGATATGGTTTGTAAGAAGAACACACATGTAATGACTCTAGCTATGGTTCGTGAAAGGAGCACGCATGCGATGACTCTAGCTATGGTTCATGGGAAGAGCAGACATACAATGACACTGGTGGATCCATGTGCGGTTCATGGGAAGAACACACATGCAACGACACCGGTGGATCCATGTGTGGTTTGTGAGAAGAACACACATGCAATGACACTGGGTGTGGTTCATGATATGGTTTGTGAGAAGAACACACATGCAATCACACTAGTGATATGTGGTCTGTGAGAAGAACACACATCCAATGACTCTAGCTGTGGTTCATGAAAAGAGTAGACATGCAATGACACTGGTGGATCCATGTGTGGTTCATGGGAAGAACACACATGCAATGACATTGGGTGTGGTTCATGATATGGTTTGTGAGAAGAACACACATGCAATGACACTGGTGGATCCATGTGTGGTCTTTGGGAAGAACACACTTGCAATGACACTGGTGGATCCATGTGTGGTTCATGCGAAGAACACACATGCGATGACACTGGTGTATCCATGTGTGGTCTGTGGGAAGAGGAGACATGCAATGACACTAGGTGTGGTTCATGATATGGTCTGTGAGAAGAACACACATACAATGACACTGGTGGATCCATGTGTGGTCTGTGAGAAGAACACACATGCAATGACACTTGGTGTGGTTCATGATATGGTTTGTGAGGAGAACACACATGCAATGACACTTGTGGATCCATGTGTGGTCTTGGGGAAGAACACACATGCCATGACACTGGATCCATGTGTGGTCTGTGAGAAGAACACACATCCAATGACTCTAGCAGTGGTTCATGAAAAGACCAGACATGCAATGACACTGGTGGATCCATGTGTGGTTCATGGGAAGAACACACATGCGATGACACTAGGTGGATCCATGTGTGGTTTGTAAGAAGAACACAAATGCAATGACTCCGGTGGATCCATGTGTGGTTCATGGTAAGAACACACATGCAATGACTCTGGTGATATGTGGTTTTTGAGAAGAACACATATGCAATTACTCTAGCTGTGGTTAATGAGAAGAGCAGACATGCAATCACACTGATGGATCCATGTGTGGTTTGTGAGAAGAACACACATGCAATGACACTGTTTGTGGTTCATGATATGGTTTCTAAGAAGAACACACATGCAATGACTCTAGTCGTGGTTTGTGAAAAGAGCACGCATGCGATGACTCTAGCTGTGGTTCATGGAAAGAGCAGACATACAATGACACTGGTTGATCCATGTGTGGTTCATGGGAAGAACACACATACAACGACGCCGGTGGATCCATGTGTGGTCTGTGGGAAGAGCAGACATGCAATGACACTGGTGGATCCATGTGTGGTTCATGGGAAGAACACACATGCAATGACACTAGATGTGGTTCATGATATGGTTTGTGAGAAGAACACACATGCAATGACACTGGTGGATCCATGTGTGGTCTGTGAGAAGAACACACATGCAATGACACTGGGTGTGGTTCATGATATGGTTTGTGAGAAGAACACATATGCAATGACACTGGTGGATCCATGTGTGGTCTTTGGGAAGAACACACATGCAATGACACTGGATCCATGTGTGGTCTGTGAGAAGAACACACATCAATGACTCTAGCTGTGGTTCATGAAAAGAGCAGACATGCAATGACACTGGTGGATCCATGTGTGGTTCATGGGAAGAACACACATGCGATGACACTGGGTGGATCCATGTGTGGTTTGTGAGAAGAACATGCAATGACTCCGGTGGATCCATGTGTGGTTCATCGGAAGAACACACATGCAATGACTCTGGTGATATGTGGTTTGTGAGAAGAACACACATCCAATGACTCTAGCTATGGTTCATGAAAAGAACAGACATGCAATGACACTGGTGGATCCATGTGTGGTTCATGGGAAGAACACACATGCGATTACACTGGGTGGATCCATGTGTGGTTCATGAGAAGAGCAGACATGCAATGACACTGGTGGATCCATGTGTGGTTCACAGGAATAACACACATGCAATGACACTGGGTGTGGTTCATGATATGGTTTGTGAGAAGAACACACATGCAATGTCACCGGTGGATCCATGTGTGGTCTGTGAGAAGAACACACATGCAATGACACTGGGTGTGGTTCATGATATTGTTTGTGAGAAGAACACACATGCAATTACACTGGTGGATCCATGTATGGTCTTTCGGAAGAACACACATGCAATGACACTAGTGATATGTGCTCTGTGAGAAGAACACACATCCAATGACTCTAGCTCTGGTTTGTGAAAAGAGCGCGCATGCAATGACACTGGTGGATCCATGTGTGGTTCATGGGAAGAACACACATGTGATGACACTGGGTGGATCCAAGTGTGGTTCATGAGAAGAGTAGACATGCAATCACACCGGTGGATCCATGTGTGGCTCATGGGAAGAACACACATGCAATGACTCTGGTGACATGTGGTTTGTGAAAAGAACAGACATGCAATGACTGTAGCTGTGGTTAATGAGAAGAGGAGACATGCAATGACACCGGTGGATCCATGTGTGGTTTGTGAGAAGAACACACATGCAATGACACTGGGTGTGGTTCATGATATGGTTTGTAAGAAGAACACACATGCAATGACTCTAGATGTGGTTTGTGAAAAGAGCACGCATGCGATGACTCTAGCTGTGGTTCATGGGAAGAGCAGACATACAATGACACTGGTGGATCCATGTGTGGTGCATGGGAAGAACACACATACAACGACACCGGTGGATCCATGTGTGGTCCGTGGGAAGAACACACATGCAATGGCACTGGTGGATCCATGTGTGGTTCATGGGAAGAACACACATGCAATGACACAGGGTGTTGTTCATGGTATGGTCTGTGAGAACAACACATGCAATGACACAAGTGGATCCATGTGTGGTCTGTGGGAGAACACACATGCAATGAAACTGGGTGTGGTTGATGATATGGTTTGTGAGAAGAACACACATGCAATGACACTGGTGGATCCATGTGTGGTCTTTGGGAAGAACACACATGCAATGACACTGGATCCATGTGTGGTCTGTGAGAAGAACACACATCCAATGACTCTAGCTGTGGTTCATGAAAAGAGCAGACATGCACAGAAACTGGTGGATCCATGTGTGGTTCATGGGAACAACACACATGCAATGACACTGGGTGGATCCATGTGTGGTTTGTGAGAAGAACACACATGCAATGAATCCGATGGATCCATGTGTGGTTCATGGTAAGAACACACATGCAATGACTCTGGTGATATGCGGTTTTTGAGAAGAACACACATGCAATGACTCTAGCTGTGGTTAATGAGAAGAGCAGACATGCAATGACACCGGTGGATCCATGTGTGGTTTGTGAGAAGAACACACATGCAATGACACTGGGTGTGGTTTATGATATGGTTTGTAAGAAGAACACACATGCAATGACTCTAGCCGTGGTTTGTGAAAAGAGCACGCATGCGATGACTCTAGCTATGGTTCATGGAAAGAGCAAACATACAATGACACTGGTGGATCCATGTGTGGTTCATGGGAAGAACACACATACAATGACACCGGTGGATCCATGTGTGGTCTGTGGGAAGAGCAGACATGCAATGACACTAGTGGATCCATGTGTGGTTCATGGGAAGAACACACATGCAATGACACTAGATGTGGTTCATGATATGGTTTGTGAGAAGAACACACATGCAATGACACTGGTGGATCCATGTGTGGTCTGTGAGAAGAACACACATGCAATGACACTGGGTGTGGTTCATGATATGGTTTATGAGAAGAACACACATGCAATGACACTGGTGGATCCATGTGTGGTCTTTGGGAAGAACACACATGCAATGACACTGGATCCATGTGTGGTCTGTGAGAAGAACACACATCAATGACTCTAGCTGTGGTTCATGAAAAGAGCAGACATGCAATGACACTGGTGGATCCATGTGTGGTTCATGGGAAGAACACACATGCGATGACACTGGGTGGATCCATGTGTGGTTTGTGAGAAGAACATGCAATGACTCCGGTGGATCCATGTGTGGTTCATCGGAAGAACACACATGCAATGACTCTGGTGATATGTGGTTTGTGAGAAGAACACACATCCAATGACTCTAGCTATGGTTCATGAAAAGAACAGACATGCAATGACACTGGTGGATCCATGTGTGGTTCATGGGAAGAACACACATGCGATGACACTGGGTGGATCCATGTGTGGTTCATGAGAAGAGCAGACATGCAATGACACTGGTGGATCCATGTGTGGTTCACAGGAATAACACACATGCAATGACACTGGGTGTGGTTCATGATATGGTTTGTGAGAAGAACACACATGCAATGTCACTGGTGGATCCATGTGTGGTCTGTGAGAAGAACACACATGCAATGACACTGGGTGTGGTTCATGATATTGTTTGTGAGAAGAACACACATGCAATTACACTGGTGGATCCATGTGTGGTCTTTCGGAAGAACACACATGCAATGTCACTAGTGATATGTGCTCTGTGAGAAGAACACACATCCAATGACTCTAGCTCTGGTTTATGAAAAGAGCACGCATGCAATGACACTGGTGGATCCATGTGTGGTTCATGGGAAGAACACACATGCGATGACACTGGGTGGATCCAAGTGTGGTTCATGAGAAGAGTAGACATGCAATCACACCGGTGGATCCATGTGTGGCTCATGGGAAGAACACACATGCAATGACTCTGGTGACATGTGGTTTGTGAAAAGAACAGACATGCAATGACTGTAGCTGTGGTTAATGAGAAGAGGAAACATGCAATGACACTGGTGGATCCATGTGTGGTTTGTGAGAAGAACACACATGCAATGACACTGGGTGTGGTTCATGATATGGTTTGTAAGAAGAACACACATGCAATGACTCTAGATGTGGTTTGTGAAAAGAGCACGCATGGCGACTCTAGCTGTGGTTCATGGGAAGAGCAGACATACAATGACATCGGTGGATCCATGTGGTGCATGGGAAGAACACACATACAACGACACCGGTGGATCCATGTGTGGTCTGTGGGAAGAACACACATGCAATGGCACTGGTGGATCCATGTGTGGTTCATGGGAAGAAGACACATGCAATGACACAGGGTGTTGTTCATGGTATGGTCTGTGAGAACAACACATGCAATGACACTGGTGGATCCATGTGTGGTCTGTGAGAAGAACACACATGCAATGACACTGGGTGTGGTTGATCATATGGTTTGTGAGAAGAACACACATGCAATGACACTGGTGGATCCATGTGTGGTCTTTGGGAAGAACACACATGCAATGACACTGGATCCACGTGTGGTCTGTGAGAAGAACACACATCCAATGACTCTAGCTGTGGTTCATGAAGAGCAGACATGCACAGACACTGGTGGATCCATGTGTGGTTCATGGGAAGAACACACATGCGATGACACTGGGTGGATCCATGTGTGGTGTGTGAGAAGAGAACACATGCAATGAATCCGATGGATCCATGTGTGGTTCATGGTAAGAACACACATGCAATGACTCTGGTGATATGCGGTTTTTGAGAAGAACACACATGCAATGACTCTAGTTGTGGTTAATGAGAAGAGCAGACATGCAATGACACCGGTGGATCCATGTGTGGTTTGTGAGAAGAACACACATGCAATGACACTGGGTGTGGTTCATGATATGGTTTGTAAGAAGAACACACATGCAATGACTCTAGCCGTGGTTTGTGAAAAGAGCACGCGTGCGATGACTCTAGCTGTGGTTCATGGAAAGAGCAAACCTACGATGACACTGGTGGATCCATGTGTGGTTCATGGGAAGCACACACATACAATGACACCGGTGGATCCATGTGTGGTCTGTGGGAAGAGCAGACATGCAATGACACTAGTGGATCCATGTGTGGTTCATGGGAAGAACACACATGCAATGACACTAGATGTGGTTCATGATATGGTTTGTGAGAAGAACACACATACAATGACACTGGTGGATCCATGTGTGGTCTGTGAGAAGAACACACATGCAATGACACTGGGTGTGGTTCATGATATGGCTTGTGAGAAGAACACACATGCAATGACACTGGTGGATCCATGTGTGGTCTTTGGGAATAACACACATGCAATGACACTGGATCCATGTGTGGTCTGTGAGAAGAACACACATCCAATGACTCTAGCTGTGGTTCATGAAAACAGTAGGCATGCAATGACACTTGTGGATCCATGTGTGGTTCATGGGAAGAACACACATGCGATGACACTGGGTGGATCCATGTGTGGTTTGTGAGAAGAACATGCAATGGCTCCGGTGGATCCATGTGTGGTTCATGGGAAGAACACACATGCAATGACTCTGGTGATATGTGGTTTGTGAGAAGAACACACATGCAATGACTCTAGCTGTGGTTAATGACAAGAGCAGACCTGCAATGACACTGGTGGGTCCATGTGTGGTTTGTGAGAAGAACACACATGCAATGACACTGGGTGTGGTTCATGATATGGTTTGTAAGAAGAACACACATGTAATGACTCTAGCTATGGTTCGTGAAAGGAGCACGCATGCGATGACTCTAGCTATGGTTCATGGGAAGAGCAGACATACAATGACACTGGTGGATCCATGTGCGGTTCATGGGAAGAACACACATGCAACGACACCGGTGGATCCATGTGTGGTCTGTGAGAAGAACACACATGCAATGACACTGGGTGTGGTTCATGATATGGTTTGTGAGAAGAACACACATGCAATCACACTAGTGATATGTGGTCTGTGAGAAGAACACACATCCAATGACTCTAGCTGTGGTTCATGAAAAGAGTAGACATGCAATGACACTGGTGGATCCATGTGTGGTTCATGGGAAGAACACACATGCAATGACATTGGGTGTGGTTCATGATATGGTTTGTGAGAAGAACACACATGCAATGACACTGGTGGATCCATGTGTGGTCTTTGGGAAGAACACACTTGCAATGACACTGGTGGATCCATGTGTGGTTCATGCGAAGAACACACATGCGATGACACTGGTGTATCCATGTGTGGTCTGTGGGAAGAGGAGACATGCAATGACACTAGGTGTGGTTCATGATATGGTCTGTGAGAAGAACACACATACAATGACACTGGTGGATCCATGTGTGGTCTGTGAGAAGAACACACATGCAATGACACTAGGTGTGGTTCATGATATGGTTTGTGAGAAGAACACACATGCAATGACACTTGTGGATCCATGTGTGGTCTTGGGGAAGAACACACATGCCATGACACTGGATCCATGTGTGGTCTGTGAGAAGAACACACATCCAATGACTCTAGCAGTGGTTCATGAAAAGACCAGACATGCAATGACACTGGTGGATCCATGTGTGGTTCATGGGAAGAACACACATGCGATGACACTAGGTGGATCCATGTGTGGTTTGTAAGAAGAACACAAATGCAATGACTCCGGTGGATCCATGTGTGGTTCATGGTAAGAACACACATGCAATGACTCTGGTGATATGTGGTTTTTGAGAAGAACGGACATGCAATTAGTCTAGCTGTGGTTAATGAGAAGAGCAGACATGCAATCACACTGATGGATCCATGTGTGGTTTGTGAGAAGAACACACATGCAATGACACTGGGTGTGGTTCATGATATGGTTTCTAAGAAGAACACACATGCAATGACTCTAGTCGTGGTTTGTGAAAAGAGCACGCATGCGATGACTCTAGCTGTGGTTCATGGAAAGAGCAGACATACAATGACACTGGTTGATCCATGTGTGGTTCATGGGAAGAACACACATACAACACGGTGGATCCATGTGTGGTCTGTGGGAAGAGCAGACATGCAATGACACTAGTGGATCCATGTGTGGTTCATGGGAAGAACACACATGCAATGACACTAGATGTGGTTCATGATATGGTTTGTGAGAAGAACACACATGCAATGACACGGTGGATCCATGTGTGGTCTGTGGAGAAGAACACACATGCAATGACACTGGGTGTGGTTCCTGATATGGTTTGTGAGAACAATACACATGCAATGACATCGGTGGATCCATGTGTGGTCTTTGGGAAGAACACACATGCAATGACACTGGATCCATGTGTGGTCTGTGAGAAGAACACACATCAATGACTCTAGCTGTGGTTCATGAAAAGAGCAGACATGCAATGACACTGGTGGATCCATGTGTGGTTCATGGGAAGAACACACATGCGACACCGGGTGGATCCATGTGTGGTTTGTGAGAAGAACATGCAATGACCGTGGATCCATGTGTGGTTCATCTAAGAACACACATGCAATGACTCTGATATGTGGTTTGTGAGAAGAACACACATCCAATGACTCTAGCTATGGTTCATGGAAAGAACAAACATACAATGACACCGGTGGATCCATGTGTGGTTCATGGGAAGAACACACATGCGATGACACCGGTGGATCCATGTGGTTCATGAGTAGATCAGACATTAAATGACACCAGTGGATCCAAGTGTGGTTCATGGGAATAACACACATGCAAATCCACTTGATGTGGTTCATGATATGGTTTGTGAGAAGAACACACACGCAATGTCACCGTGGATCCATGTGTGGTCTGTGAGAAGAACACACATGCAATGACACCGGTGTGGTTCATGATATTGCTTGTGAGAAGAACACACATGCAATTACACTGGTGGATCCATGTGTGGTCTGTGGGAAGAACACACATGCAATGACACTAGTGATCCATGTGCTCTGTGAGAAGAACACACATCCAATGACTCTAGCTGTGGTTCATGAAAACAGTAGGCATGCAATGACACTTGTGGATCCATGTGTGGTTCATGGGAAGAACACACATGCGATGACACTGGGTGGATCCATGTGTGGTTTGTGAGAAGAACAGACATGCAATCACTCGGTGGATCCATGTGTGGTTCATGGGAAGAACACACATGCAATGACTCTGGTGATATGTGGTTTGTGAGAAGAACACACATGCAATGACTCTAGCTGTGGTTAATGAGAAGAGCAGACCTGCAATGACACTGGTGGGTCCATGTGTGGTTTGTGAGAAGAACACACATGCAATGACACTGGGTGTGGTTCATGATATGGTTTGTAAGAAGAACACACATGTAATGACTCTAGCTATGGTTCGTGAAAGGAGCACGCATGCGATGACTCTAGCTATGGTTCATGGGAAGAGCAGACATACAATGACACTGGTGGATCCATGTGTGGTTCATGGGAAGAACAAACATGCAACGACTCCTGTAGATTCATATTTGGTCTGAGAGAAGAACAAACATAAAATGTCACTGGGTGTGGTTCATTATATGGTTTGTGAGAAGAACACACATGCAATGACACTAGTGATATGTGGTCTGTGAGAAGAACACACATCCAATGACTCTAGCTGTGGTTCATGAAAAGAGTAGACATGCAATGACACTAGTGGATCCATGTGTGGTTCATGGGAAGAACACACATGCAATGACATTGGGTGTGGTTCATGATATGGTTTGTGAGAAGAACACACATGCAATGACACTGGTGTTGATGATATGGTTTGTGAGAAGAACACACATGAAATGACACTGGTTGATCCAAGTGTGGTCTGTGGGAAGAACACATATGCAATGACACTGGTGAATCCATGTGTGGTCTGTGGGAACAACACACATCCAATGACACTAGGTGTGGTTCATGATATGGTCTGAAAGCGTACATACAATGACACCTTGGTGGATCCATGTGTGGTTCATGGGAAGAACACACATGCAATGACACTGGTGTGGTTCATGATATGGTTTGTGAGAATAACACACATGCAATGACACTGGGTGGATCCATGTGTGGTCTTGGGGAAGAACACACATGCAATGACTGGATCCATGTGTGGTGCATGAGAAGAACACACATCAATGACTCTAGCTGTGGTTCATGAAAGAAGCAGACATGCAATGACACGGTGGATCGATGTGTGGTCATTGAAGAACACACATGCGATGACACTGGGTGTGGTTTATGTGTGGTTTGTGAGAAGAACACATGCAATGACTTGGTGGATCCATGTGTGGTTCGTGGGAATAACACACATGCAATGACTCTGGTGATTTGTGGTTTGTGAAAAGAACAGACATGCAATGACTCTAACTGTGGTTAATGAGAAGAGCAAACATGCAATGACACTGGTGGATCCATGTGTGGTTTGTGAGAAGAACACACATGCAATGACACTGGGTATGGTTCATGATATGGTTTGTGAGAAGAACACACATGCAATGACTTGTGTGGGAAGATCACATGCAATGACACTAGTGTATCCATGTGTGGTTCATGGGAAGAACACACATACAATGACACTAGGTGTCGTTCATGATATGGTGCATGGGAAGAACACACATGCAATGACACGGTGGATCCATGTGTGGTCTGTGGGAAGAACACACATGCAATGACACTTGGTGTGGTTCATGATATGGTTAATGGGAAGAACACACATGCAATGACACAGGTGGATCCATGTGTGGTCTTTGGAAGAACACACATGCAATGACACAGGATCCATGTGTTCTAGATGTGGTTCATGAGAAGAACACATGCAATGACACTGGTGGATCCATGTGTGGTCAATGGGAAGAACACACATGCAATGACACTGGTGGTGGATCCTGAGATGGTTGGTTAGAAGAACACACATGAAATGACCCTGGTGGATCCATGTGTTGTCTTTGGGAAGAACACACATGCAATGACACTGGTGATATGTGGTTTGTGAGAAGAACACACATCAATGACTCTAGCTGTGGTTCATGAAAGAGCATACATGCAATGACCTTTGGTGGATCCATGTGTGGTTCATGGGAAGAACACATGCGATGACCTGGTGTGGTTCATGATATGTTAGATGATGTGTGGTTCATGTGAAGAACATGCAATGACACGGTGGATCCATGTGTGGTTCATGGGAAGAGAACACACATCAATGACTCTGGGTGGATTCATGATATGGTTTGAGAAGAACACACATGAAATGACACTGGTGGATCCATGTATGATCTTGGGAAGCACACATGCAATGACACTGGTGATATGTGGTCAGTGAGAAGAACACATTCAATGACTCTAGCTGTGGTTCATGAAAAGAGAAGACATGCAATGACCTTTGGTGGATCCATGTGGTTCATGGGAAGAACACACATGCAATCACACTAGTGGATCCATGTGTGGTGCATGGGAAGAAGCGGAGATGCAATGACACTGGTGGATCCATGTGTGGTTCATGGGAAGAACACACATGCAATGACACTGGGTGTGGTTCATGATATGGTTTGTGAGAAGAACACACATGCAATGACACTGGTGGATCCATGTGTGGTCTGTGAGAAGAACACACAGCAATAACACTGGGTGTGGTTCATGATATGGTTTGTGAGAAGAAGACACATGCAATGACCTTTGGTGGATCCATGTGTGGTCTTTGGGAAGAACACACATGCAATGACACTGGGTGTGGCTCATGATATGATTTGTGAGAAGAACACACATGCAATGACACATGTGGATCCATGTGTGGTCTTTGGGAAGCACACACATGCAATGACACTGGTGATATGTGGTCTGTGAGAAGAACACACATCCAAGGACTCTAGATGTGGTTCATGAAAAGAGCAGACATGCAATGACACTGGTGGATCCATGTGTGGTTCATGGGAAGAACACACATGCGATCACACTAGGTGTGGTTCATGATATGGTTTGTGAGAAGAACACTTATGCAATGACACTGGTGGATCCATGTGTGGTCTGTGAGAAGAACACACATGCAATGACAATGGGTGTGGTTCATGATATGGTTTGTGAGAAGAACACACATGCAATGACACTTGTGGATCCATGTGTGGTCTTTGGGAGAACACATGTGCAATGACACTCGGTGTGGTTCATGATATGGTTTGTGAGAAGAACACACATGCAATGACACTGGTGGATCCATGTGTGGTCTTTGGGAAGGACACACATGCAATGACACTGGTGATATGTGGTCTGTGAGAAGAACACACATCCAATGACTCTAGCTGTTGTTCATGAAAAGAGCAGACATGCAATGAAACTGGTGGATCCATGTGTGGTTCATGGGAAGAACACACATGCAATGAAACTGGTGGATTCATGTGTGGTCTGTGGGAAGAGCAGACATGCAATGACACTTGTGGATCCATGTGTGGTTCATGGGAAGAACACACATGCAATGACACTGGGTGTGGTTCATGATATGGTTTGTGAGAAGAACACACATGCAATGACCCTGGTGGATCCATGTGTGGTCTGTGAGAAGAACACACATGCAATGACACTGGGTGTGGTTCATGATATGGTTTGTGAGAAGAACACACATGCAATGACACTGGTGGATCCATGTGTGGTCTGTGAGAAGAACACACATGCAATGACACTGGGTGTGGTTCATGATATGGTTTGTGAGAAGAACACACATGTAATGACACGTGTGGATCCATGTGTGGTCTTTGGGAAGAACACACATGCAATGACACTGGATCCATGTGTGGTCTGTGAGAAGAACACACATCCAATGACTCTAGCTGTGGTTCATGAAAAGAGGAGACATGCAATGACACTGGTGGATCCATGTGTGGTTCATGGGAAGAACACACATGTGATGACACTAGGTGGATCCATGTGTGGTTTGTGAGAAGAACACACATGCAATGACTCCGGTGGATCCATGTGTGGTTCATGGGAAGAACACACATGCAATGACTCTGGTGATATGTGGTTTGTGAGAAGAACACACATGCAATGACCCTAACTGTGGTTAATGAGAAGAGCAGACATGCAATAACACTGGTGGATCCGTGTGTGGTTTGTGAGAAGAACACACATGCAATAACACTGGGTGTAGTTCATGATATGGTTTGTAAGAAGAACACACATGCAATGACTCTAGCTGTGGTTCGTGAAAGGAGCACGCATGTGATGACTCTAGCTGGGGTTCATGGGAAGAGAAGACATACAATGACACTGGTGGATCCATCTGCGGTTCATGGGAAGAACACACATGCAACGACCCCGGTGGATCCATGTGTGGTCTGTGAGAAGAACACACATGCAATGACACTGGGTGTGGTTCATGATATGGTTTGTGAGAAGAACACACATGCAATGACACTGGTGGATCCATGTGTGGTCTTTGGGAAGAACACACATGCAATGACACTCGTGATATGTGGTCTGTGAGAAGAACACACATCCAATGACTCTAGCTGTGGTTCATGAAAAGAGCAGACATACAATGACACTGGTGGATCCATCTGCGGTTCATGGGAAGAACACACATGCAACGACACCGGTGGATCCATTTGTGGTCTGTGAGAAGAACACACATGCAATGACACTGGGTGTGGTCCATGATATGGTTTGTGAGAAGAACACACATGCAATGACACTGGTGGATCCATGTGTGGTCTTTGGGAAGAACACACATGCAATGACACTGGTGATATGTGATGCAGGAGAAGAACACACATCCAATGACTCTAGCTGTGGTTCCTGAAAAGAGCAGACATGCAATGACACAGGCGGATCCATGTGTGGTTCATGGGAAGAACACACATGCAATGACACTGGGTGTGGTTCATGATATGGTTTGTGAGAAGACAAACATATGCAATGACACTGGTGGATCCATGTGTGGTCTTTGGGAAGAACACACACGCAATGACACTGCTGATGTGTGGTATGTGGGAAGAGCTGACATGCAATGGCCCGGTGGATCCATGTGTGGTTCATGGGAAGAACACACATGCAACGAAACTAGGTGTGGTTCATGATATAGTGCTGATAAAAACACATGCAATGACACTGGGATCCATGTGTGGTCTTTGGGAAGAACACACATGCAATGACACTGGGTGTGGTTCATGATATGGTTTGTGAGAAGAACACACATGCAATGATAGTGGTGGATCCATGTGTGGTCTTTGGGAATAACACACATGCAATGACACTGGATCCATGTGTGGTCTATGAGAAGAACACACATCCAATGACTCTACCTATGGTTCATGAAAAGAGCAGACATGCAATGACACTGGTGGATCCATGTGTGGTTCATGGGAAGAAGACACATGCAATGACACTGGGTGTGGTTCGTGATATGGTTTATGAGAAGACAAACACATGCAATGACACTGGTGGATCCATGTGTGGTCTTTGGGAATAACACACATGCAATGACACTGGTGATGTGTGGTATGTGGGAAGAGCAGACATGCAATGACACTGGTGGATCCATGTGTGGTTCATGGGAAGAACACACATGCAATGACACTAGGTGTGGTTCATGATGTGGTCTGTGAGAAAAACACACATGCAATGACACTGGTGGATCCATGTGTGCTCTTTGGGAAGAACACACATGCAATGACACTCGGTGTGGTTCATGATATGGTTTGTGAGAAGAACACACATGCAATGACACTGGTGGATCCATGTGTGGTCTTTGGTAATAACACATGCAATGACCTTTGGATCCATGTGTGGTCAGTGAGAAGAACACACATCCAATGACTCTAGCTGTGGTTCATGAAAAGAGCAGACATGCAATGACACTGGTGGATCCATGTGTGGTTCATGGGAAGAACACACATGCGATGACACTGGGTGGATCCATGTGTGGTTTGTGAGAAGAACACACATGCAATGACTCCGGTGGATCCATGTGTTGTTCATGGGAAGAACACACATGCAATGACTCTGGTGATATGTGGTTTGTGAGAAGAACACACATGCAATGACTCTAGCTGTGGTTAATGAGAAGAGCAGACATGCAATGACACTGGTGGATCCATGTGTGGTTTGTGAGAAGAACACACATGCAATGACACTGGGTGTGGTTCATGATATGGTTTGTAAGAAGAACACACATGCAATGACTCTAGCTGTGGTTCGTGAAAGGAGCACGCATGTGATGACTCTAGCTGTGGTTCATGGGAAGAGCAGACATACAATGACACTAGTGGATCCATCTGCGGTTCATGGAAAGAACACACATACAACGACTCTAGCTCTGTGAGAAGAACACACATCAATGACTCTAGCTGTGGTTCATGAAAAGAGCAGACATGCAATGACACTGGTGGATCCATGTGTGGTTCATGGGAAGAACACACATGCGATGACACTGGGTGGATCCATGTGTGGTTTGTGAGAAGAACATGCAATGACTCCGGTGGATCCATGTGTGGTTCATCGGAAGAACACACATGCAATGACTCTGGTGATATGTGGTTTGTGAGAAGAACACACATCCAATGACTCTAGCTATGGTTCATGAAAAGAACAGACATGCAATGACACTGGTGGATCCATGTGTGGTTCATGGGAAGAACACACATGCGATTACACTGGGTGGATCCATGTGTGGTTCATGAGAAGAGCAGACATGCAATGACACTGGTGGATCCATGTGTGGTTCACAGGAATAACACACATGCAATGACACTGGGTGTGGTTCATGATATGGTTTGTGAGAAGAACACACATGCAATGTCACCGGTGGATCCATGTGTGGTCTGTGAGAAGAACACACATGCAATGACACTGGGTGTGGTTCATGATATTGTTTGTGAGAAGAACACACATGCAATTACACTGGTGGATCCATGTATGGTCTTTCGGAAGAACACACATGCAATGACACTAGTGATATGTGCTCTGTGAGAAGAACACACATCCAATGACTCTAGCTCTGGTTTGTGAAAAGAGCGCGCATGCAATGACACTGGTGGATCCATGTGTGGTTCATGGGAAGAACACACATGTGATGACACTGGGTGGATCCAAGTGTGGTTCATGAGAAGAGTAGACATGCAATCACACCGGTGGATCCATGTGTGGCTCATGGGAAGAACACACATGCAATGACTCTGGTGACATGTGGTTTGTGAAAAGAACGCACATGCAATGACTAGCTATAGTTAATGAGAAGAGGAGACATGCAATGACACGGTGGATCCATGTGTGGTTTGTGAGAAGAACACACATGCAATGACACCGGTGTGGTTCATGATATGGTTTGTAAGAAGAACACACATGCAAAGACTCTAGATGTGGTTTGTGAAGAGAACGCATGCGATGACTCTAGCTGTGGTTCATGGGAAGAAGCGGACATACAATGACCTTTGGTGGATCCATGTGTGGTGCATGGGAAGAACACACATACAACGACACCGGTGGATCCATGTGTGGTCCGTGGGAAGAACACACATGCAATGGCACTGGTGGATCCATGTGTGGTTCATGGGAAGAACACACATGCAATGACACAGGGTGTTGTTCATGGTATGGTCTGTGAGAACAACACATGCAATGACACAAGTGGATCCATGTGTGGTCTGTGGGAGAACACACATGCAATGAAACTGGGTGTGGTTGATGATATGGTTTGTGAGAAGAACACACATTCAATGACACTGGTGGATCCATGTGTGGTCTTTGGGAAGAACACACATGCAATGACACTGGATCCATGTGTGGTCTGTGAGAAGAACACACATCCAATGACTCTAGCTGTGGTTCATGAAAAGAGCAGACATGCACAGACACTGGTGGATCCATGTGTGGTCATGGGAAGAACACACATGCAATGACACTGGGTGGATCCATGTGTGGTTTGTGAGAAGAACACACATGCAATGAATCCGATGGATCCATGTGTGGTTCATGGTAAGAACACACATGCAATGACTCTGGTGATATGCGGTTTTTGAGAAGAACACACATGCAATGACTCTAGCTGTGGTTAATGAGAAGAGCAGACATGCAATGACACCGGTGGATCCATGTGTGGTTTGTGAGAAGAACACACATGCAATGACACTGGGTGTGGTTTATGATATGGTTTGTAAGAAGAACACACATGCAATGACTCTAGCCGTGGTTTGTGAAAAGAGCACGCATGCGATGACTCTAGCTATGGTTCATGGAAAGAGCAAACATACAATGACACTGGTGGATCCATGTGTGGTTCATGGGAAGAACACACATACAATGACACCGGTGGATCCATGTGTGGTCTGTGGGAAGAGCAGACATGCAATGACACTAGTGGATCCATGTGTGGTTCATGGGAAGAACACACATGCAATGACACTAGATGTGGTTCATGATATGGTTTGTGAGAAGAACACACATGCAATGACACTGGTGGATCCATGTGTGGTCTGTGAGAAGAACACACATGCAATGACACTGGGTGTGGTTCATGATATGGCTTGTGAGAAGAACACACATGCAATGACACTGGTGGATCCATGTGTGGTCTTTGGGAATAACACACATGCAATGACACTGGATCCATGTGTGGTCTGTGAGAAGAACACACATCCAATGACTCTAGCTGTGGTTCATGAAAAGAGTAGGCATGCAATGACACTTGTGGATCCATGTGTGGTTCATGGGAAGAACACACATGCGATGACACTGGGTGGATCCATGTGTGGTTTGTGAGAAGAACATGCAATGGCTCCGGTGGATCCATGTGTGGTTCATGGGAAGAACACACATGCAATGACTCTGGTGATATGTGGTTTGTGAGAAGAACACACATGCAATGACTCTAGCTGTGGTTAATGAGAAGAGCAGACCTGCAATGACACTGGTGGGTCCATGTGTGGTTTGTGAGAAGAACACACATGCAATGACACTGGGTGTGGTTCATGATATGGTTTGTAAGAACAACACACATGTAATGACTCTAGCTATGGTTCGTGAAAGGAGCACGCATGCGATGACTCTAGCTATGGTTCATGGGAAGAGCAGACATACAATGACACTGGTGGATCCATATGCGGTTCATGGGAAGAACACACATGCAACGACACAGGTGGATCCATGTGTGGTCTGTGAGAAGAACACACATGCAATGACACTGGGTGTGGTTCATGATATGGTTTGTGAGAAGAACACACATGCAATGACACTAGTGATATGTGGTCTGTGAGAAGAACACACATCCAATGACTCTAGCTGTGGTTCATGAAAAGAGTAGACATGCAATGACACTAGTGGATCCATGTGTGGTTCATGGGAAGAACACACATGCAATGACATTGGGTGTGGTTCATGATATGGTTTGTGAGAAGAACACACATGCAATGACACTGGTGGATCCATGTGTGGTCTTTGGGAAGAACACACTTGCAATGACACTGGTGGATCCATGTGTGGTTCATGCGAAGAACACACATGCGATGACACTGGTGTATCCATGTGTGGTCTGTGGGAAGAGCAGACATGCAATGACACTAGGTGTGGTTCATGATATGGTCTGTGAGAAGAACACACATACAATGACACTGGTGGATCCATGTGTGGTCTGTGAGAAGAACAAACATGCAATGACACTTGGTGTGGTTCATGATATGGTTTGTGAGAAGAACACACATGCAATGACACTGGTGGATCCATGTGTGGTCTTGGGGAAGAACACACATGCAATGACACTGGATCCATGTGTGGTCTGTGAGAAGAACACACATCCAATGACTCTAGCTGTGGTTCATGAAAAGAGCAGACATGCAATGACACTGGTGGATCGATGTGTGGTCCATTTGAAGAACACACATGCGATGACACCGGGTGGATCCATGTGTGGTTTGTGAGAAGACCACACATGCAATGACTTCGGTGGATCCATGTGTGGTTCATGGGAAGAACACACATGCAATGACTCTGGTGATATCTGGTTTGTGAGAAGAACACACATGCAATGACTCTAGCTGTGGTTAATGAGAAGAGCAGACATGCAATGACACCGGTGGATCCATGTGTGGTTTGTGAGAAGAACACACATGCAATGACACTGGGTGTGGTTCATGATATGGTTTGTAAGAAGAACACACATGCAATGACTCTAGATGTGTTTTGTGAAAAGATCACGCATGCGATGACTCTAGCTATGGTTCATGGGAAGAGCAGACATACAATGACACTGGTGGATCCACGTGTGGTGCATGGGAAGAACACACATACAACGACACCGGTGGATCCATGTGTGGTCTGTGGGAAGAACACACATGCAATGACACTGGTGGATCCATGTGTGGTTAATGGGAAGAACACACATGCAATGACACAGGGTGTTGTTCATGATATGGTCTGTGAGAAGAACACATGCAATGACACTGGTGGATCCATGTGTGGTCTGTAAGAAAAACACACATGCAATGACACTGGGTGTGGATCATGAGATGGTTTGTGAGAAGAACACACATGCAATGACACTGGTGGATCCATGTGTTGTCTTTGGGAAGAACACACATGCAATGACACTGGTGATATGTGGTTTGTGAGAAGAACACACATCCAATGACTAGCTGTGGTTCATGAAAAGAGCATACATGCAATGACACTGGTGGATCCATGTGTGGTTCATGGGAAGAACACACATGCGATGACACTGGGTGGATCAATGTGTGGTTCATGTGAAGAGCAGACATGCAATGACACCGGTGGATCCATGTGTGGTTCATGGGAAGAACACACATCCAATGACTCTGGGTGTGGTTCATGATATGGTTTGTGAGAAGAACACACATGAAATGACACTGGTGGATCCATGTATGATCTTTGGGAAGCACACACATGCAATGACACTGGTGATATGTGGTCTGTGAGAAGAACACACATTCAATGACTCTAGCTGTGGTTCATGAAAAGAGAAGACATGCAATGACACTGGTGGATCCATGTGTGGTTCATGGGAAGAACACACATGCAATCACACTAGTGGATCCATGTGTGGTCTGTGGGAAGAGCGGAGATGCAATGACACTGGTGGATCCATGTGTGGTTCATGGGAAGAACACACATGCAATGACACTGGGTGTGGTTCATGATATGGTTTGTGAGAAGAACACACATGCAATGACACTGGTGGATCCATGTGTGGTCTGTGAGAAGAACACACAGGCAATAACACTGGGTGTGGTTCATGATATGGTTTGTGAGAAGAAGACACATGCAATGACACTGGTGGATCCATGTGTGGTCTTTGGGAAGAACACACATGCAATGACACTGGGTGTGGCTCATGATATGATTTGTGAGAAGAACACACATGCAATGACACATGTGGATCCATGTGTGGTCTTTGGGAAGCACACACATGCAATGACACTGGTGATATGTGGTCTGTGAGAAGAACACACATCCAAGGACTCTAGATGTGGTTCATGAAAAGAGCAGACATGCAATGACACTGGTGGATCCATGTGTGGTTCATGGGAAGAACACACATGCGATCACACTGGGTGTGGTTCATGATATGGTTTATGAGAAGAACACTTATGCAATGACACTGGTGGATCCATGTGTGGTCTGTGAGAAGAACACACATGCAATGACAATGGGTGTGGTTCATGATATGGTTTGTGAGAAGAACACACATGCAATGACACTTGTGGATCCATGTGTGGTCTTTGGGAGAACACATGTGCAATGACACTCGGTGTGGTTCATGATATGGTTTGTGAGAAGAACACACATGCAATGATACTGGTGGATCCATGTGTGGTCTTTGGGAAGCACACACATGCAATGACACTGGTGATATGTGGTCTGTGAGAAGAACACACATCCAATGACTCTAGCTGGTGGTCATGAATAGATCAGACATGCAATGAACCTGTTGGATCCATGTGTGGTTCATGGGAAGAACACACATGCAATGAAACTGGTGGATTCATGTGTGGTCTGTGGGAAGAGCAGACATGCAATGACACTTGTGGATCCATGTGTGGTTCATGGGAAGAACACACATGCAATGACACTGGGTGTGGTTCATGATATGGTTTGTGAGAAGAACACACATGCAATGACCCTGGTGGATCCATGTGTGGTCTGTGAGAAGAACACACATGCAATGACACTGGGTGTGGTTCATGATATGGTTTGTGAGAAGAACACACATGCAATGACACTGGTGGATCCATGTGTGGTCTGTGAGAAGAACACACATGCAATGACACTGGGTGTGGTTCATGATATGGTTTGTGAGAAGAACACACATGTAATGACACGTGTGGATCCATGTGTGGTCTTTGGGAAGAACACACATGAAATGACACTGGATCCATGTGTGGTCTGTGAGAAGAACACACATCCAATGACTCTAGCTGTGGTTCATGAAAAGAGGAGACATGCAATGACACTGGTGGATCCATGTGTGGTTCATGGGAAGAACACACATGTGATGACACTAGGTGGATCCATGTGTGGTTTGTGAGAAGAACACACATGCAATGACTCCGGTGGATCCATGTGTGGTTCATGGGAAGAACACACATGCAATGACTCTGGTGATATGTGGTTTGTGAGAAGAACACACATGCAATGACTCTAACTGTGGTTAATGAGAAGAGCAGACATGCAATAACACTGGTGGATCCGTGTGTGGTTTGTGAGAAGAACACACATGCAATAACACTGGGTGTAGTTCATGATATGGTTTGTAAGAAGAACACACATGCAATGACTCTAGCTGTGGTTCGTGAAAGGAGCACGCATGTGATGACTCTAGCTGGGGTTCATGGGAAGAGAAGACATACAATGACACTAGTGGATCCATCTGCGGTTCATGGGAAGAACACACATGCAACGACCCCGGTGGATCCATGTGTGGTCTGTGAGAAGAACACACATGCAATGACACTGGGTGTGGTTCATGATATGGTTTGTGAGAAGAACACACATGCAATGACACTGGTGGATCCATGTGTGGTCTTTGGGAAGAACACACATGCAATGACACTGGTGATATGTGGTCTGTGAGAAGAACACACATCCAATGACTCTAGCTGTGGTTCATGAAAAGAGCAGACATACAATGACACTGGTGGATCCATCTGCGGTTCATGGGAAGAACACACATGCAACGACACCGGTGGATCCATTTGTGGTCTGTGAGAAGAACACACATGCAATGACACTGGGTGTGGTCCATGATATGGTTTGTGAGAAGAACACACATGCAATGACACTGGTGGATCCATGTGTGGTCTTTGGGAAGAACACACATGCAATGACACTGGTGATATGTGGTCTGTGAGAAGAACACACATCCAATGACTCTAGCTGTGGTTCATGAAAAGAGCAGACATGCAATGACACAGGCGGATCCATGTGTGGTTCATGGGAAGAACACACATGCAATGACACTGGGTGTGGTTCATGATATGGTTTGTGAGAAGACAAACATATGCAATGACACTGGTGGATCCATGTGTGGTCTTTGGGAAGAACACACACGCAATGACACTGCTGATGTGTGGTATGTGGGAAGAGCTGACATGCAATGAAACTGGTGGATCCATGTGTGGTTCATGGGAAGAACACACATGCAATGACACTAGGTGTGGTTCATGATATGGTCTGTGATAAAAACACACATGCAATGACACTGGTGGATCCATGTGTGGTCTTTGGGAAGAACACACATGCAATGACACTGGGTGTGGTTCATGATATGGTTTGTGAGAAGAACACACATGCAATGACACTGGTGGATCCATGTGTGGTCTTTGGGAATAACACACATGCAATGACACTGGATCCATGTGTGGTCTGTGAGAAGAACACACATCCAATGACTCTACCTATGGTTAATGAAAAGAGCAGACATGCAATGACACTGGTGGATCCATGTGTGGTTCATGGGAAGAACACACATGCAATGACACTGGGTGTGGTTCATGATATGGTTTATGAGAAGACAAACACATGCAATTACACTGGTGGATCCATGTGTGGTCTTTGGGAAGAACACACATGCAATGACACTGGTGATGTGTGGTATGTGGGAAGAGCAGACATGCAATGACACTGGTGGATCCATGTGTGGTTCATGGGAAGAACACACATGCAATGACACTAGGTGTGGTTCATGATGTGGTCTGTGAGAAAAACACACATGCAATGACACTGGTGCATCCATGTGTGCTCTTTGGGAAGAACACACATGCAATGACACTCGGTGTGGTTCATGATATGGTTTGTGAGAAGAACACACATGCAATGACACTGGTGGATCCATGTGTGGTCTTTGGTAATAACACACATGCAATGACACTGGATCCATGTGTGGTCAGTGAGAAGAACACACATCCAATGACTCTAGCTGTGGTTCATGAAAAGAGCAGACATGCAATGACACTGGTGGATCCATGTGTGGTTCATGGGAAGAACACACATGCGATGACACTGGGTGGATCCATGTGTGGTTTGTGAGAAGAACACACATGCAATGACTCCGGTGGATCCATGTGTTGTTCATGGGAAGAACACACATGCAATGACTCTGGTGATATGTGGTTTGTGAGAAGAACACACATGCAATGACTCTAGCTGTGGTTAATGAGAAGAGCAGACATGCAATGACAGTGGTGGATCCATGTGTGGTTTGTGAGAAGAACACACATGCAATGACACTGGGTGTGGTTCATGATATGGTTTGTAAGAAGAACACACATGCAATGACTCTAGCTGTGGTTCGTGAAAGGAGCACGCATGTGATGACTCTAGCTGTGGTTCATGGGAAGAGCAGACATACAATGACACTAGTGTATCCATCTGCGGTTCATGGAAAGAACACACATGCAACGACACCGGTGGATCCATGTCTGGTCTCTGAGAAGAACACACATGCAATGACACTGGGTGTGGTTCATGATATGGTTTGTGAGAAGAACACACATGCAATGACACTGGTGGATCCATGTGTGGTCTTTGGGAAGAACACACATGCAATGACACTGGTGATATGTTGTCTATGAGAAGAACACACATCCAATGACTCTAGCTGTGGTTCATGAAAAGAGCAGACATGCAATGACACTGGTGGATCCATGTGTGGTTCATGGGAAGAACACACATGCAATGACACTGGGTGTGGTTCATGATATGGTTTGTGAGAAGACAAACACATGCAATGATGCTAGTGGATCCATGTGTGGTCTTTGGGAAGAACACACATGCAATGACACTGCTGATGTGTGGTATGTGGGAAGAGCAGACATGCAATGACACTGGTGGATCCATGTGTGGTTCATGGGAAGAACACACATGCAATGACACTAGGTGTGGTTCATGATATGGTATGTGAGAAAAACACACATGCAATGACACTGGTGGATCTATGTGTGCTCTTTGGGAAGAACACACATGCAATGACACTGGGTGTGGTTCATGATATTGTTTTGTGAGAAGAACAGACATGCAATGACACTGGTGGATCCATGTGTGGTCTTTGGGAATAACACACATGCAACGACACTGGATCCATGTGTGGTCTGTGAGAAGAACACACATCCAATGACTCTAGCCGTGGTTCATGAAAAGAGCAGACATGCAATGACACTGCTGGATCCATGTGTGGTTCATGCAAAGAACACACGTGCGATGACACTGGTGGATCCATGTGTGGTCTGTGGGAAGAGCAGACATGCAACGACACTGGTGGATCCATGTGTGGTTTATGCGAAGAACACACATGCAATGACACTGGGTGTGGTTCATGATATGGTTTGTGAGAAGAATACACATGCAATGACACTGGTGGATCTATGTGTGGTCTGTGAGAAGAACACACATGCAATGACACTGGGTGTGGTTCATGATATGGTTTGTGAGAAGAACACACATGCAATGACACTGGTGGATCCATGTGTGGTCTCTGGGAAGAACACACATGCAATGACACTGGATCCATGTGTGGTCTGTGAGAAGAACACACATCCAATGACTCTAGTTGTGGTTCATCAAAAGAGCAGACATGCAATGACACTGGTGGATCCATGTGTGGTTCATGGGAAGAACACACATGCGATGACACTAGGTGGATCCATGTGTGGTTTGTGAGAAGAACACACATGCAATGACTCCGGTGGATCCATGTGTGGTTCATGGGAAGAACACACATGCAATGACTCTGGTGATATGTGGTTTGTGAGAAGAACACACATGCAATGACTCTAACTGTGGTTATGAGAAGAGCAGACATGCAATAACACTGGTGGATCCATGTGTGGTTTGTGAGAAGAACACACATGCAATGACACTGGTAATATGTGGTTTGTGAGAATAACACACATGCAATGACTCTATCTGTGGTTAATGAGAAGAGCATACATGCAATTACACCGGTGGATGCATGTGTGGTTCGTGAGAAGAACACACATGCAATGACACTGGGTGTGGTTCATGATATGGTTTGTAAGAAGAACACACATGCAATGACTCTAGCTGTGGTTCGTGAAAGGAGCACGCATGTGATGACTTTAGCTGTGGTTCATGGGAAGAGCAGACATACAATGACACTGGTGGATCCATCTGCGGTTCATGGGAAGAACACACATGCAACGACCCCGGTGGATCCATGTGTGGTCTGTGAGAAGAACACACATGCAACGACACTGGGTGTGGTTCATGATATGGTTTGTGAGAAGAACACACATGCAATGACACTGGTGGATCCATGTGTGGTCTTTGGGAAGAACACACATGCAATGACACTGGTGATATGTGGGGTGTGAGAAGAACACACATCCAATGACTCTAGCTATGGTTCATGAAAAGAGCAGACATGCAATGACACTGGTGGATCCATGTGTTGTTCATGGGAAGAAGACACATGCAATGACACTGGGTGTGGTTCATGATATGGTTTGTGAGAAGACAAACACATGCAATGACACTGGTGGATCCATGTGTGGTCTCTGGGAAGAACACACATGCAATGACACTGGATCCATGTGTGGTCTGTGAGAAGAACACACATCCAATGACTCTAGCTGTGGTTCATGAAAAGAGCAGACATGCAATGACACTGGTGGATCCATGTGTGGTTCATGGGAAGAACACACATGCAATGACACTAGGTGTGGTTCATGATATGGTCTGTGAGAAAAACACACATGCAATGACACTGGTGGATCCATGTGTGGTCTTTGGGAAGCACACATGCAATGACACTTTGGTGATATGTGCATGAGAAGAACACACCCATGGACTCTAGATGTGGTTCATGAAAAGAGCAGACATGCAATGAAGGTGGATCCATGTGTGGTTCATGGAAAGAACACACATGCAATGACACTGGGTGTGGTTCATGATATGGTTTGTGAGAAGAAGACACATGCAATGACACAGGTGGATCCATGTGTGGTCTTTGGGAAGAACACACATGCAATGACACTGGGTGTGGTTCATGATATGGTTTGTGAGAAGAACACACATGCAATGACACTGGTGGATCCATGTGTGGTCTTTAGGAAGCTACACATGCAATGACACTGGTGATATGTGGTGCATGAGTAGAAAACACATCCAATGACTCTTGCTGTGGTTGTTGAATAGATGAGACATGCAATGACTCTGGTGGATCCATGTGTGGTTCATGGGAAGAACACACATGCAATGACACTAGGTGTGGTTCATGATATGGTCTGTGAGAAAAACACACATGCAATGACACTGGTGGATCCATGTGTGGTCTTTGGGAAGCACACACATGCAATGACACTGGTGATATGTGGTCTGTGAGAAGAACACACCCATGGACTCTAGATGTGGTTCATGAAAAGAGCAGACATGCAATGAAGGTGGATCCATGTGTGGTTCATGGGAAGAACACACATGTGATGACACTGGGTGGATCCATGTGTGGTTTGTGACAAGAACACACATGCACTGACTCTGGTAATATGTGGTTTGTGAGAATAACACACATGCAATGACTCTATCTGTGGTTAATGAGAAGAGCATACATGCAATTACACCGGTGGATGCATGTGTGGTTCGTGAGAAGAACACACATGCAATGACACTGGGTGTGGTTCATGATATGGTTTGTAAGAAGAACACACATGCAATGACTCTAGCTGTGGTTCATGAAAGGAGCACACATGTGATGACTCTAGCTGTGGTTCATGGGAAGAGCAGACATACGATGACACTGGTGGATCCATCTGCGGTTCATGGAAAGAACACACATGCAACGACACCGGTGGATCCATGTGTGGTCTGTGAGAAGAACACACATGCAATGACACTTGGTGTGGTTCATGATATGGTTTGTGAGAAGAACACACATGCAATGACACTAGTGGATCCATGTGTGGTCTTTGGGAAGAACACACATGCAATGACACTGGTGATGTGTGGTATGTGGGAAGAGCAGACATGCAATGACACTGGTGGATCCATGTGTGGTTCATGGGAAGAACACACATGCAATGACACTAGGTGTGGTTCATGATATGGTCTGTGAGAAAAACACACATGCAATGACACTGGTGGATCCATGTGTGGTCTTTGGGAAGAACACACATGCAATGACACTCGGTGTGGTTCATGATTTGGTTTGTGAGAAGAACACACATGCAATGACACTGGTGGATCGATGTGTGGTATTTGGGAATAACACACATGCAATGACACTGGATCCATGTGTGGTTCATGCAAAGAACACACATGCGATGACACTGGTGGATCCATGTGTGGTCTGTGGGAAGAGCAGACATGCAATGACACTGGTGGATCCATGTGTGGTTCATGGGAAGAACACACATGCAATGACACTAGGTGTGGTTCATGATATGGTCTGTGAGAAGAACACACATACAATGACACTAGGTGTGGTTCATGATGTGGTTTGTGAGAAGAACACACATGCAATGACACTGGTGGATCCATGTGTGGTCTTGGGGAAGAACACACATGCAATGACACTAGATCCATGTGTGGTATGTGAGAAGAACACACATCCAATAACTCTAGCTGTGGTTCATGAAAAGAGCAGACATGCAATGACACTGGTGGATCCATGTGTGGTTCATGGGAAGAACACACATGCGATGACACCGGGTGGATCCATGTGTGGTTTGTGAGAAGAACACACATGCAATGACTCTGGTGGATCCATGTGTGGTTTTTTGGGAAGAACACACATGCAATGACTCTGGTGATATGTGGTTTGTGAGAAGAACACACATGCAATGACTCTAGCTGTGGTTAATGAGAAGAGCAGACATGCAATGACACCGGTGGATCCATGTGTGGTTTGTGAGAAGAACACACATGCAATGACACTAGGTGTGGTTCATGATATGGTTTGTAAGAAGAACACACATGCAATGACTCTAGCTGTGGTTTGTGAAAAGAGCACGCATGCGATGACTCTAGCTGTGGTTCATGGGAAGAGCAGACATACAATGACACTGGTGGATCCATGTGTGGTGCATGGGAAGAACACACATACAACGACACTGGTGGATCCATGTGTGGTCTGTGGGAAGAACACAAAGCAATGACACTAGTGGATCCATGTGTGGTTCATGGGAAGAACACACATGCAATGACACAGGGTGTGGTTCATGATATGGCCTGTGAGAAGAACACATGCAATGACACTGGTGGACCCATGTGTGGCCTGTGAGAAGAACACACATGCAATGACACTGGGTGTGGATCATGGTATGGTTTGTGAGAAGAACACACATGCAATGAAACTGGTGGATCCATGTGTGGTCTTTGGGAAGAACACACATGCAATGACACTGGTGATATGTGGTCTGTGAGAAGAACACACATCCAATGACTCTAGATGTGGTTCATGAAAAGAGCATACATGCAATGACACTGGTGGATCCATGTGTGGTCTGTGAGAAGAACACACATGCAATGACACTGGGTGTGGTTCATGATATGGTTTGTGAGAAGAAGACACATGCAATGACACAGGTGGATCCATGTGTGGTCTTTGGGAAGAACACACATGCAATGACACTGGGTGTGGTTCATGATATGGTTTGTGAGAAGAACACACATGCAATGACACTGGTGGATCCATGTGTGGTCTTTAGGAAGCACACACATGCAATGACACTGGTGATATGTGGTCTGTGAGAAGAACACACATCCAATGACTCTAGCTGTGGTTCATGAAAAGAGCAGACATGCAATGACACTGGTGGATCCATGTGTGGTTCATGGGAAGAACACACATATGATGACACTGGGTGGATCCATGTGTGGTTTCTGAGAAGAACACACATGCAATGACACCGGTGGATCCATGTGTGGTTCATGGGAAGAACACACATGCGATGACACTGGGTGTCGTTCATGATATGGTTTGTGAGAAGAACACACATACAATGACACTGGTGGATCCATGTGTGGTCTGTGAGAAGAACACACATGCAATGAATATGGGTGTGGTTCATGATATGGTTTGTGAGAAGAACACACATGCAATGCCACTGGTGGATCCATGTGTGGCCTTTGGGAAGAACACACGTGCAATGACACTAGGTGTGGTTCATGATATGGTTTGTGAGAAGAACACACATGAAATGACACTGGTGGATCCATGTGTGGTCTTTGGGAAGCACACACATGCAATGACACTGGTGATATGTGGTCTGTGAGAAGAAGACACATCCAATGACTCTAGTTGTGGTTCATGAAAAGAGCATACATGCAATGATACTGGTGGATCCATGTGTGGTTCATGGGAAGAACACACATGTAATGACACTGGTGGATCCATGTGTGGTCTGTGGGAAGAGCAGACATGCAATGACACTGGTGGATCCATTTGTTGTTCATGGGAAGAACACACATGCAATGACACTGGGTGTGGTTCATGATATGGTTTGTGAGAAGAACACAAAGCAATGACACTAGTGGATCCATGTGTGGTCTGTGAGAAGAACACACATGCAATGACACTGGGTGTGGTTCATGATATGGCCTGTGAGAAGAACACATGCAATGACACTGGTGGACCCATGTGTGGCCTGAGAGAAGAACACACATGCAATGACACTGGGTGTGGATCATGGTATGGTTTGTGAGAAGAACACACATGCAATGACACTGGTGGATCCATGTGTGGTCTTTGGGAAGAACACACATGCAATGACACTGGTGATATGTGGTCTGTGAGAAGAACACACATCCAATGACTCTAGATGTGGTTCATGAAAAGAGCATACATGCAATGACACTGGTGGATCCATGTGTGGTCTGTGAGAAGAACACACATGCAATGACACTGGGTGTGGTTCATGATATGGTTTGTGAGAAGAAGACACATGCAATGACACAGGTGGATCCATGTGTGGTCTTTGGGAAGAACACACATGCAATGACACTGGGTGTGGTTCATGATATGGTTTGTGAGAAGAACACACATGCAATGACACTGGTGGATCCATGTGTGGTCTTTGGGAAGAACACACATGCAATGACACTGGTGATATGTGGGGTGTGAGAAGAACACACATCCAATGACTCTAGCTATGGTTCATGAAAAGAGCAGACATGCAATGACACTGGTGGATCCATGTGTTGTTCATGGGAAGAAGACACATGCAATGACACTGGGTGTGGTTCATGATATGGTTTGTGAGAAGACAAACACATGCAATGACACTGGTGGATCCATGTGTGGTCTCTGGGAAGAACACACATGCAATGACACTGGATCCATGTGTGGTCTGTGAGAAGAACACACATCCAATGACTCTAGCTGTGGTTCATGAAAAGAGCAGACATGCAATGACACTGGTGGATCCATGTGTGGTTCATGGGAAGAACACACATGCAATGACACTAGGTGTGGTTCATGATATGGTCTGTGAGAAAAACACACATGCAATGACACTGGTGGATCCATGTGTGGTCTTTGGGAAGCACACACATGCAATGACACTGGTGATATGTGGTCTGTGAGAAGAACACACCCATGGACTCTAGATGTGGTTCATGAAAAGAGCAGACATGCAATGAAGGTGGATCCATGTGTGGTTCATGGGAAGAACACACATGTGATGACACTGGGTGGATCCATGTGTGGTTTGTGACAAGAACACACATGCACTGACTCTGGTAATATGTGGTTTGTGAGAATAACACACATGCAATGACTCTATCTGTGGTTAATGAGAAGAGCATACATGCAATTACACCGGTGGATGCATGTGTGGTTCGTGAGAAGAACACACATGCAATGACACTGGGTGTGGTTCATGATATGGTTTGTAAGAAGAACACACATGCAATGACTCTAGGCATGGTTCATGAAAGGAGCACACATGTGATGACTCTAGGCTGGTTCATGGGAAGAAGCGGACATCTGATGACACTAGTGGATCCATCTGCGGTTCATGGAAAGAACACACATGCAACGACACCGGTGGATCCATGTGTGGTCTGTGAGAAGAACACACATGCAATGACACTTGGTGTGGTTCATGATATGGTTTGTGAGAAGAACACACATGCAATGACACTAGTGGATCCATGTGTGGTCTTTGGGAAGAACACACATGCAATGACACTGGTGATGTGTGGTATGTGGGAAGAGCAGACATGCAATGACACTGGTGGATCCATGTGTGGTTCATGGGAAGAACACACATGCAATGACACTAGGTGTGGTTCATGATATGGTCTGTGAGAAAAACACACATGCAATGACACTGGTGGATCCATGTGTGGTCTTTGGGAAGAACACACATGCAATGACACTCGGTGTGGTTCATGATTTGGTTTGTGAGAAGAACACACATGCAATGACACTGGTGGATCGATGTGTGGTATTTGGGAATAACACACATGCAATGACACTGGATCCATGTGTGGTTCATGCAAAGAACACACATGCGATGACACTGGTGGATCCATGTGTGGTCTGTGGGAAGAGCAGACATGCAATGACACTGGTGGATCCATGTATGGTTCATGGGAAGAACACACATGCAATGACACTAGGTGTGGTTCATGATATGGTCTGTGAGAAGAACACACATACAATGACATTGGTGGATCTATGTGTGGTCTGCGAGAAGAACACACATGCAATGACACTAGGTGTGGTTCATGATGTGGTTTGTGAGAAGAACACACATGCAATGACACTGGTGGATCCATGTGTGGTCTTGGGGAAGAACACACATGCAATGACACTAGATCCATGTGTGGTATGTGAGAAGAACACACATCCAATAACTCTAGCTGTGGTTCATGAAAAGAGCAGACATGCAATGACACTGGTGGATCCATGTGTGGTTCATGGGAAGAACACACATGCGATGACACCGGGTGGATCCATGTGTGGTTTGTGAGAAGAACACACATGCAATGACTCTGGTGGATCCATGTGTGGTTCATGGGAAGAACACACATGCAATGACTCTGGTGATATGTGGTTTGTGAGAAGAACACACATGCAATGACTCTAGTTGTGGTTAATGAGAAGAGCAGACATGCAATGACACCGGTGGATCCATGTGTGGTTTGTGAGAAGAACACACATGCAATGACACTAGGTGTGGTTCATGATATGGTTTGTAAGAAGAACACACATGCAATGACTCTAGCTGTGGTTTGTGAAAAGAAACGCATGTCACGATGACTCTAGGCTGTGGTTCATGGGAAGAAGCGGACATACAATGACACTGGTGGATCCATGTGTGGTGCATGGGAAGAACACACATACAACGACCTTTGGTGGATCCATGTGTGGTCTGGGAAGAACAAAGCAATGACACTAGTGGATCCATGTGGTTCATGGGAAGAACACACATGCAATGACACAGGTGTGGTTCATGATATGGCTGTGAGAAGAACACATGCAATGACAGTGGACCCATGTGTGGCTGTGAGAAGAACACACATGCAATGACCTTTGGGTGTGGATCATGGTATGGTTTGTGAGAAGAACACACATGCAATGAAACTGGTGGATCCATGTGTGGTCTTTGGGAAGAACACACATGCAATGACACTGGTGATATGTGGTGCATGAGAAGAACACACATCCAATGACTCTAGATGTGGTTCATGAAAGAGCATACATGCAATGACACTGGTGGATCCATGTGTGGTGCAATGAGAAGAACACACATGCAATGACCTTTGGGTGTGGTTCATGATATGGTTTGTGAGAAGAAGACACATGCAATGACACAGGTGGATCCATGTGTGGTCTTTGGGAAGAACACACATGCAATGACACTGGGTGTGGTTCATGATATGGTTTGTGAGAAGAACACACATGCAATGACACTGGTGGATCCATGTGTGGTCTTTAGGAAGCACACACATGCAATGACACTGGTGATATGTGGTCTGTGAGAAGAACACACATCCAATGACTCTAGCTGTGGTTCATGAAAAGAGCAGACATGCAATGACACTGGTGGATCCATGTGTGGTTCATGGGAAGAACACACATATGATGACACTGGGTGGATCCATGTGTGGTTTCTGAGAAGAACACACATGCAATGACACCGGTGGATCCATGTGTGGTGCATGGGAAGACCACACATGCGATGACACTTGGTGTCGTTCATGCTCTGGGTTGTGAGAAGAACCCACCTACAATGACACGGGTGGATCCATGTGTGGTCTGTGAGAAGAACACACATGCAATGAATATGGGTGTGGTTCATGATATGGTTTGTGAGAAGAACACACATGCAATGCCACTGGTGGATCCATGTGTGGCCTTTGGGAAGAACACACGTGCAATGACACTAGGTGTGGTTCATGATATGGTTTGTGAGAAGAACACACATGAAATGACACTGGTGGATCCATGTGTGGTCTTTGGGAAGCACACACATGCAATGACAGGTGATATGTAGTGCATGAGAAGAAGACACATCCAATGACTCTAGTTGTGGTTCATGAAAAGAGCATACATGCAATGATACTGGTGGATCCATGTGTGGTTCATGGGAAGAACACACATGTAATGACACTGGTGGATCCATGTGTGGTCTGTGGGAAGAGCAGACATGCAATGACACTGGTGGATCCATTTGTTGTTCATGGGAAGAACACACATGCAATGACACTGGGTGTGGTTCATGATATGGTTTGTGAGAAGAACACACATGCAATGACACTAGTGGATCCATGTGTGGTCTGTGAGAAGAACACACATGCAATGACACTGGGTGTGGTTCATGATATGGCCTGTGAGAAGAACACATGCAATGACACTGGTGGACCCATGTGTGGCCTGAGAGAAGAACACATATGCAATGACACTGGGTGTGGATCATGGTATGGTTTGTGAGAAGAACACACATGCAATGACACTGGTGGATCCATGTGTGGTCTTTGGGAAGAACACACATGCAATGACACTGGTGATATGTGGTCTGTGAGAAGAACACATCAATGACTCTAGATGTGGTTCATGAAAAGAGCATACATGCAATGACCTTTGGTGGATCCATGTGTGTGCAGAGAAGAACACCCATGCAATTACCCTGGGTGTGGTTCATGATATGGTTTGTGAGAAGAAGACACATGCAATGACACAGGTGGATCCATGTGTGGTCTTTGGGAAGAACACACATGCAATGACACTGGGTGTGGTTCATGATATGGTTTGTGAGAAGAACACACATGCAATGACACTGGTGGATCCATGTGTGGTCTTTAGGAAGCACACACATGCAATGACCTTTGGTGATATGTGGTGCGTGAGAAGAACACACATCCAATGACTCTAGGCGTGGTTCATGAAAGAAGCGGACATGCAATGACACTGGTGGAGCCTTGTGTGGTTCATGGGCATAACACACAGATGCTGACTCTGGGTGGATCCTTGTGTGGTTTCTGAGAAGAACACACATGCAATGACACCGGTGGATCCATGTGTGGTTCATGGGAAGAACACACATGCGATGACACTGGGTGTCGTTCATGATATGGTTTGTGAGAAGAACACACATACAATGACACTGGTGGATCCATGTGTGGTCTGTGAGAAGAACACACATGCAATGAATATGGGTGTGGTTCATGATATGGTTTGTGAGAAGAACACACATGCCCTTTGGTGGATCCATGTGTGGCCTTTGGGAAGAACACGTGCAATGACACTAGGTGTGGTTCATGATATGGTTTGTGAGAAGAACACACATGAAATGACACTGGTGGATCCATGTGTGGTATTTGGGAAGCACACATGCAATGACCTTTGGTGATATGTAGTGAGAAGAAGACACATCCAATGACTCTAGTTGTGGTTCATGAAAAGAGCAGACATGCAATGATACTGGTGGATCCATGTGTGGTTCATGGGAAGAACACACATGTAATGACACTGGTGGATCCATGTGTGGTCTGGGGAAGAAGCAGACATGCAATGACCTGGTGGATCCATTTGTTGTTCATGGGAAGAACACATGCAATGACACAGGTGTGGTTCATGATATGGTTTGTGAGAAGAACACACATGCAATGACACTAGTGGATCCATGTGTAGTCTGTGAGAAGAACACATGCAATGACCTTTGGGTGTGGTTCATGATATGGTTTGTGAGAAGAACACACATGCAATTACACGGGTGGATCCATGTGTGGTTTTGGGAAGAACACACATGCAATGACACTGGATCCATGTGTGGTGCATGAGAAGAACACACATCCAATGACTCTGTAGCTGGTTCATGAAAAGAGCAGACATGCAATGATACTGGTGGATCCATGTGTGGTTCACGGGAAGAACACACATGCGATGACACTGGGTGGATCCATGTGTGGTTCCTGGGAAGAACACACATGTGATGACACTGGGTGGATCCATGTGTGGTTTGTGACAAGAACACACATGCAATGACTCTGGTAATATGTGGTTTGTGAGAATAACACACATGCAATGACTCTATCATGGTTAATGAGAAGAGCATACATGCAATTACGGTGGATGCATGTGTGGTTCGTGAGAAGAACACATGCAATGACACTGGGTGTGGTTCATGATATGGTTTGTAAGAAGAACACACATGCAATGACTCTAACTGTGGTTCATGAAAGGAGCACACATGTGATGACTCTAGGTGGTTCATGGGAAGAAGCGGACATCTGATGACACTAGTGGATCCATCTGCGGTTCATGGAAAGAACACACATGCAGCGACACGGTGGATCCATGTGTGGTGCAATGAGAAGAACACACATGCAATGACACTTGGTGTGGTTCATGATATGGTTTGTGAGAAGAACACACATGCAATGACAGGTGGATCCATGTGTGGTCTTTGGGAATCTTTACACATGCAATGACACTTTGGTGATGTGTGGTATGTGGGAAGAAAGGACATGCAATGACCAGTGGATCCGTGTGTGGTTCATGGGAAGAACACACATGCAATGACACTAGGTGTGGTTCATGATATGGTGCATGAGAAAAACACAAATGCAATGACAACTGGTGGATCCATGTGTGGTCTTTGGGAAGAACACACATGCAATGACACTTCAGTGTGGTTCATGATTTGGTTTGTGAGAAGAACACATGCAATGACCTTTGGTGGATCGATGTGTGGTATTTGGGAATAACACATGCAATGACACTTTGGATCCATGTGTGGTTCATGCAAAGAACACACATGCGATGACCAGGTGGATCCATGTGTAGTGCATGGGAAGAAGCGGACATGCAATGACACTGGTGGATCCATGTGTGGTTCATGGGAAGAACACACATGCAATGACACTAGGTGTGGTTCATGATATGGTCTGTGAGAAGAACACACATACAATGACATTGGTGGATCTATGTGTGGTCTGCGAGAAGAACACACATGCAATGACACTAGGTGTGGTTCATGATGTGGTTTGTGAGAAGAACACACATGCAATGACACTGGTGGATCCATGTGTGGTGCATGGGAAGAACACATGCAATGACACTAGATCCATGTGTGGTATGTGAGAAGAACACACATCCAATAACTCTAGCTGTGGTTCATGAAAAGAGCAGACATGCAATGACACTGGTGGATCCATGTGTGGTTCATGGGAAGAACACACATGCGATGACACCGGGTGGATCCATGTGTGGTTTGTGAGAAGAACACACATGCAATGACTCTGGTGGATCCATGTGTGGTTCATGGGAAGAACACACATGCAATGACTCTGGTGATATGTGGTTTGTGAGAAGAACACACATGCAATGACTCTAGTTGTGGTTAATGAGAAGAGCAGACATGCAATGACACCGGTGGATCCATGTGTTGTTTGTGAGAAGAACACACATGCAATGACACTAGGTGTGGTTCATGATATGGTTTGTAAGAAGAACACACATGCAATGACTCTAGCTGTGGTTTGTGAAAAGAGCATGCATGCGATGACTCTAGCGGTGGTTCATGGGAAGAGCAGACATACAATAAACACTGGTGGATCCATGTGTGGTGCATGGGAAGAACACACATACAACGACACTGGTGGATCCATGTGTGGTCTGTGGGAAGAACACAAAGCAATGACACTAGTGGATCCATGTGTGGTTCATGGGAAGAACACACATGCAATGACACAGGGTGTGGTTCATGATATGGCCTGTGAGAAGAACACATGCAATGACACTGGTGGACCCATGTGTGGCCTGTGAGAAGAACACACATGCAATGACACTGGGTGTGGATCATGGTATGGTTTGTGAGAAGAACACACATGCAATGACACTGGTGGATCCATGTGTGGTCTTTGGGAAGAACACACATGCAATGACACTGGGTGTGGTTCATGATATGGTTTGTGAGAAGAACACACATGCAATGACAGGTGGATCCATGTGTGGTCTTTAGGAAGAACTACACATGCAATGACACTAGTGATATCGGTATGTGAGAAGAACACACATTCAATGACTCTAGGCATGGTTCATGAAAGAAGCGGAGCATGCAATGACACTGGTGGATCCATGTGTGGGTCATGGGAAGAACACACATGCAATGACACTGGTGGATCCATGTGTGGTCTGTGGGAAGAGCAGACATGCAATGACACTGGTGAATCCATGTGTGGTTCATGGAAAGAACACACATGCAATGACACTGGGTGTGGTTCATGATATGGTTTGTGAGAAGAACACACATGCAATGACACTGGTGGATCCATGTGTGGTCTTTGGGAAGAACACACATGCAATGACACCGGTGGATCCATGTGTGGTTCATGGGAAGAACACACATGCAATGACACTAGGTGTGGTTCATGATATGGTCTGTGAGAAAAACACACATGCAATAACACTGGTGGATCCATGTGTGGTCTGTGAGAAGAACACACATGCAATGACACTGTGTGTGGTTCATGATATGGTTTGTGGGAAGAACACACATGCAATGACACTGGTGGATCCATGTTTGGTCTTTGGGAAGAACACACATGCAATGACACTGGTTCCATGTGTGATCTATGATAAGAACACACATCCAATGACTCTAGCTGTGGTTCATGAAAAGAACAGACATGCAATGACACTGGTGGATCAATGTGTGGTTCATAGGAAGAACACACATGCGATGTCACTGGATGGATCCATGTGTGGTTTGTGAGAAGAACACACATGCAGTGACTCTAGTGGATCCATGTGTGGTTCATGGGAAGAACACACATGCAATGACACCGAGTGTGGTTCATGATATGGTTTGTGAGAAGAACACACATGCAATGACACTAGTGGATCCATGTGTGGTCTGTGAGAAGAACAAACATGTAATGACACTGGGTTTGGTTCATGATATGGTTTGTGAGAATAACACACATGCAATGACACTGGTGGATCCATGTGTGGTCTTTGGCAACAACACACATGCAATGACACTGGTGGATCCATGTGTGGTCTATGAGAAGAACACACATCCAATGACTCTAGATGTGGTTCATGAAAAGAGCAGACATGCAATGACACTGGTGGATCCATCTGTGGTTTATGGGAAGAACACACATGCAATGACACTGGTGGATCCATGTGTGGTCTGTGGGAAGAGCAGACATGCAATGACACTGGTGGATCCATGTGTGGTTCATGGGAAGAACACACATGCAATGACACTGGGTGTGGTTCATGATATGGTGTGTGAGAAGAACACACATGCAATGACACTGGTGGATCCATGTATGGTCTGTGAGAAGAACACACATGCAATGACACTAGGTGTGGTTCATGATATGGTTTGTGAGAGGAACACACATGCAATGACACTGGTGGATCCATGTGTGGTCTTTGGGAAGAACACACATGCAATGACACTGGATCCATGTGTGGTCTGTGAGAAGAACACACATCCAATGACTCTAGATGTGGTTCATGAAAAGAGCAGACATGCAATGATACCGGTGGATCCATGTGTGGTTCATGGGAAGAACACACATGCGATGACACTGGGTGGATCCATGTGTGGTTTGTAAGAAGAACACACATGGAATGACTCCGGTGGATCCATGTGTAGTTCTTGGGAAGAACACACATGCAATGACTCTAGTGATATGTGGTTTGTGAGAAGAACATACATGCAATGACTCTAGCTGTGGTTAATGAGAAGAGCATACATGCAATTACAATGGTGGATCCATGTGTGGTTTGTGATAAGAACACACATGCAATGACACTGGTTGCGGTTCATGATATGGTTTGTAAGAAGAGCACACATGCAATGACTCTAGCTGTGAATTGTGAAAAGAGCACGCATGCGATGACTCTAGCTATGGTTCATGGGAAGAGCAGACATACAATGACACTGGTGGATCCATGTGCGGTTCATGGGAAGAACACACATGCAACAACACCGGTGGATCCATGTGAGAAGAACACACATGCAATGACACTGGTGTGGTTCATGATAGGGTTTGTGAGAAGAACACACATGCAATCACACTGGTGGATCCATGTGTGGACTTTGGGAAGAACACACATGCAATGACACTGGTGATATGGTTACATGAGAAGAACACACATCCAATGACTCTAGCTGTGGTTCATGAAAAGAGCGGATGCAATGACATCGTGGATCCATGTGGTTCATGGGAAGAACACACATGCAATGCCACTAGGTGTGGTTCATGATATGGTTTAGAGAAGAACACACATGCACCTTTGACCGTGGATCCATGTGTGGTCTCTGAAAGAACACACATGCAATGACAGTGATGTGTGGTATGTGGGAAGAGCGGACATGCAATGACATGGTGGATCCATGTGTGGTTCATCGGAAGAACACACATGCAATGACACTGGGTTTGGTTCATGATATGGTGCAGTGAAAAACACACATGCAATAACACTGGTGGATCCATGTGTGGTCTGTGAGAAGAACACACATGCAATGACACTGGGTGTGGTTCATGATATGGTTTGTGAGAAGAACCCACATGCAATGACACTGGTGGATCCATGTGTGGTCTTTGGGAAGAACACACATGCAATGACACTGGATCCATGTGTGATCTGTGAGAAGAACCCACATCCAATGACTCTAGCTGTGGTTCATGAAAAGAATAGACATGCAATGACACTTTGGTGAATGTGTGGTTCATGGGAAGAACACACATGCGATGACACTGGATGGATCCATGTGTGGTTTGTGAGAAGAACACACATGCAATGACTCTAGTGGATCCATGTGTGGTTCATGGGAAGAACACACATGCAATGACACCGAGTGTGGTTCATGATATGGTTTGTGAGAAGAACACACCTGCAATGACCTTTGGTGGATGCATGTGATGCAAAAGAATTACATGTAATGAAATAGGGTGTGAAGTTCATGATATGGTTTGTCAGAAGAACACACATGCAATGACACTGGTGGATCCATGTGTGGTCTTTGGCAAGAACACACATGCAATGACACTATGGATCCATGTGTGGTCTGTGAGAAGAACACACATGCAATGACACTGGGTGTGGTTCATGATATGGTTTGTGAGAAGAACACACATGCAATGACACTGGTGGATCCATGTGTGGTCTTTCGGAAGAACACACATGCAATGACACTGGATCCATGTGTGGTCTGTGAGAAGAACACACATCCAATGACTCTAGCTGTGGTTCATGAAAAGAGCAGACATGCAATGATACCGGTGGATCCATGTGTGGTTCATGGGAAGAACACACATGCGATGACACTGGGTGGATCCATGTGTGGTTTGTAAGAAGAACACACATGGAATGACTCCGGTGGATCCATGTGTAGTTCTTGGGAAGAACACACATGCAATGACTCTAGTGATATGTGGTTTGTGAGAAGAACATACATGCAATGACTCTAGCTGTGGTTAATGAGAAGAGCATACATGCAATTACAATGGTGGATCCATGTGTGGTTTGTGATAAGAACACACATGCAATGACACTGGTTGCGGTTCATGATATGGTTTGTAAGAAGAGCACACATGCAATGACTCTAGCTGTGAATTGTGAAAAGAGCACGCATGCGATGACTCTAGCTATGGTTCATGGGAAGAGCAGACATACAATGACACTGGTGGATCCATGTGCGGTTCATGGGAAGAACACACATGCAACAACACCGGTGGATCCATGTGTGTTCTGTGAGAAGAACACACATGCAATGACACTGGGTGTGGTTCATGATATGGTTTGTGAGAAGAACACACATGCAATGACACTGGTGGATCCATGTGTGGTCTTTGGGAAGAACACACATGCAATGACACTGGTGATATGTGGTCTATGAGAAGAACACACATCCAATGACTCTAGCTGTGGTTCATGAAAAGAGCAGACATGCAATGACACTGGTGGATCCATGTGTGGTTCATGGGAAGAACACACATGCAATGCCACTAGGTGTGGTTCATGATATGGTTTGTGAGAAGAACACACATGCACTGACACTGGTGGATCCATGTGTGGTCTCTGGAAAGAACACACATGCAATGACACTGGTGATGTGTGGTATGTGGGAAGAGCAGACATGCAATGACACTGGTGGATCCATGTGTGGTTCATCGGAAGAACACACATGCAATGACACTGGGTTTGGTTCATGATATGGTCTGTGAGAAAAACACACATGCAATAACACTGGTGGATCCATGTGTGGTCTGTGAGAAGAACACACATGCAATGACACTGGGTGTGGTTCATGATATGGTTTGTGAGAAGAACACACATGCAATGACACTGGTGGATCCATGTGTGGTCTTTGGGAAGAACACACATGCAATGACACTGGATCCATGTGTGATCTGTGAGAAGAACCCACATCCAATGACTCTAGCTGTGGTTCATGAAAAGAACAGACATGCAATGACACTGGTGAATCAATGTGTGGTTCATGGGAAGAACACACATGCGATGACACTGGATGGATCCATGTGTGGTTTGTGAGAAGAACACACATGCAATGACTCTAGTGGATCCATGTGTGGTTCATGGGAAGAACACACATGCAATGACACCGAGTGTGGTTCATGATATGGTTTGTGAGAAGAACACACATGCAATGACACTGGTGGATGCATGTGTGGTCTGTGAGAAGAACACACATGTAATGACACTGGGTGTGGTTCATGATATGGTTTGTCAGAAGAACACACATGCAATGACACTGGTGGATCCATGTGTGGTCTTTGGCAAGAACACACATGCAATGACACTATGGATCCATGTGTGGTCTGTGAGAAGAACACACATGCAATGACACCGGTGGATCCATGTGTGGTCTGTGCGAAGAACAAATATGCAATGACACTGGTGATATGTGGTTTGTGAGAAAAACACACATCCACTGATTCTAGTGGATCCTTACGTCGTTTATGAGTGGTTTATGAGAAGAACACACATCCAATGAACTCTTGTGGATCTATCTTGGCGTAATTTTATGTATGCCACGATGTATTTCATTGTGCAAGGCACTCACTTTCCATTTTTATACTACTCAGTATCGCCCTTGGTTTTATGTGGTACTACTCAGTTTTGCCCCCCCCTCTATCTTTCGTAGAAGCACAAATCTGTGCTCACCCTGTCTGCTACTCCCTGGTTGGTTATCACAGTTGTCATGCGGATTTTGCGCACCAGCCGTTGATTCTGTGCGATCCAACGATGATCGTTGAACATGTCGTGCCCTTCACGAGACAAATGAGACAACACGCGTCTCCTCGCCGAGACTTCTACAAGAAGGAACACGATGCCGTCCATGGAAAAAGTCGCCGAGCGGTCATGTCATGTTTAATCAAGTCCGAAAAGCCTACTATCGCTACTACGCCACAACGCATGCGTCATCGAGTGCACGGTCGTCGATGGACATCTGCAATTTATTGCCACTTGATTTTAATAAGACATATCCCATTTTTTACGCAGCGGCTCTCAATCTCCAGTTTTAGGGCCGTGTCAAACTTCGTACATAGAAATTGTGTGTGCGCCCTTTGCATGTGGCTCAATACAGAACTACCATGCATGGCCCGGGAAAAAACGTGACGTACCGTGCGCGTGTCGTGGTGCACGGTGCAGTCGACTGCATGGCGCGTTGCACGGTGGTGCAACGAAATGTGCCTTGCTTCTATCCACCTTAGCTATATAGCCCCTCTCCGCACACCCACTCCAACTCTCGCTCACTGTCCCCACGCAACCCTCTCCACTGTCCCACCAGCATCCACAAACTCCTGAGAATACCCCGTCTGCACCGGCGATGGCCGAGGAGGATAAGGTGGCCATCGTCGCCTCCGTGGCTACCGGCGAGGAGGCCCCGATATCCTCGCCGGTCCCCCTCGACGCGGTGAAAGCAGCCGATGTCCCTGTCTAGGCCCTAGTGGAGGCATCGATGGTAGCCGCCGTTCCCGTCCAGGCCCCCGTCCCAGCTACCGACGGAGATGCCGAAGAGGAGCCCCCCGCCGGCGAGGAGGCCCCCGCCAGTCACAAGCAGATCACGCACTTCTTGGGCACCTACGATCCAGATAAGTACATCGCTCCGCTGAACCCCTACTACACCGGCATCGACGACCTATGGTCGGAGGTAACTTGGGTTGCTCCCCTCCCCTGGTTCTTCTACCGTTTGTTAGAAATAATGGGCTAATCTATTTAAAATTTAGCTAGTATTGTCATGTTTAATATTCTAGAATTAATCATGGAAATTGTGCCTAATTATCCAACAACGTTCCCATCGTTGGATGCTAGATCTTGGTTTATTAGGATTCGCTTGTTCGCATTTCGATTGCTCGATCTTATTACACCATCTACTCCTCCATTTTCCCTTTCTTCCAATAGGTTTCCGGCAGCGACGTCTGCAGCGATGACGAGTCCATTCACACCAAGGCTCGTTAGGTGCTGAGGAGGCTACGAGCCGGCAAGTACGACGGCTTCCTCAGGGACCCCTACAGCTGCCCCTTTTGCAAGGGGGACGACTACTGCTTGACGAGTCGCGCCGCCGGCTGCACCGTCTTGAACACCTTATTAAAGCATGCAGAGGCCACGGGCTCCGGCATCCACAAAAGCGGCAAGCCCGAGCCCATGAGCATCAACGCCTACATTGCTGAACACTGTGCTCTCTGCATTCACCTCCGAAACCTCCAGCGGGTGGCCACCAAAGAGGGTCGCATGCCTCCAATCAGGCCCAAGGCCCCCAAGTCTAAGAAACTGGGCAGCAAGAAGTGGCGGAAGCACCAGAGGGAGATGGCGGAGGCGCGGGCGCTTGCAGGATGTGCTCAGGCAAGGGCTGCCCTGGCCCGCACAGCTCCTTTCTAGCTATATCCTATTTCTGGTTGAATGCATCGAACCTTGTTAAGCAACCTACTTTCTATTGCTATATCATATTTAGCTGCGCACAGCTATATCTACATTTGTTTTGTTTTCTGAATGAATGTATTCTGCCTGGTGTGGTTTGTTGCTCTAGATTTGCTACCTGTTCGGAGGCAAAAAGAGGTCCAAAAGGGAACGAATTATCGAAGTAAGAATCTTCTGTAGATTTTCTACCAATTTGGGCAAAATGAAACATATCTGTTTAGCGAGAGAGGAAAAGGGCACTGTTTCAAACTGCCAGTTAAGAAGCTACCATCTTGACAAGCTACAAGACACATACATAAACATAACACGAGGGTTAAATTTATTTTACTAGTATCACTTGATGCGCTAGACATCTTGGCAAGCTAACTGAGTTCCACAAAACAGAAACATAACACTGAAAAGTAAAATTTAATTCACTCCTTATCAGACCACTTGACGCGATTGCCATCATTACAGGTACTCCATAGGTCACGAACTGCTTCGTCCCACCTGGCAGCTGACTTGGCTTCCCTATCTTCAGCGTCCCGCGGCACAATTAACGGTGCCTCACAGGCTTGATTGTTGCCTCTAGAAGATGCTGCCTCTCTGTTTGCCGCTTCAGCTGCAGCCTCTCTGTCAGTTGCTTCTTTAGCTCCAAGCTCTCTTTCAACTGCTTCTGCAGCCTCTCTGTCAGCTGCATCAGATGCAGCCAATTTCTTTGCATATGCAACTTCAAACTCAGCTATTCTACATTTTCTACAAAGGGCTCCCCTAAGCTCGTCTTCCCTCTTGCAAATAGCGCAAAACACGAGGTAACATAGAAAAAAATGGATCTTCTTGTACAGCTGGTAGGTCACGTAAGCATCTATGGCTGCATACTTCAGGTTTATATCGCATAACGACCACTGTCCCGTAAATCGTGCCTATCCGTAGGGAAATCTTTCTTCATTTTGTCGTACGACTCATCGAGGATTCTAGTTGCGAGTGATGCCATTGCATCCTTCCTCGAGCCCCCTAGGATCTTGACAAGACTCTGAATATCGATCCAGTTGTGCGCAGGAATTATAATTTCCTCTTGATAAAATTTCGAAAAATCAGTTGTTTTATCGATAGTGCAGAAAACAATTCCCTTTTATACAAGGAACTGGTGTAGTGCCGGACATTTCTTGTCAGTCCTGAAAGTATGTAGTTTGTCATCACCAAAATTTGTAACTACAAATATTTTGTCAATGCAAGATCATCGTCTCAATATAATTTTGAAAAGTTTAGTAAATGCAAGATCAAGACTCTCAACATTGTATTGTCATAATTTATTCGGTTTTGCTATTTCTCAGTCGACTGAACGAGTTGCACATTTCTTTTAACTACGGTTGCACTTTTCTTAGGTGATTGAGACTAAAGAAAATCTCAACCGATTGAGACATAGGCAAACCCTAATTTATTTGGTCCTAAATAAAATCCAGTAGTTACAAGATGAGCAAGTGGATAAAGAACAATCGGAGAAAACCCTAAAAGTGGTTAGCTACAGAGAGCAGATCTACAAACCGGGAGAGGTGGTAGACGAGGACGTGTTTCTGCATGTCCAGTTGACCGACGGCGACTTCACTTCCTTCATATGGGTGCTCTGGGGTGTACTTGAGGTCCAATCCCACAAACTTGTCCTCGTCTATCCCAAGCCAACCCTCATACATCCTCAGGACACGCACCACTATCTCCTCCTTGTTGGTATAGACAACGTCTATCTTCTTGTTGTCATGGGTAGTGAAGCTTGTCTCTAGCACTTGGTAGAAAGAGGGTCTTTGGTCTAGTGCCCAAATTCCATCGGTCCCGGTTCGTTTCCATAATTGGGACCATGCCACGAACCGGGACCAAAAACCCCGCGACGGTCAGCAGTCCAGGACAATTAATGTAAATTAATTCGGGGCAGAAATTAATTCGAGGTAGAAATTAATTCGCGGTAGAAATTGAATTGATCAGTATTTTTGAAAAAATCTTTCACAAATTAATCGAGACAAAGATCTAAATTGAGACATTTTATTATTCGACCACAATTACCATACAAAGATGCGACTTTACAAATTTTCCTAGTCGACAACACTTCTGCTGCCGCTGTCCTCCGAGCCGCCGGCTTCCTCATCGTCGTCGGAAGAAATCTCCATGATTTTGGCGTTGTTCAGGAGACGGAGCTCCTCTGCGCGGCTAGCGGCATCGATGGCGGTGTAGATGGTCCATCCAGGGATGGACCAGAACATCTCCCACCCATCCGGGTGCACCAGGCGCCCGTCCACGATACCGTTGTCAAGCTTGGCCTTCCGCTCCTTCTTGAACAGGGGCCCAAGATTTTCGCTGGTCGCCAGACTGGGAAACGCCCTCATGCACGTGGGCAGCTGGCGGCGACGCTCCGCGATGACACACTCCATCTCGTATCCGCGAGGGTTGAGGAGCGGAGCCACCAGCACACCCGCCTCGCTGATGCAAAATCCGGTGTGCACGGTCGCACGCAGCGGTGCGAGGATGCCATAGTACGCAAACATCGTCGCCTCGTAGTGGTTGAGCATGGGCACCTCCATGGCTGCGCGGTGGAGATTGGAGAGGGAGGGGAGGCGAGACAACGGCGCGGTGGAGAGGCGATGGCTAAAGGGGTAGGGTGGAGATGGACTGCAGAGAGGCCGAGATGATGGAGAAAATAAAAGAGTTTTATTAATTGAGAGTTGCATTAAATATGGTGGAAATTTAATGCATGTGAGTGGAATTTTGGGTGGAGCTTGAATTGATGTGAGTGGATCTTCCACCACATGAATGAGGAAGAGGTGGGGGCACCCTCCTTGGCCGCCGTCCATGGGAGGGGAGGAGCCCCCCTCTCCTCCCTCACAAAACACACATCCTCGTGAAGGATCTCTCTCCCCTCTAGATATTCCACATGGTCTCGGATTAGCGAGATACATGTTCCCCGTGGCCTTGCGTATGGAAGGAGTTGCTTATTCCGCTGATTCGCTAGAGCGAGGAGGTGGAGGTTGTCCGGTGGCTTGAACGTGTGTACGAGGACAGTTGCACTGCTGATTTGTGGCGCTAGGACTTCCACACGATCTTGAGATCGGCAAGCGTACGACTACATCATCCACAAGTTCCAACTCGTTAACAAAACTCTGTTGTCTTCGAGGGTAAGTTCTCCATGGATGTATATCCACCCGTTGCTCTGTATCTAGTAGATAGATCTTGGCGTATAGTTCTCATCGTAGGAAATTTTTTGTTTTCTATGCTGCGAACCCAACAGATATAGGCAGAAACAAACCCCTGGGTGAGCCTGTTGACATGCATGCATGATAACTATAACATCCCAAAATTTAATCCAAAGTTAATCAAGATCAAATCTACCCAATTGAGGGTTAACAAAACCTCTTTCTATTTTAAAATCTTTAAGCATTCATATGTGTGTGCATATAAAATAGGTGTTGTTTGAATTGCCATGTTTGAGTGATCCATTGATTGTAAAATCATTCTAAAGTGAATTAAACATCATCTAGATCATTCCCAAACAAATCCCAAAGAAAAAGAACTCAAAAAGAATAAAATAAGGAAATGGTCATCTGTGCCATTTTAACTAACTAGCCTACTTTGGCTATTCCTAGAACTCAACTCTTAACAGAAACAATTATGGTTCTTTGCACCCCTTGCTAGTACAAGTAGTGATGTGCCAAGGCCCACTTTGTTTCATCCCATAAAGTTTCAAACACTAAATTTAAATGACATTTGAAAACTGAATGTAGTTCATATGTGTCGGGGGGATGATCCCCAGATACCCCGACCGGACAAGAAACAGGGCAGTCGGATCGCGTCCGGCTGGCCAGATGCAGCCGGACAAAGCAAGCCAGGCCGGCTATCACATGGTAGCAGGATCGGCAAGAAGCAGCCGGATACGGCACCGTAGCCGGAACCAATCAAGGAGACAGGACGACATGCGGATTTGTGCGCAGTACGCCCTGTACGAGAACAAGACTGGCAACTACTCGGCCATACCGAAGACTTTGCGGGGATGACGCAGGAACAGTGGCCCGATGCTGACGACAGACTCGCACAGCGTCCACTGTGCCTATGACCGCCATACCGCTCATACTCCGATGGGACATGTCGTACCAGATATCGAGATGACCCGGTCGGTTGGGACCCACTCAGGGGCCAATCGGCTAGGTGAGACCGTTGCCTCTCTGTCTATATAGGGAGAGGCAAGGCCTTAGTACAAAGGGTTGGTCTCAGTGCATTTAAGACACTAGCTAGAGAATACAGCTCCAGGAGCACTTGTAGTTTGTATATCCCTCATAGTCAGATCGGCAGGAGTAGGAGTTTTACCTCATCGCGAGGGCTCCGAACTTGGGTACTTCCTGCGTCCAGCTACGCTTGCTTGTAGCCAATCCTGCCTGCGGACGCCGTCGATAGCTTCCCTACTAGGCCCCACACCTCTATCTAACCTTCTTAGATACTATCGTTCCCAATACAACGACAGTTGGCACCTACCATGGGGCAGATGGCTTCGACCGGAGTCACGTTCCGCACGGGACCCCGCACTTCAGCCGGTGAGCGTGTGGCCTCCGACCTGGTCCTCACGCTCGGCAAGTTCGACTGCGTCATCGACAACGCTTCCTGCTTCACCGGAACCTCCTATCCGGCGAATGACTCCATCCTGCTCTTCAGCGACCTTCCCGTCTACGTCGCCACCATTCCGGAGTGTTTCCCTAGGCAGATCGTCTCTGTCACGGGGCTACCGCATCCGGGCGGTAGCCCCTCCGTCGCTTCCTACGGTGTGGAGGTCATGATGGCTGGCTCCATCTCTCACCCCCGCCAACCGCGGGAGCGAGGCGCGAATGAAGGCGGAACCTCCACGCCTCCGCAGCCTCAGAATCCGGTGGAGGATGCCATTGATTGGCTCCTGATGCCGGTTAACCTCGGGGATAACCCGGAGGAGGCGGAAGCCAACTTCGCCATGGAGAGACAGATCCTCCTCCAGGAGGCCATGAGCTGGAGGCAGCCCGCAAGCAACTCGAGATCACCCGGCTGAAATCAAGGCACGGCTTCACAGCTCTAGCAACCGCCGAGCGGCCAGGCGCCGGCCGGGCTGAGCTGGCGGAAGGTTGGAAAATGATGGGGAGCAGGATCATGCACCCGCCCTCATTCGGCCCACCTACAGCACGCCCATCAAGAACCTGTCTGCATGCGCGAGCCGCGTAAGAACTGCCAACTGGAGGGCGAGGAGCGCCGCCAGCACTGCTCACAGGAGCTCCTCCGCATTGCGGATGAGCAGGCTGATGCCAACCGGCAGATGCAGGAGGACTCCAGCTACTCCAGGGGGAGCAAGCTGCCTGTCAACAGCAAGGGCGTGCCTCGCGACACCCAACAGGCATCCTCCCCTCAGCCGGCTAAGGCCCATAGCAGGCGTCGCAGCTCTGGCAACAAGCGTCAGCCGCGCCAGGAGTAAACGGTGAATAGCAACCCACCGCCTCCCCCTCCACCAACCGGAGCACCTAGACCCGCCGGTTCCTGTCTCTCGGGCCGGGTGGGAGCGCCCAACCCGGATCGTCCAGATGCTCGTGACCCCATCGAGCTCCTCGCTCAAGCGCGCGTCACGGAGGAAGAAGACTCCACCGGACCGGTTTGTTTCGGACCCTGCATCTGAACGCGAGCTTCGATAAGTTCACCTGCCGAGGACACCCCCAAGTATGACAACAGTATGAAGCCGGAAGATTGGCTGACCGACTATGCTACGACAGTCGGCATCGCCCATGGGAACAAGCGCACAGCCGTGCGCTACGTCCCTCTCATGCTAACGGGGTCGACAAGGACGTGGCTCAACAGCCTTGCGCCCAACAGCATCAACGCCTGGCCGGACTTCGAGAAGGTGTTCGTCCGCAACTTCAATGGCACATACAAGCATCTAGGACGCCCACGCGACCTGACCTTGTGCGTCCAGGGTGACCGCGAGACCGACCGCGAGCACCTCGCCAAGTGGACGGAGCTATGCAACACTTGCAAGGGCATCCCGGAGATCCAGGCCATCAGCTTCTTCATCGAGGGTTGCCGAGAAGGCACCATGCTTCGCCACCGGCTATTATGTGACGAGCCGAAAACCATGGCGGAGCTCATGACGGTTGCGGACCAGTACGCCACGGTAGATGCCGCCATGAAGAATCCCCTCTGAGTAAATGCTGACGGGCGTCCGACTCCTACGGAGCCGGCTCGCGACCGTCCGAGCAATCCGGCTGGGGAAGCCGGATCCTCTAGACGCCACGGCAACGACAACCGGTTCCATGGGGACCGCCAAGCCGGACAACAGAAGCCGCGCTACCACGCGCGGTAGGTCAATGCTGTGGAGGGCACGCCCGATGCGCCGGCTAACGATGCAAGGAGGCAGAAGCCACGGCTCACCTTCGACCACATGTTTGACGGCCCGTGCAAGTGGCACAGCGGTCCCTTCAAACCGGCTACGCATACCAACCGGAATTGCAGCTGGACTCGCCAGCTAAAAGACTAGGGTGGCCAGCCAAGTCTCCCCCCGCCCCCTCCTGGTGGACCACCACCACCGTCTAGGGGAGCCGGCAATGATGGTAACCGCGGCAATGGCGGCAACAACACCAATGGCTGCCCCCAGCCGCACGCCGCCTACCACATCTTCGAGACGGAGCTGGACGACAAGCACAGCCATAGGCGACGCTCCAAGGAGGTCAATGCCATTGTCTCTCCGGTCCCCTAGTACCTGAACTGGTCGGAAACCCCCATCACCTGGAGCTGTGAAGACCAGCCGGAGCAGCTGCCGACTCTCGGGGGCTACGCCATGGTGCGCGACCCCCTCATCGTCTCCAACGCGTGTACCTGCCGCTTCTCGCATGTCCTCATCGACGAAGGCAGCAACCTCAACCTCCTCTACCAGTCCTCGCTGGAAAAGCTGGGCATTCGCGAATGCGACCTGCGCTCGACTACCACAACATTCCACGGCGTGCTGCCAAGGCCAGCTTGCGCCCCGCTGGGTAAAATCCAGCTGGATGTCATCTTCGGGACCGAGGAGAACTTCCGCCATAAACCGATCTGGTTCGAGGTGGTAAACCTGACGAGCTCCTATCATTCTCTCCTCGGGCGCCCCGCCCTCACCAAGTTCATGGCCGTCCCCCACTACGCATACCTCAAGACGAAGATGCCGGGACACAACGGCATGATCACCGTCACCGGCTGCTTCAGGCGGTTGATGGAGTGTGCCTCAGCCGGTTCCAAACTGGCAGAGGCCCTCATCATATCCGAGGACAAGCGTGTGATCATGCACAATGTGGCCATAGCCCAGCAAGACATACCGGCTGGCAGCAAACCGGTTGGAGAAGGAGCCTTCTAGCCGGCAAAGGAGACGAAGACGATCCTGGTCGACCCCTCCGACCCGACCAAGTTCGTCACCATTGGTGCCAACCTGGACAGCAAAGAGGAAGGCGAGCTCATCGACTTCCTCCGTGGGAATCGGGACATCTTTGCATGGTCACCCAAGGACATGCCAGGTGTACCGAGGGAGTTCGCCAAGCACTCACTTCATGTGCGGCTGGATGCCAAGCCGGTCAAGCAACCTCTGTGCCGGTTCGCAGAGGAGAAGAGGAAGATAATCGGTGACGAGATCACAAGGCTCCTTGCAGCCGGGTTCATCATGGAAGTGTACCACCCGGATTGGCTAGCGAACCCAGTCCTGGTGCTAAAGAAGAACAAGACCTGGCGCATGTGTATCGACTACACCAGCCTGAACAAGGCGTGCCCGAAAGACCCCTTCGCATTGCCCCGTATCGATCAAGTCATCGATTCCACGGTCGGCTGTGATTTGTTGTCTTTTCTAGATTGCTATTCCTGTTACAATCAGATCCGGTTAAACGCGGCTGATCAGATTAAGACATCATTTATCACCCCCTACGAGGCTTTCTGCTACGTAACCATGCCTTTCGGTCTAAAGAATGCAGATGCTACCTATCAGCGTTGCCTGCAGAAGTGTTTGCACTCGCAGATAGGACGAAACATGCATGCCTACATGGACGACGTGGTCATCAAGACCAAGGAGAAGCGCACCCTCCTCGAAGACCTAGGAGAGACATTTGGCAACCTCCGCTAGTACCAGATGAAGCTGAACCCGGAGAAGTGCGTCTTCGGAGTGCCATCCGGTCAGCTACTCGGTTTCCTTGTATCACAACGAGGTATCGAGGCAAATCCGGAGAAGATCGTGGCCATCGAGAGAATGCAGCCGCCCAGGAGCCTGCTTGGAGTCCAAAAGTTCACCGGATGCCTGGTCTCCCTCAGCCGTTTCATCAGCCGGCTGGGGGAGAAGGCACTCCTGTTGTACCAGCTGATGAATAAGATGGACAAGTTCTACTGGACTTCGCAAGCCGACGCCGCATCCCATGACCTCAAGCGCATGTTGTCCACAGCGCCGGTTCTAGCCACACGGGCTAGCAAGGAGCCGATGTTTCTCTATATAGCAGCCATCAGCCGAGTCGTCAGCGTCGTCCTGGTGGTGGAGCGCCCCGAGGCTGGCAAGGCTCAGCCGGTTCAGAGGCCCGTCTACTACCTCAGCGAGGTCCTCTCCCTCTCCAAACAGAACTACCCCCACTACCAGAAGATATGCTACGGCGTGTACCTGGCATGCAAGAAGCTCAAGCACTACTTACAGGAACATCCGATTAAGGTCGTGTGCACCGCACCCCTTTCAGAAATCATCGGCAACAAGGACGCCACCGGCCGAGTCGCCAAGTGGGCCATCGAGCTCGCCACCTACTCCATCCAGTACGAGCCCCGGCTCACGATCAAGTCGCAGGCGTTGGAGGACTTCCTCGTCGACTGGGCCGAGACCCAGTTCCTCCCACTGGTTCCATATTCAGACCACTGGAAGATGCACTTCGACGGGTCGGAGATGCTCGGGGGCTTGGGAGTCGGCATCGTGCTCACCTCGCCCAAGGGAGACCAGCTAGAGTATGTACTGCAGATCCACTTCAAGGCCTCCAACAACATAGCTGAATATGAGGCACTGGCGCACGGACTCCGGCTAGCCAAGGAGATTGGTGTTAACCGGATCCTTTGCTTCGGTGATTCGGATCTGGTGGTGCAGCAAGTATCCGGAGAATGGGACGCCGGAGGTGCAAACATGGCCCTCTACCGGTTCCACATCTAGAAGCTCAACGCCTCCTTCGACGGATGCAAATTCCATCACGTCCCCCGTGTCAACAACGAGGCAGCCGATTCGCTCGCCCTAATCGGATCCACTAGGCCGGCGATCCCACCCGGGGTCTCCTTGGAGCACCTGCGCAAGCCCTCCATCAACCCATCAACTAAGTCAGATTCCATCATATGCGCAGGGAGCGCTCCGGCTGACGGAGCGGCGGAAGAAGAGCCGTCAGAGCCTCCAAAGAAGAAGACTTGCACCAACTACAGCAAGGCAGTGCCCTCCGGTTCGTAAGACCCGGGGGCTATCGGCTCATCAAGCGGCTCGGGGGCTGCCGTCCCGGGTACTTCATCCGAACGACCCCCCGACAACCATCAGCCGGAGAGCGGGAGCATCCTCGTCATTCGGGAAGTGCCATCCTGGGCGCAGCCCTTCATGAACTACATTGCCAACAGGGAACTTCCGGATGACGAGGTGGAAGCCAGGCAAATCCGGCACCGCGCGCACACTACACCATCATCAACAGCGAAATGTACAAGCGCAGCGTATCCGGCATCTTCCAAAGGTGTGTCGATGTGGACACAGGCTACCGGCTACTCAAGGACATCCACTGTATGAAAAGCGGCACCACGCTTCGTCAAGGGCGATAGTCACCAAGGCGTTTTGCTATGGCTTCTATTGGCCCACCAGCGTCGAGGACGCCAATCAATGGTCCGGCGTGTAATGGGTGCCAGCGCTTCGTGCACATGCCGACTTTGGTGCTCAAGACCATACCGATTACCTGGCCCTTCGTGGTTTGGGGCCTCGACATGGTCGGTCCCTTCAAGCGAGCGCGCGCGGGCATGACCCATCTGCTGGTGGCGGTGGACAAATTCACGAAGTGGATCGAGGCCAAGCCCATCCAGAAGATGGACGGGGCAACGGTCGTGACCTTCTTCACCGATATCATCAATCGGTTCGGCTACCCCAACAGCATCATCACCGACAACGGCACGAACTTCGCCAAGGGGTCCTTCGCCCGATTCTACAGCATGCCTCTGTCGTGCACCCGTAGTCCAACGGGCAAGTTGAAAGAGCAAACGGCTTGGTGCTAGACGGCATCAAGCCACGCCTCATCGAGCCGTTGGAGCAGTCACCCGGATGCTGGATCGAGGAGCTTCCGGCTGTGCTATGGAGCCTCAGCACCATGCCGAATAGATCAACTGGCTACACTATGTTCTTCCTGCTCTACGGATTGGAAGCCGTTCTCTCCGTGGATATCGAGTTCGAGTCCCCGCGCAAGCTCCTTTACGATGAAAAGGCCAACCAGGAGGCGCGAGAGGACGGTGTGGACCTCCTCGAGGAGGCCCACGAGCTGGCATTGTCCAGGTCGGCCCTATACCAGCAACGACTACGCCGCTACCATTCAGGCCGGATCCGCCCAGTCGTGTTCCGTGAGGGCGACCTAGTCCTCTGGCTGGTGCAAGACATGAAGGGCATGCACAAGCTATCGCCACCTTGGGAGGGCCCCTTCATCATCAGCCAGGCGCTGCCCAATGACTCCTACTACCTCATCGACGCGTAGCAGCCGCGCAAGAACAAGATGGACAAATCAGACGAGGAGACCGAGCGTCCCTAGAACGCGGCCTTGCTGCGCCTGTTTTACACCTAGTCGCCAGACAGTGTATGTATGTATCCCGCAAACCCTATGAATGAAAGTGCGGACCCCTATGAGATGCTCGGGGGCTCCTTGCTAGTAATGTGTTGGTACCAATTTTCCGGTTATGATGTTCCGGCTCCGGCAACCCCTACCCGCGGGCTTGCCAGCTGGCCCGACCTGCTAAGTCAACGAACCGACTGAGTAGTGTGCGACGATGTCAGAGGCCCACTCTTCGTCTCAACTACAGACCGCAACCCGGCTGTCCAGCTAGCAAGAGCAAAAGCCCGAGGCATCCCACATGAAAAACAGGGAGAAGACGCAACAGATCGGGCGTCCCGGCCTTGCAACTAGCTTAAGACAATACGGTTACTAAGCCGTTAGTACCGTGCGCGATGTACTGTCAGCTCCCTTCGATTCCGGCTGCAGACTGCAACCCGGCTGCCCGGCAAGGACGCAGCGAAAATAGGAGAGCACACGAGAAAACGACCAAGTGTCTAGAAAGGTGCAAGCTAGTTTTCAAAAAACAAACCCGCCTTCCGGCTACAATTTGGCAGACTAATCTATTAACATGTGAGAATGTATGTGTATGTATACTCTTGTACGACTACCTTGAGTCGGAATTCAGGAAGAAAAGAGAAGAAGATTCGAAGTCCTTACCTTCATCAAGCGCTCCGAATCTCAGGGGCTACACCCACTGGGTGCGCTCGCGCGCCCCCAGTGGAATCTTGTAGTTCCCGACCGGCTAAAGGCGTTTAGCCGGGCGTTCAGAGCCCAAGTGAGGGAAAGGGCAAGAGAAAGAGAAGACAAGGAAGATTCAAAGCACCTGGCTACGCTACTCGAATCTCAGGGCTACACTGAGTGGAATCTTGCGTCCCACTAGAATGTTAGTTCCCCCGGCTGAAGGTGTTCAGCCAGCGAAAGAAACCGACTAAGACATGTAGCCTGGCGAAGTCAGCCGGATAAAGGCAATTGGCGAAATATTGAAAGAAAATGCAAAGTGCACAAGTTGAAGGGAAACCAAGCCAGTTCAAAATTAACATTAAAAAGAAAAAAGGAGGGGAAGCTCCCATAAGTTTACCCGGCAACAGAAGCAGCCGGTACAAACAGACAAGTTTCAAGACAAAGCAAGACAAACAAATACACCCAGCATCCCAGGGCAATAGCTAAGCGGTAGGGCCCTTGCCATGCGGAGCATCTTGGCTGGCGGTAGCTTCAGGCGGAGGAGGCGGCACGACGCTCGATCTAGTTCCGGCACCCGCAGCCGGCTGCGTGGAAGTTTCCGCATCAGGAGTACCAACGGACTCCAAGTCGGTGAGCACCTCGTTGGGGTCCACGTAGTCGGTGATCTTGATGGCGGAGCCCCGGAGCTCCTGATGAGCCTGGCGGATGGCGGCATGGTCGGCGCCGGCGCGGAAGCCTCCATCGATCTTCTCGACGCGGGCGTCCTTGTACCAGGAAAGCATGAGGGCCAGAGCCATCTCCGCTCCGGCTCGCGCCGCCAAGTCCCGCAGCCGGTCCACCGCAGCCGGCACCTCTCCCACCTTCGCAGCCAGCTGCACCATCATCTCCGGGACCGAAGCGTCCGGCCACAGGAAGGAGAAGATGTCCCACGCCGCTTGACGAAGCTTGGGAGCCTCCTCGCCAAGAAGGACGACGAGCTCCTGAGCTATCGGCTGCGCTCCCGGCCAGTTCTCCTGCAGCCGGCTGTACGCCAGCAGGTCTATGCCGATATAAAACACTGTCAAAAAAAGATAGTCAGATCTAGCTACCGGATCTAGAAAAACAGGGAGACGTAAAAAGGGAACTTACCCTTAGACGTGTGGCCAACTTGCATCAGTTCCTCCACCAGAGCCTTCTCCTTCGTCGCCAGCCGCTTGATCTCCTTCTCTTGTTCCTTGTTCTGGGCCTCGAGAAGGTTAAAGGCTTCGATCCGGCTGGCGAGCGAGGCGTCGTGCTCCTTAACGGTGGCCTCCAGACCGTCTACCTTCGCTTGCCAATCCTTGTTCTGCAGCCGTAGATTGGAGTTGCACTTGCTCAACCGGTCGTTTGCTTTCATCAAGCGATCGATCTCGCGCTGAGCGCACACGAGGATAGCTGCAACAAATCCGGCTATCAGCAAAAAAAAAGCAAGCCGGATGAAGCAAACTTACTCTGGGAGGTTCTGTTGGCGGCAGCAAGCTTCTGCTCCAAGGACCGGTTCCCGCCGGCTACAGCCTCCAGCAGCCGGATCTCCTTCACCGCCAGTTTGAGGGTGGCAGTGAGATTAGTCAGCGAGGTGGTGGAGGAGGCGTCGTCATCCACGGCATTGACGGCCAGGGACTCCTTCGCGGCAACCACCGCTGCCCTCCACTCCTCTCCCGGCTAGTCATTGGAGTTATCGTCACCGACAACCACGAGTTCCTTGCCGGTCGCGGCCCCCCGCGCGCCCGTGGAAGAGCCACCCGGCTGAGGACCCTCCGCTTCCGGCTGGGCCACCACGTCCGGCTGAGGACCCTCCGCTCCAGCTGAGACAGCCGGTTCAGCTCGAGGTGGCGGCAGAGGCGGTGCCTCGGAAGAAGGAGGGGTGCTGGCAGACATGGTCAGGGCGCGGGGTGGCGACCCGGTCGGCGCTCGCGCCGGGCTCGCGGCTCCAAAGGAGACCAGCGTGCTAAGAAGACAAAAGAAGAGAAGAAGGAAAGAAAAGCAAATAAGCCAAGGGCAGAAAGGGAGAAAAAGAAAGAAACAGAAGATGGTGAAAGAAAAAGGAAGAAACAAGTACCCCTGCACCACCCGAGGCGGCCCCTTTTTCCGGCCAAGGTGACTCGGCGGAAGGGTGCTGGTCCGGCTCCTCTTGGGGGTCGGCTTCTCTGCGGCAGGCCGGCTGGCGCTGGAACGGCTGGAGCCGCTCCCGCCAGCGCCAGACTGGATGGAGTCGCCGTCCGTCGCAAGGCGCTGTGCCAGATCGGAGGCCGGAACGGCCACTTCCTCCTCGTCAACCTCCGCATGGGGGTCGGTGGCCGGTTCGTCATTCCGGTTGGGGAAGGCATCCCCATCCCCATCCGACTCCTCGCTAGACCGCTAAGCACACGGCTCGGGCAAGTCAGGCGTGAATGCCTCGAGGGGGGCCTCGCCCTCCTCACGAAGAATGCAAGGGAAGATCTGCCGAATACAAGAGATTAGTCGGATAAAACAAAAAACAAGGTCAGGAGATACGAAAGAAGACTCCGGCTAAAAGGACCAACCTAGGGCGCGTGGTTGTCTCGGCTATAGGGCGCCAGGCTGAAGGTCCAGCCTTCTGGCAACCGCTCCTTGGTGATCGTCCAGACCCACTCCTTCAGGTTGTGGTAGCAGGGATGGCGGCGCGATAGCCAGGTCGGGTCTAGCTGGCCGGAGTAGAAGCACATCTTGTGTGCTCGCTGCTGCAATGTCATCATCAGCCGGGACATCCAGCTGAGTTTGATGTCCAGGCCAGTCAGCCGGTAGGTGACGAGGGAGCGCATGCGTTGCAGCATCGCGTCTTGACTCCGCCTTGTCGCCATAAATCTTCAACTCCCAGTGTTGGCGTCTGGACTCGACATCCTAGAACACCGGAAGGTTGATCCGGTCCACGTTGGTGACGTTCTTGACGTAGAAGTACGACTGCTGCCATAGTCGTACCGTGTCATGCAGCCGGCACTTCGGGTAGCCGGTCTGCGCGCGGGAGTAGATGGAGGAGCCGCCACAGACGACTAGCGACCCCTTTGTAAACTGCACCTGCGGCGGACTCGGAAGAGCCGGCAGAAGAGCCCGAGATCCGGCTGGATCCCGAGATAGCTCTCGCAGAACGCCATGAAGTGCGCCAGCGTTCCGATTGCGTTGGTGCCGAGATGGCGGAGGCGGAGGTCGAAGAAAGCGAGGAACGTGAGGAAGAACGGGTACACCGGCAGCGCGAACCCGCGTGCCAGATGCGAAAGGAAGATTACCCGCTCTCCCTCCGCTGGATGCGGCGACACCTCTCCCGCCGGCGCTAGCCGCACCTCTACTTCCTCCTACAGCGGAAGGACGCGGGTGGCGCGGTACTTCTGGATGTGGTCCTCCGTGACGGAGGAGGCACACCAGGCTCCGTGCTCGGTTGCCATCTCCGGCTCACAGGAAGAAGCAACAGCAGAGGAGTGGCGGTGGCCCGTACCACCGAAGACGATGAATGGGCAGCGCAGCAGGCTACAGCAGCAGCGAATGAAGGGCGCAGAGGACAAGAGCGCAGAAGGGAAGAGGGCAACTGGAAGCAGGGGAGCGGAGGAAAGGAACTGCTCCCCCTGCGGCGTCCATTTAAAGGGCCGGAAGAGCAACCGTCCATGACGCCACGTGGCACCCATCTAGGCGACCCCCACCCCAACGGCCGCCCAGATCCCGTGTGCAGACACAGGATGCACAGAAGATCCTAGAGCGGGAACCGAAGCGCCAGGCGTCAGTTTCCTGAGGCGACGTGCAACGGGACGTTACGCTGCCCGCTACAGAGTAATGATGGCGCGTGCGCGCGTGGCCGGCGTCAGCACTGACATCACGGGTAGCACAACCGCCAGGCGAAGCCGGTCACAAATTCAAAACCAAGAGGGAGCGCGTGCACATTTCACCTAAGGACGGAATCCACACGCGCTCGGGGGCTAGTGTCAGGGGGATGATCCCTAGATACCCCAACCGGACAAGAAACAGGGTAGTCGGATCGCGTCCGGTGGGCCAGATGCAGCCGAACAAAGCAAGCCAGGCCGGCTATCGCATGGTAGCCGGATCAGCAAGAAGCAGCCGGCTACGGCAACATAGCCGGAACCAATCAAGGAGACAGGACGACGTGCGGATCAGTGCACGCTGCATACATACGACAACAAGATCGCAACTACTCGCCATACCAAAGACTTTGCGAGATGACGCAGAACAGTGGCAAGGCGGACGACAATGTTTCGACGGCGTCCCATCAGCCTACGACAGCCATACCGCTCATACTCTAATGGGACATGTCGTACCTGATACTGTAGATGACTAGTCGGCTGGGACCCGCCTGTGGGGCCCACCAGTCGGACTGTCCAGTGAGACCGTTGCCTCTCTACCTATATAGGGAGAGGCAAGGCCTCAGTAGAAAGGGTTGGCCTTAGTGTATTTAAGACACTAGCTAGAGAATACAACTCCAGGAGCACTGGTAGTTCGTATATCCCTCATAGTCAGATCGGCAGGAGTAGGAGTTTTACCTCATCGTGAGGGCTCCGAACCTGGGTACTTCCTGCGTCCAGCTACGCTTGCTTGTATCCAATCCCGCCTGCGGATGCCGTCGATAGCTTCCCTGCTAGTCCCCACACCTCTATCTAACATTCTTAGGTACTGCCGTTCCCAATACAACGACAATATGTATAGATCACACTTATTCAAAAACCACTCAAATGAACTCCATTTTTAAATCCCAAGCACACCTAGATGCCTAAGCATAAGTTACATCACTCCACCAAAAATCAGCCCAAAATTCAAACAAAAGTTTCTTGCAGCCATTGTGTCGAACAGGTGGCATGCATAGATCATCTGTCTAACTAATACTGTTGCTAAGTTAAACCCTTGTCCCCCATTGGACCCTCTCTACTTTCCTCTGTCCCCCTGAGTCTAACCAAGTCCCCAACCAGCTTCCCCCTTAGCCGGTGCAGTAGTGGCGCGCCGCCCGAATGAGGTCACCGCCGGCCAGAAGCGGGCAGCATGCCAGAGACCGCGCCGCGCCAAACCAGTGTGCCCCTAGCTCCACCCAACCCTACCGCCACCCACGGTCCACCCCTCGATCAACTCCAGCCCCTGGACCACTCCCTAGCTGCCCCGCCCTTTCTCTCTCAAGGAGCAAGCAGGCTGATAGCCGCCAAGACGCAGAGCAAGCGCCTTGACGCCATATCACGCACGCAGCTCTGCCTCGACCCCAGCACCCCACCAGACACGGCTGTGCACCGCCGCGCGACCCACAGTTGCCATGCTCGCCGTTGAGCATCGCCTCTATCTCCCAGAGCGCGAGAAGCCCCCGACCAAATACCACCACCCCTAGCATCGCCATTACGCCATAGAGCACCGCCAGGGAACCGCCCACCATCCGCCTACCTTGCCCACACTGGTAGCCCCCTGTATCACCCTTGCCGGAGATGCCTGCCCACACCCGTCGGTCCCCTCATCGCGCCTATATAAGCAGGCCACCCCAGCACCATCTCTTCACACCATTCCACTCCCCTCTCTCCCCTGAACCTTTCCCCTCTCTCGCCGGAGCTGCTCGAGCAGCCGTTCGCCGGAATTGCACTAGAGGAGGTCGTTGCAGAGGAGGAGACGATGTCGTCGATTCCGTCCACCTCAACCCCTGCCGCTACCTTGCTTGAGTCCACCATCGTTGTCCAGTTTGATCGCTCGCCTCGCTGCACTAGCTGGAGCCCTGGTACGTCCCCAGTAGACCCCCACCGGCTGTTTAGGTTCGGTCTCGCCGGCGACGAGTCCGACATCGACGATGATTGTGAACCATTGATCCGCGTTATAATCATGTGGCCTAGATCGCTAGATACCGTTTCAGGTTTTAAGTCTCGACAAAGTGACTTCCTTGTCGGCCGCCCTCCTGTCATTGAAGCGTTATTGTGATGCTTGTGATGATATTAGATCATCAAATGTGTGCCTTATTGTGCTAAGTAGACCAGTTAAGTATTGTTTGGTGATTGTGTACTCTGTATGTCTTTATAGACGATAGTACCGACCAAGCTTACGAGGAGGAGGAGTTCTACCAAGAGGAGGAGGAAGAAAACTTCAACCACTACACTACCCAAGGGAAGCTAACACTTGCAAGTATTATATTAGCAATCCATCATTAACAATGCAAGCTAACCCTTGCAAGTTAGATGACCTAAGCAAAGGCATTAGGCATGCTTTGGTTATACAATTTTGGACTTATACCTATTCCAAGTTTTAATTTCAAGCTTTATCAAAACTTGAGTCACTTTAGATGGGAACACTTGGTGAAAATGAATTGTGAAAACCTTGGAATGATGAGTCATTCTATTGAGATGTTTTGACATGTGTTGAGAAACACAAATGGTTTACGATGATGAAAATGTTGAGGCATGAGCCTTAACCCTTTTACAAAACTGATGGTTGGGTTTGAATGCGATACCATTCCAATTTTACTGTACAACCACAATACCTGAATTGGGTAAGGCTTAGCCGAAAGTTTATATGCCTTAGTATTAGTTCCCTCACGGGAGAGGTTGAGCTGAGGCTACCTCTCAATGTTGTCCACCTATGCAGTGCCCAAGATGACAGATGGTCATGGTTGGGAGGCCATGCTCATAGGACAGGTGCTTATACTAGGGTGTGTAAAGGAAAGGTTATGTTTGATTATCTGCATACTAAGTATGATGATTCAGGGTTATCCTTGACAGATGTATCGAATCTTGTGGTGAAAGTGTACCACCTCTGCAGAGTGTCAAACTATTCGAATAGCCGCGTCCGCGGCTATGGACAGTTGGAGTGGCCATACTGTTCCGTTGTTAGATGTTTTCAAAACAACTTATGAAATGAATGGTGACATGACTTGACCACAACAGAGTTGTGACTATGATGATTAAGTTCCCACTTAGGTGTTTTCAAACTTCTTTTATCTTTCTTTGTTTCTGAACTCAGCTTAGGTTTCAAACTTAACTTCACAATTAAACTTGGAGTTAGCATTCCTACTAGAACTATCTTACTTGTTAGTGATAGTTTGCGAGTACTTAAAGAGTACTCATGGCTTTTGTCCCTGGCTATTCCTGTGGCCAGACTATGATGGAGATTACCAAGATGAAGGACAGCACGACGGCTGTGATAACTAGGACTATCTTCCATCGTCAGCATTGCCTGTGACTCTGAAGATGGACCCCACCGCTACGCTATTTATTCTGCTACTTGATTGTACTAAGACTGGATCATGAGATCCTTTATTTGTGTAAGACCTTATTCATGGTTTGTAATGATATCTAATCTGTTATGTCTCACAAAAATGGTAATCCTGGGATTGTGAGGTATGGCATAACAGGCATTCGGGATTAAAAATCCGGGTGTTGACAAGTTGGTTTCAGAGCCATCCTGACCATAGGAGACCCTAGTTAGAATGGACGTCTGAACAAAAAGTTAGTTTCAAAAACCAAAGTGAGTATTTATGAAAACTATTTCCTCTCTTACCCTTGGGGATTCTTTCTCTCAAAAAAAATTCATGTTACTCCAAATTCTTACATTACTACATAAAACTTTGACACACTTGATCACTTCACTAACTTCCTCATCCTAAATTCTTATAGATAGAAGCTCAATACAACAAGTTCTACCAGTTGGGCAACGGAGGCCAACTGATCTTCAAGAGGGATTTGGATGCACTGTCTGAGTTCTTGGAGCGTCCTCATCCGGAATTCCTTGGAGCTTAACTCCCGGATCCACCAGTAGGAGATTTGCAATGGCTAGTGACTGTTGATCTTCGAGGAAAGATAGAAGCCCCAATATCTAGGAGGATTCAGTTCTCGGTGAGAGAGAATAACTGGCTAGATGGATTAGCCAGGGCAATGCATGAACCTCTCGCACGTCTATGTGCCCTCAGTGTCAACCTCATCTAGGGAACCCACTTTGTTCACTATGCAAGGCGTGATTCCATGGGAATGCCGCTCGAGATGCCAAGTCACCCAATACTGAAGCGCCAAGTGGAGAACCTCGACTTCCTGTTGTACGACCGCCAGAAGGAGTTGGACAACGCAAGAGAGCTAGCCAACCGCAACCTCACTATTGCTGCCTAGAAGGCCCAGACTTTCTCACTGCTAGTCCAGGATCGTCAGTCTCTTCGCCGTCAGCGTGCCAAGAAGGATCGCACCATCGACCGTCTTCACTAGAAGGTGGCCGACCTTGAGAAGACCATCAAGGAGCAAGAAGCTCAGCTTACCGTAAAGGAAGAAGAAGAGGAAGGTGAAGATATCCAAGGGGATATTGACTCCTACCTCAGCAATGATGACGTCTTTCTGGAGGAAGATGTCGTCGACTTCCACACCGACGATGATGACTCCGCCTTCATCGATGATGAGTAGATGTACTAGAGCATTGTCGTAACATGACATGTATCGGTCCCATTGTATCGTAGATTATAGAATGGTTCTTAAAACCATATGTTTTCCTTTGATGTTGTGGTGTGTGTGTGTGTTTGTATCATGTGCTTGCTTGAATGAATGAAAAGAAGTTAGTTGCAAAACCTGAGTCAAACTCAAAGTTTTAGCTTGAAATCAAAACCATGAACCTTAGAATTTTCCCTCTTACCCCTTTATCCATCTCAATCTTCAGATGACTCGTGTAAACCCCGGAGGGAGCAGCTCATCGCAGGACCCAATGCTGCAGATTATGCAGATGTTAATTGCAGACCGTGAAGCAAGCAGGGCAGAGCGCCAAGCCAACTTAGAAACACTGCAGCAGATCGCCCAGATGGCCCAGAAGAACCAAGGACATGGAAATCAGGATCATCAAGGATCCATGCTGAAAAACTTCCAGAATACCAATCCCCCAATCTTTAGCACCTCGGAGAACCCCATGGATGCTGATGACTGGTTGTAGACAATGGAGAACAATTTGGAAGTATCCAGAGTTGATGACAACGAGAAAGTTCTCTTTGCCACCTACTATTTGGCAGGAGATGCAGGAGCATGGTGGAACAGTATCCGCACAATGAACCATGGTCAGGTGATGTCATGGGAAGCCTTCAAAATCAAGTTCAGTCGCACCCACGTGCCTCAGGGTCTAGTCACTAGAATGAGGGATGAATGAATTCCAAGAGTTGAAGCAAGGCAGAATGACTGTAGTGTAGTACCATGACAGATTCCTGTCCCTTGCCAGGTATGCACCTAATGAGATCAACACGGAGGCCAAGAAGAAGGAGAGATTCCTGAACGGACTGCATGATGAGAAGCAGACTGTCCTCGTCAATATCCGTTTCCAGGATCTCGGAGAGCTAGTCGACTCTACCATTCAGATGGAAGGGAAGATTAACCAAGCAAACGACAACCACAAACGTCGTATGATGCACCAAGCTGGATCCAACAGTCACCAGAAGTACCGTCCCAACCCTTCAACATGATATGCACCGAGGAACAATCGACCCCCCAATGTCTCGCCCAAGCTACCCCAACCGTAGCGGAGGAAATGTGAAGTCTGGAGGAAACAACAATCACTCCGGCAACACCAGCAATTTCAACCATGCCCCTCCCAAGAGCAACAACAACTACAACAACAACAATAATAACACGGCACCCAGAACTAGAAGCAATGTTGTGCCCATGGCAGCAAAAGACAAGTCTCATATCACTTGTTTCGAGTGTGGAGTGAAGGGTCACTATTCCAATGAGTGCCCCAAGAAGATTGTCGCCACTGCCAATGTGAATGCCCCAGCTCAATAGCAGCGTCGTGTTCAACCAGGAAGAAGATTCGCCCCAGGAAACCCTCACAACCGCAACGGCCATCTCTTCCACATGAACGCCGAAGAAGCCCAAGAAGCGCCAGATGTAGTGCTGGGTATGTTTTTTGTCAACTCGGTTTTAGCAAGAGTGTTGTTTGATTATGGAGCATCACACTCCTTTGTCACCGAAGAATTTGCATGCACTAGTAAGATTCACCCAACCAACTTGAAGCATGTCATGATAGTTCAAATACCCGCTTCAACCACAAAAGCTAGAAAAATTTGCAAAGTTGTGCCTATCAGAATCCATGGGATATATTTTTATGCTAATCTAATAGTACTTGGAACCAAAGGATTGGAAGTAGTACTAGGAATGGATTGGATGTCAAAGCATAAAGGACTGATAGACTGTGCTAAGAAAGCCATCACCATGACCAGTAGCTCTAGAGTAATAGTAGAGCATATCTCTAAAACCTTACCCCGTCAATTCAAGTGCAACAAGAGTCTAGCCCTGCCCATCATTGACCAAGTCAGAGTAGTCCGTGAATACCTCGACGTATTCCCAGATGAATTGCCCGGTATGCCCCCGGATAGGGATATTGAGTTCATTATTGAACTAATCCCCAGAACCGGACCCATAGCCCAGAGACCCTATAGCATGAACCCCTCAGAGTTAGTGGAACTGAAGAAGCAGCTGGATGCTATGTTAGCAACATGCTTGATTCAACCAAGCGCATCGCCATGGAGATCGCCAGTGTTATTCGTAGACAAGAAAGATGGAGGCAACCGTTTGTGCACAGATTACAGAAAGCTGAATGACGTCACCATCAAGAACCAGTCCCTTTGCCAAAGATAGAAGATCTATTTGATCAGTTGACTGGTGCCCAGTTATTCTCAAAGATTGATCTTAGGACTGGTTATCACCAACTTAAGATTCGTGCAATGGATATTCCGAAGACCGCCTTTACTACTCGCTATGGTTTATACGAGTACACAATTATGTCTTTTGGATTAACCAATGCCCCTGCTTATTTCATGAATCTCATGAATAAGATCTTTATGAATTTTATGGATAAGTTTGTCATTGTGTTTATCGATGATATCCTTATCTACTCCAAGTCAAAAGAAGAGCATGAGCAACATCTGAGAATCATCCTTGAAACCCTTAAAGAGCATCGGCTGTATGCCAAGTTCAGCAAGTGTGAGTTTTGGCTGAAAGAAGTAGGATTCCTAGGACATATTGTGTCTGCCGGAGGAGTAGCTGTTGATCCTGCCAAGATCAAAGATGTCGAAGAATGGGAAGCCCCAACCACTCAAACCCAAGTCTGTGCATTTCTCAGATTAGCGGGATACTACCACAAGTTCGTAGAAGGATTCTCTAGTATCGCTCAACCCATGACCCAATTGTTGAAGAAGGACAAGAAGTTCGAATGGACCGACAAATGTGAAGCCAGTTTCTAGGAGCTCAAGAAGAGATTGATTTTAGCCCCAATATTGATCATGCCAGATATCAAGAAGTCGTTTGATGTGTATTGTGATGCATCCAAGATTGGTCTCGGATGTGTATTGATGCAAGAAGGCAAAGTCATCGCTTATCTGTCTCGACAACTGAAGCGGCATGAGCAGAACTATCCGACCCATGATCTTGAGTTAGTAGCCGTAGTGTTGGCATTGAAGACATGGCGTCATTATCTTATGGGTAATCGCTGTGAGATTTACTCAGATCACAAAAGCTTGAAGTATATTTTCACTCAGAAGGAGCTAAATATGAGGAAAAGGAGATGGATAGAGTTAATCAAGGATTATGACCTTGACATTCGCTATCACCCTGGCAAAGCCAATGTGGTAGCTGATGCTCTTAGCAGATTGCCGTGTAGGCTAAACACCATGATCAAGGAGAAGCAACCAAGTTTGTATGAGGAGTTGGAGCATTTTAGAACTGAGCTAGTTAGCAAAGGATTCTTATCTAGCATTGAACTTCAACCCACTTTGATTAGCCAAATCAAGGAAGCCCAGAAGGGAAATGAAAGTATCGACAGAATCAAACATCGTATTTGTACAGGAAAGGTACCTGGATTCACTAAAGACGAAGAAGGAATTCTGTGGTACAAAGGCTATATCTGTGTGCCAGCAGATTCGGAGCTGAAGCAAGTTATCATGCAAGAAGCTCATGATACTCTTTATTCTATCCACCCCGGCGGAACAAAGATGTATCAAGATTTGAAAGAGCAATTTTGGTGGCACAAGATGAAGAGAGAAATCGGGAGCTACATCGCCAAGTGTGACATCTGTCAAAGAGTCAAAGCGGAACATCAGGGACCCGCAGGACTATTGCAACCATTGCAGATTCTGGAATGGAAATGGGATTCCGTCGGAATGGACTTTATCACCGGTCTGCCTACTTCGAGTGGGGGAAATGACTCAATCTAGGTCATCGTTGACAGACTGTCCAAGGTCGCTCACTTTATACCTGTCAAGACAACCTATCAGAGTTCAAAGCTAGCAGAGTTGTACATTGCTAGAATTGTTAGTCTGCATGGAACCCCCAAAACCATAGTATCATATTGAGGAACTCAATTTACCTCGAGATTTTGGCAGAAAGTCCAGGAAGGATTAGGAACCAAGTTGAACTTTAGCACCGCTTATCACCCGCAAACTGATGGATAGACTGAGAGAGTCAACCAAATTCTAGAAGATATGTTGAGAGCTTGTGTGTTGGAGTACAGATCAAAAGGGGAAGACTACCTGCCTTTCGTAGAATTCTCATATAACAACAGTTATCAAGCTAGTTTGCAAATGGAACCATTTGAGTTCCTATACGGAAGAAAGTGTCGCACCCCTTTGAATTGGTCGCAAGTAGGAGAGAGTCAGATCTTTGGACCCGACATTCTCTAAGAAGCCGAAGAGAAGGTTCACAAGGTCCGTGAGCACCTCAAGACCTCCCAATCCAGACAGAAGAGTTATGCTGACAAGAGAAGAAGAGACCTGACTTTCAATGTCGGAGATTTTGTATATCTCAAGGTTTCCGCATTGAAGGGAACCCAACGTTTTAGTCTAAAAGGAAAGTTAGCCCCCAGATATATCTGGCCTTTCAAGATTCTGAATCACCGAGGAGAAGATGTCTGCCATTCACAATGTGTTCCATATCTCGTTACTTCGCAAATGTTTAGAAGTGCCGGAGAAGACCAAAGTTTTCAAGAATATCTATCACCGAGCTGTTGATATCAACAAGGACCTAACATATCGTGAAATGCCCATCCGTATCTTGGAGGAAGCCTACAGAACCACCAGGACCAGGAGTATCAAGTTTCTCAAGATTCAATGGAGCAACCATACCGAAGAGGAAGCCACTTGGGAGCGAGAAGATTACATTAGGACGGAGTTCCCAGATCTCTTTAGTACCTAGTTTTCTTTCTTAAATCTCAGTACGAGATTTTGTTTAAGGGGGGAAGGTTTGTAACATCCAATGGACTTAATCCAAAGTTAATCAAGAACAAATCTACCCAATTAAGGGTTACCAAAACCTTTTTCTATTTAAAAATCTTTAAGCATTCATATGTGTGTGCATATAAAATAGGAGTTGTTTGAATTGCCATGTTTGAGTGATCCATTGATTGTAAAATGATTCTAAGGTGAATTAAACATCATCTAGATCATTCACAAACAAATCCCAAAGAAAAACAACTCAAAAAGAATAAAATAAGGAAATGGTCATTTGTGCCATTTTAACTAACTAGCCTACTTTGGCTATTCCTAGAACTCAAATCTTAACAGAAACAATTATGGTTATTTGCACCGCTTGCTAGTACAAGTAGTGATGTGCCAAGGCCCATTTTGTTTCATCCCAAAAACTTTCAAACACTAAATTTAAATGACATTTGAAAATTGAATGTAGTTCATATGTATAGATCACACTTATTCAAAAACCACTCAAATGAACTCCATTTTTAAATCCCAAGAACACCTAGATGCCTAAGCATAAGTTACATCACTCCACCAAAAATCAGCCCAAAATTCAAACAAAAGTTTCTTGCAGCCATTGTGTTCAACATGTGGCAGGCGTAGATCATCTGCCTAACTAATACTGTTGCTAAGTTAAACCCTTGTCCCCATTAGACCCTCTCTACTCTCCTCTGTCCCCCTGAGTCCAACCAAGTCCCCAACCAGATTCCCCTTAGCCGTTGCAGCAGTGGCGTGCCACCCGAATGAGGTCACCGTCGGCTAGAAGGGGCCAGCACGCCAGAGACCGCGCCGCGCCAAAGCAGCGTGCCCTAGCTCCGCCCAACCCTACTGCCTCCCATGGTCCACCCCTCGATCAACACCAGCCCCTGGACCACTCCCTAGCCGCGCCGCCCTTTCTCTCTGTGAGCAAGCCAGAGCGCGATAGCCGCCAGCACGCAGCAGACCGCGCCTTGACGCCATATCGCGCACGCTGCTCTGCCTCGACCCCAGCACCCCGCCAGACATGGCCGTGCACCGCCGCACGACCCACAGTCGCCCTGCTCGCCGTCGAGCACCACCTCTGTCTCCTAGAGCACGGGAATCCCCCGAGAAAATACCACCGCCCCTAGCGTCGCCATTAAGCCATAGAGCACCACCAGGGAACCGCCCACCGTCTTCCTACCTCGCCCACGCCGGTAGCCCCCTGTACCGCCCTCGCTGGAGAAGCCTGCCCACACCCGTCGGTCCCCTCGTCGCGCCTATATAAGCAGGCATCCCCAGCACCATCTCTTCACACCATTCCACTCCCCTCTCTCCCCTGAACATTTCCCCTCTCTCGTCGGAGCCGCTCGAGCAGCCATTCGCCGGAATTGCACCGGAGGAGGCCGCAGCAGAGAAGGAGATGTTGTCGTCGATTCCGCCCACCTCAACCCCTGCCGCTACCCCGCCTGAGTCCGTCGTCGCCGTCCAGTTTGATCGCCCGCCTCGCCGCACTAGCTGGAGCCCTGGTACGTTCCCAGTAGACCCCTACCGGCCGTTTAGGGTTCGGTCTCACCGGCAACGAGTCCGTCGTCGACGACGACTGTGAATCGTTGATCCGCGTTATAATCGTGTGGCCCAGATCGCTAGATACCGTTTCGGGTTTTAAGTCTCGCTGACAGGCGGACCCCCCTTGTCAGTCTCCCTCTGTGCTGCTGAGCGTCACTAGGCCAGCCCGTTAGTTTTCCCGTGCTGACCCATTAATTCAAATTAGGATTTTTTCTATTTAGGTTTAAACTCAATTCTGTCACTTAGTTCAAAAATCAATTCAAGAAGATTTACTGAATCAAATTGAGTGACTCCAATTTTGTTAGAAAGCTACTGAAAAGATCTATCCAAGCCCGTTGGATCTAAAATCATTTAGAGTTAGAGATCTCTCCTAGTTAAAATAATAAAACAGAAGCTTTTGCACATTCAAACATTTTTATAAAATCAACCAAAATAGCTTTTGAGTTGATTCCAACTCTCAAAAATCACATTTAACCATACCTATATGAATATATAATAATATTAAGGTTTGCATGTAGTAACTTTGGACTAGTACCAAAATAATGCTATATAGGCATTTCTAGTCACTTTAAATCATTAAATATTAAACTTAAACTTATTAAAATGTGATCCAACCTTTAAATCACATTCCCATATGTTAGAATATGTGGTGATAACATGTGTCCACACGATCCCATATTTTAATTGGAGAATATTAAATCTTAGTTAATTTCAATGAGTAGAAATTACTTTTCTCAAATAAAATAAATGAAACTAGTTCATTAAACCTTGTGATGCTTGTGATGATATTAGATCATCAAATGTGTGCCTTAGTGTGCTAAGTAGTCTAGTTAAGTATTGTTTGGTGATTGTGAACTTTGTATGTCTTTATAAACGATAGTACCAACCAAGCATACGAGGAGGAGGAGTTCTACCAAGAAGAGGAGGAAGAAAACTTCAACCACTACACTAGCCAAGGCAAGCTAGCACTTGCAAGTATTATATTAGCAAGCCATCATTAACAATGCAAGCTAACCCTTGCAAGTTAGATGACCTAAGCAAAGGCATTAGGCATGCTTTGGTTATAGCATTTTGGACTTATACCTATTCCAAGTTTTAATTCCAATCTTTACCTTTCTTTACTTTACCTTTCTTTACTTTACCAAAGTCCTTTACTTGTTTTAAATGTAGCATAAAGAGTATAAAACTTGACCTATCTAGTTAGACTTAGATGTCATTCTATGGCATGAGATTGATCTTAGAATCCCAACTTAGTGAACACTCTTAACTTAGTAGTTTAGAGATAAACCAAAAACTAGATCACTTTAGATGGGAATACTTGGTGAAAATGACTTGTGAAAACCTTGGAATGATGAGTCATTCTATTGAGATGTTTTGACATGTGTTGAGAAACACAAATAGTTTACGATGATGAAAATGTTGAGGCATGAGCCTTAACCCTTTTACAAAACTGATGGTTGGGTTCGGATGCGATACCATTCCAATTTTACCGTACAACCACAATACCTGAATTGGGTAAGGCTTAGCCGGAAGTTTATATGCCTTAGTATTAGTTCCCTGGCGGGAGAAGTTAAGCTGAGGCTACCTCTCAATGTTGTCCACCTATGCAGTGCCCAAGATGACAGATGGTCATGGTTGGGAGGCCATCCGCATAGGAGAGGTGCTTATACTAGGGTGTGTAAAGGAAATGTTATGTTTGATTATCTGCATACTAAGTATGATGATTCAGGGTTATCCCTGACAGATGTATCGAATCTTGTGGTGAAAGTGTACCACCTCTGCAGAGTGTCAAACTATTCGAATAGCCGCATCTGCGGTTATGGACAGTTGAAGTGGCCATATTGTTCTGTTGTCAGATGTTTCAAAACAACTTATGAAATGAATGGTGACATAACTTGACCACAACAGAGTTGAGACTATGATGATTAAGTTCCCACTTAGGTGTTTTCAAACTTCTTTTATCTTTCTTTGTTTCTAAACTCAGCTTAGGTTTCAAACTTAACTTCACAATTAAACTTAGAGTTAGCATTCCTACTAACTTACTTGTTAGTGATAGTTTGCGAGTACTTAAAGAGTACTCATGGCTTTTGTCCCTGGCTATTCCCGTGGCCAGACTATGAAGGAGATTACCAAGATGAAGGACAGCAGGACGGCTATGATAACTAGGACTATCTTCCATCGTCAGCATTTCCTGTGACTCTGAAGATGGACCCCACCGCTACGCTATTTATTCTGCTACTTGATTATACTAAGACTAGATCATGAGATCCTTTATTTGTGTAAGACCTTATTTATGGTTTGTAATGGATGATGTACTGTGATATCCAATCTGTTATGTCTCGCAAAAATGGTAATCTTGGCATTGCGAGGTATGGCATAACAGGCATCCGGGATTAAAAATCCGGGTGTTGACAATAACACTGGAAAATTAACTAATAAGGTTCTACAAACGTAGTTGGAAAACCCCCCGGGTAAGCCCGTAGGGAATCTTGTTTAATTAGGGGTCAACCCTTGCCTCGCATGTTTCTATGACCTAAACTAACAAGAATATGGGATAAAAGTCCATTAGTCAACAATCATTGTGGAAGGTCAAATGGGTATTTCTCTAGGGCCATGTTGTAACACCCCTAGTTTTAGTAATCCTTAATTAGGGTTTGAGTGTGCATAGCATGAGCATCATATCTTAAAATGCATGGAAGAAAATAATACGCAAACCCAAAACCCTAATTTCCTTCCTCTTTGAAATGTATTCAAAAGGGTTTTGTATTTTCAAAACTACCAAAATGTGGAGCCCAAATGGATTAAAGGGGCCTAAAAATGTTTGAATAGTCTTACGAAATCCTCTAGTACTTTTGAAATGTTAAAAATAGAAAAGAATTTCAATTTACAAAGAGACAAAAGAAAACAGAAAAGGAAATGGAAAAAGGGTTTTGACAGAAAAAATGCTTTTAACCAAACTAGGTCGCAGCCCAGTCTGCCCTCTCCCTATCTGTCGCCGCCAGTAGCCCTGGCGCGGCCCACCTCAGCCTAGTCGGCCCGTACCCCTTCAGGCGTCTTCTTCTTTTCTTCTTCCTCGCCGATGACCGAAGCAGCTGCGTGCCCTCACATCGTCCGTCGATCCTCGCTACGACACGATGCCCACCACCGACCACCGAGCTGAGGATAAGAACCGCCGTGTTGTTCTCTCTCTCCCCATCCCCATTTCTCTTCATCTTGCCCCCTCTGCCATTTTCCCCTCTCTGGTCGAACCCTAGCCGCCATAGTGTCGCTTGTCACCGACATTCTGGACCACCACAAGCCTCTCCGAGACGCCCAGGAGAACCGCCATGATCCCCTTGTCACCCTGCTGGAAGGAATCGAGCCGGGGTGCTTTGAGTCGAGCCTAACAACGTCATCTTCCCCAGCGCCGATGGAGCTTGTCATCGTCTGTGTCATCGCTCCCGACCTCGCCTCGCCTCCGCGACCCCTCTGCTAGATCCCCAGTGAGCCCTCGGTCCTCATGGACCTCTTCGATTCGTTCCTCTCTCTCTGGTTCACCATAGCGCTATGCACCGCCCCTTGCCACTGCTGTCCGCCATCAGCCGTTGTTGTACTCGCTGCTCCGGCGACCATTTCTTGGCGGCGCCACCACTATCTGGTCTGCCTCGGCCTCCTCTCTCTAACCAGCCCCTTGGCGCATCCCTGCGAGCCCTGAATCGATTGATCGATCGGCGACCTAGGAGCTTCCCCCATTGTTGACGTCAGCAAGGCATCACGCTGGCATCATTAATCCCTTTCCTTGATTTTAAATGTTTTTGTAATTATTTTCTCGAAATAAAAAATAACCCCTGTGGGCCCTGTTTGTCAGGTTTTTAATTTTTTTGAAAATTATTTGGGAAATTAATAAAAATCTGACATGTGGGGCCAGCTAGAAAATAATTTAATAATTCCAAAAATGTTTAATTGTTTTAATAATGATTTAAAAATGGATTAAAAATGAGAAAAAAACATAAATAATTCATTTTAAATCAGAAAAATATGTATAATATAACAAAATGTTCAGAATAATAAGATCTACACAATAGACTCATAATAACGCATTGTTAAACAACTTAAATGACAAGTTTAATTAGAAGAATAAACTAACCCCTCTCATATGCATTTGGGGTTTCTCCGTATTAGGGTTTGGACCCCTCGGACCCTGCTTAAATTACTAAGCATGCCTTAGGGTTTCAGTACAATACACTTTAACTTGTCATAGCATCATCCTTTCTTGAGAATTGCATCGATGCCATGTGTTAATTGTTGCTTTTCTTTCTGGTGTTTCTGCTTCTTCTCGGTAGACCTCGTAGTTGATGTGAGAAACGAGATCGAGTCCTGCATTGAAGACCGAGATTAACACCATCGAAGAGAAGTACTTGATCAACAGTGGACAATGCCAAGCAGATGAACCTGAAGTTCTATATCTAAGTATCAACAGGCAAAGGCAAGCATAGCCCGACACATGATATAATCCTATGCATTCAAAGTATTTCATTCTTGCCATGTACATACGGTTCTAAAGTCTTCTATCGACAGATAGAGTAATCCTATCTGATGCATGTTCCCTTGTAGCCTATACTCCCTAATCCACTGCTCCTAGCATAACTAGGGTTTGGCTTATGAGCTTCACTACAGCTTCTATATCTGTTGTGCTTAGCCAAGCTTAGCTGTTATCGTTGGTCCATCCGGTTGCTGAATCAGAGCTACGAATGAACCTAGTTGGACAGGATGACATGGTATTATGAAAGATAAAAGTTAAACATGCTAAGGCTTGTATGGGAGGCCACGTCAGGTTGTGGTTTTTGCAGTCCCATACTTTCCACCACTAGGATCTAAGTTCTTGCCTCTTGAACCAAGATGAGCGTACAACCACGTGGGGGCCTGGAAACTCCCTCGACCAACTAACTTACCTAGTAGATTCCATGAGTCACATAGTTCGGGCGTTCCATTCGACATATGGATTCTGGATGTTCTTGAATGAGGTGGAGGAGGTGCATTCATACAGGTAGGTAAGCATGGCCGGGAGCAAGAGAGGCACGGCCTCCGTAATCTTGTTCCCCGCACACATCTCTAGGGACCGGCTTCGGGAGTTGACCCGTTATGGCGGCATCTCCTTAGGGCGTGACTCATGGTCTCGGTGAAAGCAAGGTAAAGGTCGTGGTTAACCACTCTCTGCCGGCCTTCCAAGGAAGAGGGCTAATGTTAAGTGGCACTAAGAATCATTTGGTACGTGTGGGTAAAGTTGTGCACCCCTGCAGGGTTAGTAATCTTTTCGAAAGGCTGTGTCCACGGTTATGGATGACTTGGGAACAGATGTGATGATCATAGAGAACTATAACCTAATCGTAAAACTTGACAAGAGATGTGAGGTGTGCTTAAGGATGCTTCCTCTGGGATTGAGGGGTGATCCTATTTAGTAGGTTCAGCTGATAAAGTTTCGGTGGATATCAAAGAAGATCAAAGCTAGATATATCGTTTTTTCTTATCCCCTTTCAAAATTATCTACTTAGTCGAGGTTCTCCTACCTCTTTTACAAAGAAAGATAGCTTGATGCAAAGTAACCCCACCATCAATAAGTATTGCGGAGTACACCCTGTACTTAGCCTAGCTTTGCTGATACTTTTGCAGCAGGTAAGTGTTACCATAGAAGATGAGTTCGTTACAGCATCGAGATTGACGAGTAGTTTGGGGTTCCCAGTCGGCAGCCTGGAATCTATGGATTGGGACGGCATCGTTATGCTTCAGGCCTCTTAGTCCATCTGTTAAGTTTGCTATACTTAATAGCATAATTTTCCTTCCGTTGTTTGATGTTTGTGGTCAGTGAACTCTGCTTGTAATATTTTGGTTCTTTGCTCAGTTATGAGCTTGCTGTAATAATTTTTGTGTCATAGGGTCACTGTAATGTTACCGATTCTCTCTCTGTACGCTTCTGAGATTTTGGTTAGGCTTATATCAGACAGAGGTATGGGATTTGTCTACCCTTAATCTTGGGGGTGTCACACATGTTTTATTGTTTCACATGCAAATCAAGCACACGAGCACCAAAATCCCTCCAAATCTTTTCATGTGGAACTACCATATGTATGCAAGTGTGGTGGGATGTTGATATAGGAAGAACCCAACCCCTAGATGAGCCTGTGTTCACATGCATGCATTAACGTACACTAGAAAATTAATTAAGTTTGTTCCTCAAATGTGTATATAAATAGTAGTGGGAAACCCCCCAGGTGAGCCCGAAAGGAAAACTTGTGGAATCATGGGTAAACCTTGGTATCCCATGTTGCTATGTACTAACATGAATAAGGGATAAAAGTCCATTGGTCAACCGTTGTTGTGGCATGTCAAAGGGGTAGATCCATGGGGCCCATGTATTATAGTGTTTCGCATAGAAACCGAGCACACGAGCGCCAGAATCTATCCCACAAAATTTTGCATGTGGAACTACCTGACATGGGTATACCCTATAGGTTCTCGAGCTTGGTATATACGGTCTAAGTACGTATAGGCACACGGTGTCGCCAAGGCCCAGATAGAAAGACTCGAGTAACCTGCGGACTCTCAATTGCTTGAAGATCAAGAAAAAGCTAAAGATAGAAAGTTTGAAGGGGAAAACCCTAACTTGTAACCGACTCGACCTACTACCCGAGACCTAGCCTATCTATATAAGGGCTAGGAGGGGGCGGCGAGGAGGACAGGTGCAACCCTAGCTTCCACAAACCCTCGCCAGATTACATCTGCGCACCGTTGTAACTTTTGACTCCCTCAATAATTCCACGAGCAGACAAGTAGGAGTAGGGACCTCTACGAGGCCTGAACTTGGGTAAATCCTTTGTCCCCTGTGTGCTTGTTTGCTAGCCGATATATGTCTCCAGCGCTCCCTCCTTCTCCAAAGCCCAAGTCCATAGCAATGGGCATTGATGAGTTAAACCCTCGTCAATTGGCGCCGTCTGTGGGAAAAGGGAGTGCTGATGTTGTGGCTTCTTCGGCCCCATCAACTGCGATCTACAACTCTGCAACTACGGAGATTCGCCAGCTCTTCGGCGCCTTCGACTTCACCGTCCACACACCGGACACTCGCCCGGCCTTCGAATCCGTGGGCGACAGAGTCAGCTTGGCGATTGGGAGCTTCTGCTTCCAAGTTGGACGGATGGGCACGCTTCGCATACCTGATCAGTCAACAGCGTCGGCGATTGCCCTGGCATCATGGTTCCCTCCATCAATCGGCACCCTCAGTGAGCTCAATGCTCCGGTGGCAGTTGGGAACATGGTCAGCGACAGCAGTCGCGACTCCGATCTAAGCGATCTGGCCACTGAAGATGGAACCTACGGTTCCGGATCTGAAAGTTGTGGAAGCAACAACTTCCCTAATCACTTCATGTGCGCCGTCATCAATGCGGGCGACACCTCCACCAACCGCGGTAATGGTGGCAAAACCGGCAACGGCACCGATCCACCCAATCGCGGCAACGGTGGTAACACCGGCAACAGCACCGACCCACCCAACGCCGGCAACGGTGGCAACGGAGGAGCAATCGAACCTCCTAGCATGATCAACGAGCAAACCGGCGAACGCATCGTGATCATGCTAAACGAGCAAGAGTGGGATCGCTGCCGCGAACCCCTACGAGGTGCACCTCTACCCTTCGGGTCCCCGCAGGAACTGCTGATGGGCTACCACTGGCTCCTAAAAGAGGAATTCAAGCGCCAAAAACAAGCAATCACGCAACTTGAGGCGCGTAAAAAGGCGGCGGACGAGTCGAGCCTTCATCGCGCTAGGCTCTCCTCCTACGGAGGATCCTCCTCAAGAGGCAACGAGTACCTCGCCAAGAAGAGGCAATCGCGGATGGCTCACCTCTCCGAACAAGAGCGCATAGACGCCGTGAAAGTCCTCGACTTTGGCTCTATGACAGTCGACACGAGAAGCAACATGGTTCCCAGGACACCGCAAGCCGCGGTGACAGCAGCCACCATGTACCTTCTCAATAACCAGCCACCAGCTGGAGATCCCCGAACGGCTATGCACTGATCTACGATTGCGGGCCTGGGGCTAATCGAGGCCGCCCTCGACAAGGAACCGGTACCAGACCCAAAAAAGGGCAAAGCACTAGCAAAGCGCTACTCCTCGCCCTCGTCCAGCGATGACGGTCACGACCTGTCTCGTCGCTGCCGCTCACGGCGACACGGTCACGACTACGATGCACGCGACGAACTCACGTAGCACAAGAATGACAAGTCAAGGGAACGACGTGCTCGGTCGACTGGCTCGGAAGAAGAAGATGGGGAGCTCTGCGGCGCCAGATGCTTCAGCAGATCCATCAGGCAAAAGCGAATGCCTAAAGGGTTTAAACTCCCATCGGAGAACCCAAAATTTGACGGTCTGCAGGACCCCAAGATCTGGCTGGAGGAACACATCTCCTCTGTCAGGCTACATGGAGGCAGTCGAAGTACTGCAATGCAATGCTTGCACCTATAGCTGCAGGGCGCTGCCCGGGCATGGCTCAATAACCTTCCACGCGGATCCATTCGCAGCTGGGATGAGCTGGTCTATAGCTTTGTGCGCAACTTTAAGGGCACGTACAAACGGCCCGCCTCAATCGAAGAACTGAGATGCTGCCAGCAAAGATCTGGCGAATCGCCGCGCTCTTACATCCAAAGGTGGTCCATCATCAAGAACTCCGCGAAAAACATCTCGGAAGACCGCGCGATTGACGCATTCAACGGTGGTGTCCGCCGCATGGAACTTAGGGAGGAGCTAGGCCGCTCAAAGCCCCAGACCATCGACAACCTGATGGAGATCGCAAATCGGTGGGCCGATGGAGAAGATTCAGTGAAGAATCGCGTTCACTCTGACGAGGAAGCAGAACTCGAACTCGAACGACAATCGCGATGACGTCAACATGGTCGCAGCTGGCTACACCGATAGACGCGACGATAACCGCAACAGCGGATATCACAGCGGCGTATACCGCGACTCTGGGAAAACCACGCAAGTGTGGCAACACCGCACTCGCGATGAACCACCCGCGACCTCCATCGAGGATAAACTGTCCGGGCCATGCACGGTACACTTCTACATCGACAAGCATGATGGCAAGAGAAAGTCCAGCCACCTCCTCAAGGACTGCCGTGAGTTCCTCAAGCTACACGAGGGATTGGTTCGGATGAACCGCAATGCAGTCGAAAGAGGCTACGGAGCCGCTCTAGGCACCATGGCACATGGCGGACCACCACCACCTGGGCCACCCCCGAACGAAGCTACACCATACCAGCACCACGGAGGCGAACCGTACCCACGGGCCATGGGTACCATGATGATCCAAAAGGGGCGCCCCTCCAATAGGGTGCAGAAGGCCATCACTCACCAAGACAACTTGGCCATGCACTCACCACCATCCACCACTGAGTACCTCAGTGGCAGTGAGTCGTGCATTACCTTCGACAAACGCGACCACCCGCCTCAAGTACCTCGCCCAGGTCATTGCCCCCTCATACTCGAGGCGCAAATTGGAGGCTTCGACATGAGTCACGTCTTCATGGATGGCGGAAGCGGCATCAACCTCATATTCGTGATTACCTTGCGAGCAATGAGGATCCCTCTAACCTGCTTGGAGGCATCGGACACAGCGTTCCACGGCATCGTCCCAGGGAAAGGCGTATACCCCCTGGGCAAAATCAACCTCGACGTCATATTCGGCACGCCAAGGAACTTCCGGCGCGAGCGCATCGACTTTGAGGTCGTCGACTGGCCCTCACAATACCACTACATCCTCGGACGCGTCGCGTTCGCTAGGTTCATGGAGGTACCCCACTACGCCTACCTGCAGATGAAAATGCCAGTTCCCAACGGTGTCATCACGATCAACGGGAGCTTCGAGCGAGCTGACAGTTGCGACAGGGAATTCAACAGAATCTCCCAGTCCTTCGGCATGCAGGAAGAGCTCGCGCGATTGAAGGAAACGACAGATAACAGTCTGCCTCCCCTGAGTGGGCCAAGCTCACCTGACCTCTCCTTCGACTCATCTATGCACACAAATAAGGTGCAGGTCCATCCATCAGATCCCGCTAAAACGGCCCTCATTGCCAACAACTTGAGTCCCGCATAGGAACTTGCGCTCGTCGAATTCCTCCGTGAGCACTTGGAAATTTTTGCCTGGTGTCCTGCGGACATGCCAGGAGTTCCCAGGGAATTCGCCGAGCACGCACTCAACGTCAACCCCGACGCAAGGCCAGTCAAGCAAACAATCAGGCGACTGTTTGAGCCCACGGTAAGCGGTGGAATGGAGATCAACAGACTCCTCGAGGCCAAATTCATACGCGAGATCAAGGAAAGCACTTGGCTCGCCAATACGGTGTTGGTACCAAAAAAGGACACGGATATCCTACGGATGTGTGTGGACTTCACTTCTTTAAACAAGCACTGCCCAAAAGATCACTTCCCACTACCACGGATTGATCAAATCATCGACTCCACCGCTGGATGCGAGCGCCTCTGCTTCCTCGATGCCTACTCAGGCTATAACCAAATTCAAATGAAGGAGGAAGACTAGGAAGACCGGCGTTTACGCTTCTTGGTGTGTTCTGCTACAACACAATGCCCTTCGGGCTAAAAACGCGGGAGCCACATACCAGCGGTGCATGCAGGCTTGCGTCAAAGAGCAACTGGGTCGCAACATCCAAGTATGTGTCGACAACATAGTAATCAAAACCAAGGAAGAAGCCTCTCTAATCGATGACATGCGCGAAACCTTCGCCAATCTCGATCGTTACCGGATAAAGCTCAATCCGGACAAATGCGCCGCCGTCGTACCATCTGGGCAGCTGCTCGAGTATCTCATCTCCGCGAGAGGAATTGAAGCAAACCCTAAAAAGATAAAGGCCATACTGGCCATGGAGAAGCCAAAGAACATAAGAGGCGTCCAGCAACTAGCTGGACGAATCACGGCCCTCAGTCAATTTATCAGTCGAATGGGAGAAAAGGCACTGCCCTTCTATCAGCTCCTCCACAAAGCTGACAAATTCGCGTGGACCAATGAAGCGCAAGAAGCATTCGAAGATCTCAAGCGCCTGCTATCCACCTCGCCGGTATTGGCGACTCCACGAGAAAGGGAACCACTACTGGTGTACATCTCCGCTACCAACCAAGTGGTTAGCACAGTGCTCGTCGTCGAGCAGGCCGAGGAAAACAAGGTCCACGGCGTACAACGCCCGCTATACTACCTCAGCGAAGTCCTCACGCCAACAAAGAGCAGTACCCGCACTACCAGAAGCTGGCGTACGGCGTCTTCATGACCGCCCGGTGACTGCGCCATTACTTCCAGGAACACCCAATCGTGGTAGTCAACGACGCCCCATTGGGACATATCCTCAATAACCCCGACGCCACGAGACATCACATACGAAAAGCGTGACACAATCAAGTCGCAAGTTCTCCCTGACTTCCTCGTGCATTGGATGGAAAACCAACTCCCGGACAAGCCAGATATGTCCTACATCTGGACAATGCACTTCGATGGGTCCAAGCGGAAAGATGGAGCAGGAGCAGGTGTCATACTGACATCACCTCAAGGGGACAAGCTGAAATACATCCTGCGAATGCAGTTCAGAGCCTCAAACAACGAGGCTGAATACGAGGCCCTGTTGCATGGGATGAGGATGGCAAAAGCCTGCGGCGCAAAGAGGCTCATCATATATGGTGACTCCAAGCTGGTCGTCAACCAAACAATGCACGAGTGCGACGCACTGAACGGCAACATGATCGCATACCGCGACCTCTACGACACACTCGAAGGAGACTTTGATGGTTGCGAGTTGCGACACATATGTCGCGAAAGCAATGAGGAGGCAAACACACTCGCCAACATAGGCTCCACCTGCGCCCCCATACCACCTGGGGTATTTCTCGAGCGCATAGGCGAACGCTCCATCAAGCCAAAGGCCGCAGAGAAGAAAACAAGCGCAGCAACGGACTCGTGGGCTACGCCACCCAATGAGCCAATGGCACTCGATGACTTGGAGCTAGACACAGGACTCAAGGGACCAATGAGCGTCATGATGATCGAACAATCCTGGACACAGCCGTACATTACGTACCTCCTCAGCAAGCGCCTACCGGACGACCCGACAGATGCACGGCACATCGCGCGACGCTCCAAGGCATTCGCCGTTATCAATTGCGAACTGTATAAACGTAGCATCACAGGCGTGTTACAACGATGCGTCTCCCTAGCCGATGGAAGAGCAGTCCTCCTCGACATCCATGAAGGGACCTGCGGGCACCACGCCGGTAGTCGCGCCCTCGTTGCCAAAGCTCTACGAGCTGGATTTTACTGGCCCAGGGCCATGCGCGACGCCAAGGACATAGTCCAAAAGTGCAACGCTTGTCAGCGATTCGCGGACAAGCCACACGCACCAGGCACAGAACTACGGCCCATCCCATTGGCCAGGCCCTTCTCACAATGGGGGCTTGACATGGTGGGCAAACTCCCAAGGTCCTCGCAAGGAAGCTACGTCTACCTCTTGGTCGTAGTCGACAAGTTCACCAAGTGGATTGAGGCCATGCCAGTGACCTAGCAATCAAGGCACAGTGCGGTCAAGTTCTTCGAATCCATTGTCTACCGCTTTGGCGTGCCGCACAACATCATCACTTACAACAGGACGAACTTCACATCCAAGGAGTTCCAAGAATTCTGCGGAAACCTAGGGATCAACACCGATTCGCCTCGATCGCATCCACAGACCAACGGTCAGGTGGAAAAAGCAAACGGGCTCATCTTCAGCGGCATCAAGAAGCGACTCCTTCGACCACTCGAGCAAGCCACGGGTTGCTGGCTAGATGAGCTCCAATCCATACTCTGGAGTCTACGAACAACTCCAAACAGCATCACGGGCTACACGCTATTCTTTATGGTGCACGGAGCAGAAGCAGTACTACCTGCCGAAGTGCGATACAAGCCGCCGCGTATAGTCGCTTACAGTGAACAAGAGTCATCTCTTGCACTCGAAGACTCCGTCGACCTCCTCGACGAGGCAAGAGAAATCACCGCATAAAGATCTACGATCTACCAGCAGAACCTGCGCAACTACCATAGCAAAAGGCTTCGCCCCAGATCCTTCGTCGAAGGTGACCTGGTCCTGCGACTGAAGCAGCAGGGGCATCTCAAGCTCGAGTCCCCCTGGGAAGGACCGTACGTGATTACAGAAGTAATCCCAGGTGGCGCCTATCGCCTTCAAGATTTAGAGACAGGAGTCGCATACTCCAACCCTTGGAACGTCGCACAACTGCGATGCTTCTACCCCTAGTTGTTTTACTTTTTTACATCGTAAATAAGGGTACTCAGCCAAGGCTACTTAGCCAGACATTGTACCTCATACTGCTCTTCAAATAAATAAAAGCTAAGTGCCCCAAAACTCTGTGTTTTCTTTCACTTTTGTCAATTTTATACTCGGGGGCTACGCCACCCTACCTACATCTATTCTTCGAACAAATAAACGCGATGTCCTGAGTAGCTGGCACATCAATCAAACCCCTTAACACAAACTCAACCCAGCTGCAACGCGCCTGACAGGTTGACAAAGGGATTACAAGGCTAACGAAAAGGAATCGCATAGTGCAACGCACCTGATGCTGACAAAGCTGTTTGTACACATTCAACAATAAATTATCTACAAATATATATGAACTTTACAACACAAGTACACTTATGTGCAAGATACAAATCTAGCTACTGCTGCAACAGAAGAACATTGGTTTGTTCCTCGAAGAAGTCAACAATATCCTCTGCTGGACGGTCTACCGCCTGATAGTGTGGCACCATATTCCAAGCAGATTCAACCGGCAGCGCTGGCGGCCCGGAAGCAATGTCGGCGACATCCACGTCAGGCATGTGCAATCGCACCATCGAGAGGGCAGCCTTGGCACTAGCCACCAACTGCTGCCTCACGCACTCGCGAGCCGCGGACATATCTTGAAATTTGGCCAGGAGAGCCAGCAGGCTTGATGGAGTGTCATCCAACGGGAACATCGCCCGATAGATGTTCTTCAAACATGACTGCGACTTCTTCAGGAAGAGCAGCACTCACGAAGCGCGATCCTGCAGGGTCGCCAATGCAGTCGCACGATCATGATCTACCCAGAAGTATCCACTCTCTTGAAGTTGCTCCTGGGTGAGATCACGAAGGCTGATGGCAATCCTATCCTTCTCCTCCTGCAGACGGCATGCGCTAACAACTACACGAAGCAGCACCAACAGCATGAGTACAGCGTACCATTGCGGCTAACTACAAAGGAAAAGATGAGGACAAGCAAACTAACACTTAAACTGTCGCTCGCACCGCCACCTCGCCAAGTAGATATTGCTCATGGCGGAATTTTCCGCCGACTTCCAGACGCGCATTACCATGGATCAGGGGCAACTCACGCTCCAGCCGCTTCACGCGATCACGAAGTCGCGACAGCAAGGATAGCTCCTCTACCCTGGAGCGCGGTGGTGCCACTGTCTCATCAAGAGATGGCGAATCCTAGTTTCCCCCCACAGGACCACTCGATATGCCCTACCACAAGTCAAGACAAAAGCAAATAAGGCGACAAAATTACCACAAAGGCAAGGAGAACAGACGCATTCAACATAAGCATAAGTGTTTACAAACACACTCGCCAGCAGGCACGTCCTTAGGATAAAAAGCAACTAATCAATCATTACAACAAGCTAACTATGCAGCAGCTGGCTTCTTCGACTCCGATGGCTTCGGGGGCTTTATCAAGTCCGTGGCGTGTCGATGCCATCGACTTTCACGCCGCCCCGAGGTCAAGCTTTCACCGCCTTCTTCGCACGTTGGAGATCCTCCGAATACTTGGCAACGGTATTTATCAAGGAATGGCCATAATTGGCATAGGCAGTCGCAAAGGGAGCGAATACTACCTGCTGACCATCCGCGCCAACATGGATCGTCTTCGACACCGCAGAAGGATCTATTTCGACTCCGTGGGCTTGCACCATGGCAAGAGACATGGTCGCGCCAGCCACGCGGAGGGAGTTCTTGTACGTGGCAGGCACACACCCGGCGAGCGACTCCACCAGCTCTTCCACATTGTCGACCAGCTCCGCCTTCAGCATCAACTCCTCCCGGAGGCGACTAAGGGTAACCTTGGCCTTGGACAACGTATTTTGGACAGCGGCGCTACGGTCCTCGACCGCAGACACCGCGCCCGCCAGAGCATCATCGCGACAAAGGGCTTGTAGATCAAAACTCAAGTCGCCAGCATCTACACCGAAAATACACACATGGATCAAACATCTAGTGCCACCGGCAAAAACTCTAGATGCAGAGAAGAACATCAATAAAATATCTACCAGTAACGGTACCTGAGAGGGCCTTGGCGACTGAGAACAGTTGCTCTTCGAACAACTCCTCCCTAGCCGCAAAGGAGGCGCGCAGATCCTCTTCGCGCTTCTGGGCATCATCACGGGCCGTGATTGCCTCGTCGCGCCCCTTCACAGCTGCGGCTAATGTCTTCTCCAACATGGTGAAGTTGCACAGTAAAGCGTTATGCTCAGCTACATGGCAGTCAATAATTGGCTATCAGTCGATTATACCAAAACAGAGAGAAGACAAAAAGAATAAGTGTAGAGCACTCACTTTCGACCACGCGGTGACGCGTCTCTAGCATTGCATGCTGGCGACCCATCGCCATCACCTGCTCCGCCACCTGCGCGGCTTCCTTTACAAGGAGCTGTCACACAAAACAAGGAGTCAGAAGAGGGCAGCAGAAGGCGTTGACTACCACATTAAAAAAGAAGAAACGATATACTTACATGGTCCTCTAGCGACTCCGAAGAAGTTTGCTGAACCGTCATCCGAGCAACCACTCGATGCTCCCCTACGTGAGGAGAGCTCGAAGAATTGTGCCCGGAGTGGGACGCCGCCGGAGGAGAAGGAGCACACTCGACCTCTACCTTGGCCCTTGAAGTCGCGACTCCCGATTCTTTCAAAACCTCGACATCGCCAGAAGATGACGACGCCTCTTGACTACAAGACCAAGTCCACATTGATAAAAGGGCAAACTCCAGGGCAAAACCAACAAGAAGAAAACAGAAAAGAATGAACGACCCAGCAAACTTACCAGTTAAAGTTGTCAAGATCAAACGTGGCAGCCACCGATTCTGATGAAGACTCCTTGGGCGATCGCATCTTCTTGCGAGAAGACGGTGCCACAACCCTCACATGAACGGCTGGAATTGGTGACTCCGCGCCAACAGCCGCGCCTCCTAGAGTCGAAGGAATCAACGCGTCGGAGTCCTCGCTACGCAAACGCTTGCGAGTATCCGGGCTCTCGGACTCGGGGGCTTCCTCTTCCACATCAGAAGGGACATTCCAAAGCCTCATGAGGAATAACCCCCTCAGGGAGAGGAGGCATACAAGGCGACACCGCCCAATCCTGCATACAAACAGTGAAGATCAGCAAACATAACAGGTAAGCAATAGAATACGCAATCGTGAAAATAAGGTACTGCGTAGCACAACTGTACGTCAGGAGGAGGATTGGAAGCATCGAAAGGAGGAACGACTGGCTCGTTCTGAAGCACATCCTTGAAGGTGTACTTCGTGACCAGTCGCACCCTCTTATCTACCTCACTCGTGGACATGCCATCAGCAGACACGCGAGTGGCATCATCAGCGCCACCCCATTGAAACATGGGATGGACCCTGGCCTGGAGAGGCTGGACGCGACGACGCAGCCAAGTCCTGACAAGGGCGCAGCCTCCCTCTTCTGCGCCTATGCGACTCTCGAGGTCACAGACGCGTTGATATAGCACGTCTGTCTTCGCGAGTTCGGAAGGCATGATCACGTTCTTCCAAGAACGCATATTCTTGCAGGGAGTCACAGGATGGAAAGGCGCGAGTCCAAATTGCTCGTCCTTGGCCTTCTGGACGCGAACATAGAACCATTTGTCCCTCCATCCCTGGACGGATGGTAAGCTTGATGTCGAAGTAGGTGGCGGATGGGTCGACATGGATACCGCAACCACCTACGTCATAAACTAAAGAGCCAGAGGCGGACTGGCGCTTCAATTTAAACAAGCGCTTGAAAAGGCCAAAGTGCGGCTCGATTCGAGCCAGACTGCAAAGAGTAATGAAACAGTGATGTGGAGAATCGAGTTTGGGGACAGCTGATGGAGCTGGAGCCCAGAGAACAAAGGAGACCCCTAAGAAAGGGGTGGAGAGGCAAAGAAAGGCCGAATGACGAATGCAAGAAACATCACTCGAAACCAGCGGAGGCACAGGAATGGTCTCACCGCTAGACGCCAGATCGGCGATCGCCAGTAAACAACTCCATCCTGGCGAAGAAGACGGAGATCCGATGCCTTAATGATGGAAGGGCGCCATGCACCATTTGTCACGCGGGTGCCCACGACCTTCTTCTTTCCGCCGACAGCGGCGCTGGTGCCTGCAGCAGCAGAGCCACCCTTCTTCTTCGTTGCGGCAACGGTGGCCGCGGAATCAGTGGCAGCACCTCCTTTCTTCCTTCCCATTGCGCGGCGGCGATGAGAGCGCAGAAAGTAACTTGGAAACGAACGGAGGTGGTCCAGCACTGTGGAGGAGACGAGCGCAGGAAAGCAGAAGAACAGCAGCAATGGCAATGGCAGCGAGGACGAAAAAGTGCAGATGAAAAATTACCACCACAGCGCCGCTATTTAACCTCTGGAAGATGGAATCCAACGGTTGACAAAAACCCTATTAGACGCGAGGCGCGCATCGTGTTGGACACGTGGAGAAGAGGAAGCGCGAACCGTCCCCCCACTTCTACCATTACGCGTGGAAATCAAGGAGGCGCGGTTAAAAAAAGATTATGCACGCCCAGTAAAATCAAACTCAGAAAGTGGGACCCACCGCTCGTCATGTCCCGTCAAAATCGCTCACGCGGGCAACTGAGGTCATACAAACGTCAGCACTAACGCCACCAAGGCTACGTAGTGGAAAACTTCGACTATTTTTAGTCCTTGCTGGAGTCTTCGACTCCACCAAGCACTCGGGGGCTACTCCCATAGGGAGCGCTGGCCGTGCACCCTACGACTTTTTCTTTTCTTGTCGTAGGCACGAAGACAATCACAAAGGCAAATCCAACCACTCGAAACACAATTCGATTATGGACATGGGTTACTCCCATAGGGAGCGCCGGAAACAAATTCGACTGAAACAAGCACGCAAAAGAAGACAGCAGTCGTGAAAATATTTAGTCCCTGCCTGAGTCATCGACTTAAACAAATAAGCAAAAAGACGACAGCAGTCGCAAAAGTTCTTTAGTCCCTGCCTGAGTCTTCGACTCAACCAGGCACTCGGGGGCTACTCCCATAGGGAGCACTGGTCGCGCACCCTATGATTATTTGCACAAAAACTGTGTGTTGATAACATCCGCACTCGCAACCTTTGGCGACACCGCCTCACAATTTTTTCCTACAAAGAGACTACGTCTCCTGGGACGCCCGAATCGTCTCCACGATGATAAAATTCGGATGCCACGCTTACGGCGTGAAGGTAAGACCTGAATAAGGCCCGCATCACAAGACTACCAGAAATGTATCCGTGTTCACAGCATGATGAACATGCCTTGACAGACGCGTCGAGTGCTCACACCCATATAATCGAATTCGACTCTGTAAGACCTCTCGCGGCTGAGTCGAATTACACCAAGATTTTTTCCGGATTCGAGTCCGGGACTCGAATTTGAGTAGATTATGCGTTGTTTCACCCTAAGGTGGTTAATCGATATCGACATTTCGTTATATTAGGCACGATATCAACAATCCCTATGACATAAATAAAAGTAGTCAAAATGTACTCATTCGTGCACTCAAGACTTCAAAAGTCCCAATGAATATGCGATTCCACCGGACACTCTGGGGCTACCGACATGGGTATACCCTATGTACTGAGCTTGGTATATATGGTCCAATGATAGGCTCAATGGTGTTGCCAAGGCCAGATAGAAAGACTCGAGTAACTCATGACTCTCGATTGCTTGAAGATCAAGAAAAAGCTAAAGATAGAAAGTTTGAAGGGGAAAACCCTAACTTGTAACTGACTCGACCTGCTACCCGAGACCTAGCCTATCTATATAAGGGCTAGGAGGGGGCGGCGAGGAGGACACGCGCAACCCTAGCTTCCACAAACCCCTGCAGATTACATCTCACACCGCTGTAACTTTCGACTCCTCAATAATTCCACGACAAGCAGGAGTAGGGACCTCTACGAGGCCTGAACCTGGGTAAATCCTTTGTCCCCTGTGTGCTTGTTTGCTAGTCGATAGATGTCTCCAGTGCTCCCTCCTTCTCCAAAACCCAAGTCCATAGCAATGGGCATTGATGAGTTAAACCCTCGTCACTACCATATGTGTGAAAGTGTGGGACGTTGATATAGGAGGAACCCAACCCCATGGGTGAGCCAGTTCACATCCATGCATGATAACACTAGAAAATTAAGGTTACTGCACTAGCCCATGCTAGTTGGTGGAAAACTCCGCGGGTCGGGTACCAGATGGAAAACGTCTGAAATCAGGGATCAATTTTGGTCTCCCATGTTGCTAGCTATGACCTAAACTAACAATAATAAGGGATAAAACTCCATTCGTCAACCTTTGATTTGGCAAGTCAAAGGGGTAGATCTGCGGAGCCCATGTTTTAGAGTTTCACGGGAAACCGAGAACAGAGCACCAGAATCCCTCCAAATCTTACATGTGGCACTACCATATGTATGAAAGTGAGGTGGGATGTTGATATAGGAAAAACCCAACCCTTGGGTGAGCCTATTCACATGCATGCATGATAACACTAGAAATTTATGGTTTCTACACTAGCTTGTTGGTTGGGAACGAAAATAGTGCGTGGGCCGGTTGAACCAGAGGGAAAACCTGTGGAATCATCAAGGATCAACTTTGGCCAAGCATGTTTACTATGACCTAAACTAACAAGAATAAGGGTAAAAGTATCCATTGGTCAACCGTCGTTGTGGCACGTTAAAGGGGTAGATCTATGGAGCCCATGTTTTAGGGTTTCGCTAGAAACCGAGAACGGAGCACCAGAATCCCTCTAAATCTTGCATGTTGCACTACCATATGTATGAAATCATGGTGGGATGTTGATATAGGTAGAACCCAACCCCTAGGTGATGTTGTTCACATGCAGGAATGATAACACTGGCAAACTAACTAATAAGATTCTGTAAACGTAGTTAGAAAACCCCCCGGGTGAGCCCAGAGGGAAATCTTGTGGAATTAGGGGTCAACCTTGGTATTCCATGTTGCTATGACCTAAAATAATAATAATAATAAGGGATAAAAGTCCATTGGTTAATAATTGTTGTGGCAAGTCAAAGGGGCAGATCTCTAGCGGACATGTTTTATTCTTTCGCATGGAAATCAAGCACACGAGCGTGAGAATCCCTCCAAATCTTTTCATGTGGCGCTACGATATATATGAAAGTGTGGTGGGATGTTGATATAGGAAGAACCCAACCACTGGGTGAGCCTGTGTTCACATGCATGTGTTAACATACACTAGAAAATTAATTAAGGTTGTTCCGCTAATGTATATATAAATAGTAGCTGGAAACCCTCGGGTGAGCCTGTAGGGAAAACCTGTAGAATCAGGGGTCAAAATTGGTCTCACATATTGCTATGACCTAAACTAAAAAAAGGGATAGAAGTCCATTGGTCAACTGTCGTTGTGGCAGGTCAAAAGGGTAGATCTGTGGGGCCCATGTATTATAGGGTTTCTCATGGAAACCAAGCACACGAGCGCTAGAATCTATCCAACCAAATAATGCATGTGGCACTACCACATTATTGAAAGTGTGGCATGTTGATATAGGAAGAACCCAACCCCTGGGTGAGCCTATACACATGCATGCCTGATAACACTGGAAAAGTAAGGTTTCTACACTAGCTAGGTACTAGCTGGTGGAAAACCCGTGGTCTGGGTACTAGAGGGAAAAATCGTGGAATGAGGGATCAACTTTTGGTCTCCCATGTTGCCAGATATGACCTAAACTAACAATAATAAGGGAAAAAAGTCCATTGGTCCACCGTCGATGTGGCAGGTCAAAGGGGTAGATCTGTAGAGCCCATGTTTTAGGGTTTCAATAGAAACTAAGAACAGAGCGACGGAATCCCTACAAATCTTGTATGTGGCACTACCATCTTTATGAAAGTGTGGTGGGGTGTTGATATAGGATGAACCCAACCCTTGGGTTAGCCTGTTCACATGCATATGCATGATAACACCGGAAATTAAGGTTTCTGCACTAGCTTAATTGTGGGGAAAACTGCACGAGCCTAGTGAACTAGAGGGGAAAACATGTGGAATCATCAGGGGTCAACTTTGTCCATGCATGTTGCTATGACCTAAACTAATAATAATAAGGGTAAAAGTAACCATTAGTCAATCGTCGTTGTGGCAGGTCAAAGGGGTAGATCTGTGGAGCCCATGTTTTAGGGTTTCTCTAGAAACTGAGATCGGAGCGCTAGAATCCCTCTAAATCTTGCATGTCGCAATACCATACATATCAAACCATGGTGGGATGTTGATATAAGCAGAACCCACCCCCTAGGTAACCCTGTTCACATGCATGCATGATAACACTGGAAAATTAACAAATAAGGTTCTGCAAACGTAGGTGGAAAACCCCCCGATGAGCCTAGAGGGAAATCTTGTGGAATTAGGGGTCAACCTTGGTCTCCCATGTTATAACCTAAAATAAGAAGAAGAAGGGATAAAATTCCATTGGTTAACAATCATTGTGGCAGATCAAAGGGACAGATCTCTGGGGGCCATGTTTTATTATTTCGCATGGAAATCGAGCACACGAGCGCTAGAATGACTCCAATCTTTGCATGTGGCGCTACCATATGTGTGAAAGTGTGGTGAGATATTGACATAGGCAACATAGCTGGAAAAAACCCCGGCTGAGCCTAGAGGGAAATATTGTGGAATTAGGGGTCAACCTTGGTATTCCATGTTGCTATGACCTAAAATAATAAGAATAAGGGATACAATTCCATTGGTCAATAATCGTTGTGGCAGGTCAAAGGGGCAGATCTCTGTCGGCCATATTTTATTGTTTCGCATGGAAATCGTGCGCACGAGCGCGAGAATCCCTCCAAATCTTTTCATGTGGCGCTACGATATATATGAAAGTGTGGTGGGATGTTGATATAGGAAGAACCCAAACAATGGGTGAGCCTGTATTCACATGCATGTATTAACGTACACTGGAAAATTAATTAAGATTGTTCCGCTAACGTATATATAAATAGTAGCTGGAAACCCCGGGTGAGCCTGTAGGGAAAACCTGTAGAATTAGGGGTCAAAATTGGTCTCACATATTGCTATGACCTAAACTAAAAAAAGGGATAGAAGTCCATTGGTCAACTATCGTTGTGGCAGGTCAAAAGGGTAGATCCGTGGGGCCCATGTATTATAGGGTTTCGCATGGAAACCAAGCACACGAGCGCTAGAATCTATCCAACCAAAAATTGCATGTGGCACTACCACATTATTGAAAGTGTGGCATGTTGATATAGGAAGAACCCAACCCTTGGGTGAGCCTATACACATGCATGCCTGATAACACTTGAAAATTAAGGTTTCTGCACCAGCAAGGTACTAGCTGGTGGAAAACCCGTAGGCCGGGTACTAGAGGGAAAACTCGTGGAATGAGGGATCAACTTTTGGTCTCCCATGTTGCCAGATATGACCTAAACTAACAATAATAAGGGAAAAAGTCCATTGGTCCACCGTCGATGTGGCAGGTCAAAGGGGTAGATCTATAGAGCCCATGTTTGAGGGTTTCAATAGAAACTTAGAACAGAGCGACGGAATCCCTCCAAATCTTGTATGTGGAACTACCATCTGTATGAAAGTGTGGTGGGGTGTTGATATAGGATGAACCCAACCCTTGGGTTAGCCTGTTCATATGCATATGCATGATAACACTGCAAATTAAGTGCATGAGCCTAGTGAACTAGAGGGGAAACCATGTGGAATCATCAGGGGTCAACTTTGTCCATGCAAGTTGCTACGACCTAAACTAACAAGAATAAGGGTAAAAGTATCCATTAGTCAATCATCGTTGTGGCAGGTCAAAGGGGTAGATCTGCGGAGCCATGTTTTAGGGTTTCTCTAGAAACCGAGAACGGAGCACTAGAATCCCTCTAAATCTCGCATGTCGCACTACCATACATATGAAATCATGGTGGGATGTTGATATAAGCAGAACTCAACCCCTGGGTGATCCTGTTCACATGCATGCATGATAACACTGGAAAATTAACAAATAAGGTTCTACAAACGTAGCTGGAAAACCCCCCGGTGAGCCCAGAGGGAAATCTTGTGAAATTAGGGGTCAACCTTGGTCTCCCATGTTGCTATAACCTAAAATAACAAGAAGAAGGGATAAAAGTCCATTGGTCAACAATCGTTGTGGCAGGTCAAAGGGACAGATCTCTGGGGGCCATGTTTTATTGTTTCACATGGAAATCGAGCACATGAGTGCTAGAATACCTCCAAATCTTTGCATGTGGCGCTACCTATGTGTGAAAGTGTGGTGGAATGTTAACATAGGAAGAACCCAACCCGTGGGTGATCCTATGTTCACATGCATGTATTAACATACACTAGAAAATTAATTAAGGTTGTTCCGCAAACGTAAATATAAATAGTAGCTGGAAACCCCCGAGTGAGCCTGTTTGGAAAACCTGTAGAATCAGGGGTTAACCTTGGTCTCACATATTGCTATGACCTAAACTAACAAAAATAAGGGATAGAAGTACATTCGTCAACAGTCGTTGTGGCAGGTCAAAAGGGCAGATCCGTGGGGCCCATGTATTATAGGGTTTCGCATGGAAACTGAGCACACGAGCGCTAGAATCTATCCAACCATATATTGCATGTGGCACTACCACATTATTGAAAGTGTGGGATGTCAATATAGGAAGAACCCAACCCTTGGGTGAGCCTATTCACATGCATGCCTGATAACACCAGAAAATTAAGGTTTCTGCACCAACTAGCTACTAGCTGGTGGAAAACCTATGGGTCGGGTACTAGAGGGAAAACTCGTGGAATGAGGGATCAACTTTTGGTCTCCCATGTTGCCAGATATGACCTAAACTAACAATAATAAGGGAAAAAATTCCATTGGTCCACCGTTGATGTCACAGGTCAAAGGGGTAGAACTGTAGAGCCCATGTTTTAGGGTTTCACTAGAAACTAAGAACAGAGCGACGAAATCCCTCCAAATCTTGTATGTGGCACTACCATCTGTATGAAAGTGTGGTGGGGTGTTGATATAGGATGAAACCAACACCTGAGTTAGCCTGTTCACATGTATATGCATGATAACACTGGAAATTAAGGTTTCTGCACTAGCTTGATTATGGGGAAAAGTGCACGGGCCTAGTGAACTACAGGGGAAAACATGTGGACTCATCAGGGGTCAACTTTGTCCATGCATGTTGCTATGACCTAAACTAACAAGAATGAGGGTAAAAGTATCCATTAGTCAACCGTCGTTGTGGCAGGTCAAAGGGGTAGATCTGTGGAGCCCATGTTTTAGGGTTTCTCTAGAAACCGAGAACGGAGCGCTAGAATCCCTCTAAATCTTGCATGTCACACTACCATACGTATGAAAGCATGGTGGGATGTTGATATAAGCAGAACCCAACCCTTGGGTGATCCTATTCACATGCATGCATGATAACACTGGAAAATTAACAAATAAGGTTCTGCAAACATAGCTGGAAAACCCCCCGGTGAGCCCAGTGGGAAATCTTGTGGAATTAGTGGACCACCTTGTTCTCCCATGTTTCTATAACCTAAAATAACAAGAAGAAGGGATAAAAGTCCATTGGTCAACAATCGTTGTGGCAGGTCAAAGGGACAGATCTCTGGGGGCCATGTTTTATTGTTTCACATGTGAATCGAGCACACGAGCGCTAGAATACCTCCAAATCTTTCCATGTGGTGCTACCATATGTGTGAAAGTGTGGTGGGATGTTGAAGTAGCAAGAACCCAACCCCTGGGTGATCCTGTGTTCACATGCATGTATTAACGTACACTAGAAAATTAATTAAGGTTGTTCCGCAAACGTATATAAAAATAGTAGCTGGAAACCCCCCGGGTGAGCCTGTTCGGAAAACCTGTAGAATCAGGGGTTAACCTTGGTCTCACATATTGCTATGACCTAAACTAACAAAAATAAGGCATAGAAGTACATTGGTCAACCGTCGTTGTGGAAGGTCAAAAGGGCAGATCTGTGGGGCCCATGTATTATAGGGTTTACCATGGAAACCGAGCACACGAGTGCCAAAATCTATCCAACCAAATCTGGCATGTGACACTACCACATTATTGAAAGTGTGGGATGTTGATATAGGAAGAACCAAACCCTTGGGTGAGCCTCTTCACGTGCATGCATGATAACACTAGAAAATTAAGGTTTCTGCACTTGCTAGCTACTAGTTGGTGGAAATCCCGTAGGTCGCGTACTAGAGGGAAAACTCCTCGAATAAGGGATCAACTTTTGGTCTCCCATGTTGCTAGATATGACCTAAACTAATAATAATAAGGGATAAAAGTCCATTGGTCGACCGTCGATGTGGCAGGTCAAAGGGGTAGATCTGCGGAGCCCATGTTTTAGGATTTGCTATAAACTAAGAACAGAGCGCCGGAATCCCTCCAAATATTGCATGTCACACTAACATATGTGTGAAAGTGTGGTGGGGTGTTGATATAGGAAGAACCTAATCCTTGGGTTAGCCTGTTCACATGCATATGCATGATAACACTGCAAAATTAAGGTTTCTGCACTAGCTTGATTGTGGGGAAAAGTCCGCTGGCCGTGTGAACCAGAAGGGAAAACCTGTGGAATCATCAAGGATCAACTTTGGCCATGCATGTTGCTATGACCTAAACTAACAAGAATAAGGGTAAAAGTATCCATTGGTCAACCGTCATTGTGGCAGGTTAAAGGGGTAGATCTGCGGAGCCCATGTTTTCGAGAACAGAGTGCCATAATCCCTCTAAATCTTGCATGTCACACTACCATACGTATGAAAGCATGGTGGGATGTTGATATAGGCAGAACCCAACCCCTGGGTAATCTTGTTCACATGCATGCATGATGACACTGGAAAATTAACTAATAAGTTTCTACAAACATAGCTGGAAAACCCCCGGTGAGCCCGGAGGGAAATCTTGTGGAATTAGGGGTCAACGTTGGTCTCCCATCTTGCTGTGAACTAAAATAAGAAGGATAAGGGATAAAAGCTGGTCAACAATCGTTGTGGCAGGTAAAAGGGTAGATCTATGGGTGCCATGTTTTATTGTTTCGCATGGAAATCAGGCACAGGAGTGCTAGAATCCCTCCAATCCTTTGCATGTGGAACTACCATATGATTGAAAGTGTGGTGGGATTTTGATATAGGTAGAATTGAACCCCGGGATTAGCCTGTGTTCACATGCATGCATTTGAAGTACACTGGAAAATTAACTAAGGTTGTTCCACAAACGTATATATAAATAGTAGTTGGAAACCCCCTGGGTAATCCTGTAGGGAAAACCTATAGAATTAAGTGTCAACCTTGGTCTCACATGTTGCTATGTCCTAAACTAACAAAAATAAGGGATAAAAGTCCATTGGTCAACCGTCGCTTTGACAGGTCAAAGGGGTAGATCTATGCGGCCCATGTATCACTACAAGAAATGTTTCCTTCCGCAACGACTTGGCCCGACGGTCGTCGTAGAAGGCGCGTCTTCCACGACGAAATTCTCGGCTCGGCCATGGATGATGGAAAACTTTTTTTTCTGGTTTCGCAACCCTCTACTATGACGGTTCCGCTAAAAATAAGGAGGAAGCTCGGCCAGCACATGGCAGAAGCAAGATTTTCGTTTCCTCGCGCGATATTGACTCGCTGAAGTCTTTTGAGGCGTGTGGGTCCCGGACGTCAGTGTCTCTATGGACCATACTTGTCGGTCGCGCCTTCCTGATTTGAACTCGATAACGTTGCTCGATGCGTCTGCCGTTTAGTCGGACTGGTAGGTCCCACATGTCAGCCTCTCATTAGAAGGATCATGTGTATGATGGAATTTTTTTCCTTCGCTCGTGCTACCCTGTTCTGATGTTGATAGCGCTACTTGATGCATCTACCGTTTAATCATCCTCCTTGGACCCACATGTCATCCTATCGTTAGAAGAAACATGTGTATAATGGAATTTTTCCCTTGGCTATTGCCTCCCTGATTTCAACTCGATAATGTTGCTCGATCTATCTGCCATCTAGTCACGTTGCTGGGTCCTCCATGTCAGCCTCACATTATAAGAATCATGTGTATGATGGAATTTTTTCTTCGCTCGCGCTACCCTATTCCAAACTTGATAGCATTGGTCGATGCATCTACCGTTTAATCAAACTCCTGGACCCAACATGTCATCCTCTCATTAGAAGAAACGTGTGTATGATAATTTTTTCCCTCGGTCGCGCCTCCGTGTCCCGAACTTGATAGCGTTGCTCGTTGCATCTACCGTTTAATGATGATGCAGGACCCCACATGTCGTCCACTCATTAGAAGAAACGTGTGTATGATGGAATTTTTGCTCTCGACTGCGCCTACGTGTTTCGAACTTGATAGCTTTGCTCGATGCATCAGCCGTTTTTCCAGGCTGCTGGGTCCCTCATGTGAGCCTCTCATTAGAAGAAACGTGTGCATGCTGGACTTTTTTCTCGCTGGCGCCTCCCTGTTTCAAACATGGAAATGTCTCTTGAGGTAGAACCTGTATAAGGCCGCGCTACTGGGTCCCACATGTCGGTCTCTCTATAAATCAAACCTGTGTATGATGGACTTTTTTTCGGCCGCGTCCGCTGTTTTGACCTTGGCAATGTTGTTCAATGTGGCATCCGTGTATGGCTTGCTGCTGAGGCCCCCATGTCAGTCTCTCTCGTATGTTCTGGTGGGTGGGTCCCTGATGCCAGCCTCTCTATACAAGTATTTAACTTTTTTTTCAAACCCGACCATTAAACTCGAGGGATGCTGCAGGCTGGTGGGTGCGTGATGTCAGCCTCTCCATAATGCGATATTAAAAAGTAACCCTTTCTCAAAAAAAGTAAACCTAAGATATATGTAAATATGTACACACTGGGGATTCAAACTAAAGACCATCAAATCAAATCAAATATACATAAACTGTGTGTTTTGCCACTACACGAAAGATACTAATAGAAATTGAATCATTAAACATGTATTAGTACTACAACTTATGTATCAGTCTTCTAAAAAATATTTTGTGTGTCCATGTTATCTCTCTTAAAATAAAAGAGAAGTGCTACTGGAACCTCGATTTATAAAAAGCCACATAATGGATTAGTTTCTTAAAAACATGGGTAGGCAGAGTTTTTTTAGTGGTGGGGGCAATGCCAAAAAGGCCAAATAACATTTTTTGGGCTATGGTCAATGGGCTGCTATCTCAAATTTCATTGGGATGTGGCTCGCCAGATTCAAATACAGACCTCATCGAGGGAGAAAAAAGCAATATATCCTTTGACGGATATTCATGTAAAAATATCTAATGAACACACACCACATGCGCCAAAATAGGGCTGGTATCAAATTACTTCACTTGGTGAAATCACGCTGTATATATTTACCCTCTCATCTCTATCCAAAATGCATCCAACGGTTCCGATGACACAAAGGCAAAAGCTCTAGAGCAAGCAGCCAGCAACAATGACAGAACTTTTGATAAATCCAATACCATTTGAAAGATTAAGGAGTACAGAATAATAAGACATAAAAAATCAATAGATCCTAGTTCATATTCAACAACACTTGACCAATTCAAAAGCATTTCAAAGTGACTAATTCAGCAATACAGACACTAAAATTCAATATCACTATAGAGAGAGACAGTTCTTGTTTCAGCTCTAAAAACCATGCCACGCGATCAGTTTGCCTTTTTCTCCAAACACACTCGATCAGTGGAACACAATCATTGTCATAATATTTGGTCATATAGGAAACCGTCATGTAGATACAGATATACCATTCTAGTACGCAATAGTCATAGCTCCAATCCATCAAAAGGTTATCACGGTTTTACCATCCATATATGATCAGTGGAGATAAGACAACCACATAATTAATTACAATAGCATGCAGCCAAACAGCTAGACAGCTAGGAAGTTCATGAATGGTATGCGGCATTCAGGGAAGCCAGATACATCGACCTTGACCATTCTTCCAATAGGAAGTTGTAACATCCCAGCATTAGAGCTTAGAAATAAGCTGAGGTTTGGTGTGTGCATTGCATTCATGCATAGAAATTCCGAATAATTTTCGCGCTTTTAAATAAAACCTGTCAAAGAGATTGAAGCTTCTCTTAACTTGGTGGAACTGAAATAGATCATCAAGTTGACTGTGATAAGTTTCAATATGACCTTTGCTAAAACCTTACCTTTGGGTAATATAATTTGATCTAAGGGTAGATCAAATGTAATAAAATTAAATCACAACACACTGCTTAATAAAGAGTACTTGATCTTCCAGAGATCATTACATGGTATTCCATACAACAACTCAAAGATGAATACTTAATATTATAAAGATGATACCAAGGTATTATCTACCACAAACCCTGAATACCAAGTTAAGTATATAACTTAAATAAAGAAACTCCATAACTAAATCTTGATACACTTGATTGCCATAGTTATTCCTCCCATGGGTATCATGGTAGTTCCTAAACATTAACTCTTATCATTAATAGAGCAGAAAGGGAAGTCAAGCCAAGACCATTCATCTCATATATTTTGTTGCCTTCTTAGTAGGTGACATTCCTGTTTAACTAAGTCCTAGTGTCAATTGATCATCAATATTGAGTGATCAATTGCTGACATATAACTTATTGAATCTTAGCTTTGACCTATCATATTGACCTTCCCAAATACCTTAAGTAAATTAACAAGAAGAAGGAACTAGTTATGGTAGAGTGTGCCATCATCAATGGAATGAGATCCTTAGTGGTGATCAACCCATTTGATGTTGGAGGAGTTAACTCACTCATGAGTTAACTAGAAGAAGTACCTAAACCCAAGAGTTGAGTTAGTAATTGAGAAGTTATGAGAAAGCTAGTAGTATTAGGGTATCCAATGATAATCTTGTTAAGACAAGTATATATAAATATGGAGTAAACTTCCCTAACAAGATAAGCCTATAAAGAAACTAGTACAAGCCCACTACTTAGCTGATGATAGATCTGGATCAGACAATTAGAAGCCTAAGCTTAGTATGATCAACGGATGGTTGTCATTATTCTCAAGTTACTTGAGGATACATGACTAGGTGTTGAAGTAGAGTTGTGAGTATACTAAATTAGGCTAGCCCTGGTAAAATAAATCATCTAGCTTGATCACAAGAAGTCAAGCTAGAGTACGAGGAAATATAAAACATGAGTATATGGAGTAGTTGGAGGCATAGTAGTTTAACCAAGCTAATACAAGAACAAACTTGTATTATGGAAGTAATAACCTACCTATTCCAATAGATTGATATCCAATGTGATATAAAGAGAATTATAATCTTGCAAGCCTTGGAAGTAGTTGCAAGGTGAATATTAAGGAGTTAATGGATGGAGTTAGTAGTAGCTACATTGATGGATTCATCAAGGGTATCTAAAAAATGGGAATTCTATGAAGAAGAATTGAGAATGAGAAGTGTTTAAGTAGCATGACCATGTAATCATATGATGATGGATATGTTGGAGTCAGAAGATTGACTTATTGAGGAAGATGTGATCTTTGTGAATAAGATAAGAGAGATGTAGAGAGTGTATTCAGGAAAGGAATTTCTTATCTAAATATAAGCTTAGTGAGGTATTAAGGTAGGAGTGTTTGAGCAACCTTTAACCAACAGTACGTCAAGTCAAGACAAGACCCATGTCTACCTCTTTGTCCAAAGCCTAGAATCAAATTGACAGTGGAACCATTTCCTATTCCTAGGTAACCATTGGATAAATGAAGCTTCCAAGAGATAATTAGAGAACCAGATGAGTGTTAATCGATGAAAGCCTTGTCTGCTTTATTATCTTAAACCAGAAACCTAGAATAATAGAACTATCAGGATCACATTAGGAAGTAATCTCAGTATCCCATTCTAAGTTGAGATATTAACCATGACCATCAAGTTAGAGAGAAGCCTTACACCTTGGTCCCTAGCAACATTCATAAATACACAAGTGGGTAGGGTATGATCTAGTCATAGAAAAGTGGTATTAGAAAGCCTAACATGAATGTTGCTTAGCATTTAGGTCATGCATCACATAAAGGGAGATTGCTATTCAATATTATGTAATAAATTTCTATCAAGAAATCAATCACACTTTACTAGGTAGTGCACAACTAGTTAAGAAATTGATCCATGCCTACTTTGAAAGAGTAGAATAGTTATGAAGAAATTGTAATGGGATTGGAATAAAAGAAATTCCAAACTTTAAAGAACCTTAAAATTGAAATCACCATATTATGAACCAAAAGGATTAAAGCATTATAATGTAAATATAACAATTCCTATATGAGGCTAAGTATGAGTAGAGTCTTATATATATATCACTAACCATTTTTATTTCCTTACCATTACAATTATCAAGAGAAAACAAAATCATTTTTATGAAATCATTAAAAGGAATAAATACCTAAAACCCTAATTCATATTAATGTTTTTTCTAATGAAAAGTACCTTCCTCGAGTTATGGATATTTGTCTTATACATAATAAGAAAGGAGGAGAAGAGGGTTATACTTGCTTTATACAATACTATTCTTGACTTGCAAATTCTCTGGATATCTAAATCCTTGAAGAAATTCAAATTTGAAATGTTATAAAAACAAAAAAGCAGAAATAGAGAAAATAGAGAGAAGAGAGCAAATCAGCCTAGCTTTGGCCGCAGCCCATCTCCTATTCGTCTTCCAGCATAGCAGGCACAACTTCTCGCTCACTTTGCAATGGCCCAGCAACAACAGCCCAACTTCCATCTCTCTTTGACTGACTAGTGGGACCAGATGGAGGACTGCGGGTCTGTTCCAAAGAAACAAAAGGGGTTTTCTGCAAAACTGCCACCGTCGTCATCCTCACGCACAGAGACACCTGCATGCGTATCTTCGATGCCGTCCACCGTTGTCATCAAAATCCGACCGCCGTGGTACTCGCCGCCACCTCTGAGAGGTGTAGATAAGACCACCGTGTCCTCCTCTACTCTCTCATAACAGTCTTATCCTCTCTCTCTCGCTCTCTAGCTCTATCTCTCTTCCTCACCATCACCCTAGCTCGCTGGCCGTGTCTGACTGCTCCCCGCCTCGATGCAACCATTGTTGGAAAATCCGCCGTGTCCTTGTTCGCCTAGGAACAAGCATAGTAGCTGGCGCACCGTGAATCATGCGGAATCGGGCGTTCCCTTCCGTCGGCTACCGTGGCCATCATCGTCGTCACGCCTCCCCTCACTTCCTTGAGCATCCCATCGCGACCAGGGTGAGCTCCTCTACCTCCTAGTGGACTCAATTGTTTCATTTGCTTCCATAATCACCACCACACCGTGTGCCACCATCGGCCGATGTACAAGTACGTTGCTGGAGTAACTCCCGTGACCATTTACTAGCGGTGCGACCACTGTCCGACTCGTCGCGAACTCCTCTTTCCAATGAGCCCAACCATAGCCACGCGCAAGCACCCAATCGATGGATCGATCATCGACCTGAGGAGATCATCCTCGGGTGACGTCAGCATGACATCATGCTTATGTCATAACGTTATTTTGTTTATTTTTTCATTTCCATTTTCTGTGAAAGTTAAATCCCTGGATATGACATGGCCATTGAACCCACCAGTCAGTGGCTTAGGGTAGAACTGGTTCGATGTAAAAATAATTCAATGAAGTGCTGACGTCAGCACTAACGCAGAAAAATAATTAGTTATTTATTTTTAATTCCAGAAAATGAATAAATCTTGTTAAATCAATATCTTTTGTTTTATAATTCAGAAAATATATGTTATATATCAAAATGTGCATAAACATAAACTCTATAATATAAACCTATTTTCATATTTTATTTTCCAACTTAAATAAGAAAATTATTATTAATAATAAAAACCTATTAAAGATTAATCTTATAAAATGTGTATTTTATTATTTAAAATTCAGAAAAATAAGTATAATATACCTAAATTCTTAGAAAAACAAAATCTACATTTACAAACTTACTTTTTACCTTTTTATCACTTAACTAAGTATTTATTATTTATTAGTATTTATAAAGTGATAAAACTTATAAAAATCATATCTTATTATTTAAAAATCCCAAAAATACTTATAATATAGCAAAATGATCACAAAAATAAAATCTACACATTAAAAATGTCCATTATGACATTTGAAGTAAAATAAAAGGTAAAGGTTTAATAAAACTAGTTTAAGCCCTTTTCTTTTTCTTTAGTATATACAAATTATATAAAACTTTGCTTATCCCTTTAATATAAGTTATTTAAAATCTAAAAGTATAATAACAAGTTAAATTGGTATTTAACTTGAGTCAAAATAGGTCTAACCATTTTAAGTTGTACCTAATAAAACTACCATTTAAAATTAAGTAAGTCTTACTCTCCAAAAATATTTTATCAATTATAAAAGCATCCAAATTTGAGTACTAATTCTTTTACAAGTTTGGGAATCCACTTTAAAAGTTAAACAAAGATTTTAAGTATTTAACATGATGTCATTCCCATGTTTATAGAAATAAGTAATAATTCTATAATAAGTAAGTGATTCTATTCACTTATAAAATCAAGAGAACACCACTTTCATAAAGGCATAATACTTTTGTTTCACATTCATGAAGTGTTAAAAGTCTCCACTTGCTAGTAGAATAGCTATTCAAAACTACTCGTTGTTTTGTACTTCAATACTTGTAATTAATAAGAAAACCTTAAAGTGTTAGCTATAAGATTTAAATGCTTTTATTTAGTAAAGTAATCTTTTCCTCAAAAGTTATTCTTTCAAGAAATATTAAAAGTAATCCTTAAGTATTTCTATGAAGACTCCAATAAAATTAATAACCCTTTTAAGAAATCCTTGCGTGCCATTCCTCACTTGAGTGCTTTAGTATTGCATGCTACTTGTTGTATCTACATATTGTTTCACACACTCTCACAAGCCTTAATAAGAAGCATAAATGTGAAGCTGATCTAAAAGTGAAACACATCCTAAAGAAACCATTCCCAGTTTCCAAACCCTATATCAAATATGATTAGTCCGAGGATTCGTGTTTATCAAATTGCATTACACTACTTATGTATCATTGCATCTTGCTTCTTTAAACATTAGTCCTTACCGGATCAATGATGCTATTTATAAAATTTGGATCTTCTATTGTCTTAAAGACCTTGAGTGCATAATCTACAAAAGGCAAGTTCACAACTTGCTCATGTCCTTTGATTATTTTCTATGCTTGTAACTCAACTGTTGTCATCACCTGCATTTCAAAAAGGTCGAAAACACTATTTTCATAATTAACTTCAAGTATCGGTTAATGATCTAGGGTGATCAGTTAATCTATCATAACTAGCAATGGAAACACCATTGTACAGTAATGTATCATGTAGGACTTAACAACCAACGTCGCCAGTGATTCTAGCGCCGTATATTACGCGTTAACCGTGAGATTTGGAATGAAACGGAGAAGTCAGTTGTATGTTCTTCCTCTCGCATGCATCCGGATGGCCAGTTCATGGCTGCTATCCTCGTAGCATGCATTAATTGGTAATTCGTAGAGGATATGCAGCATATGGGTGGGAACCCTCAACTTCCCACGATAGTTCTGGCATCTAAACGGTTTGTACTAACTATTGTCGTAATTCGAGATGCGGGCATGGCGTACACTAAGGGGACATGCGGGGTCATGAAGGGGGCAGTGCTTGGCCTGGATCATCTACTGGGCCCCATATCAAGGAATTGTGGACGGGAATAAGCTACTCGGTTGTGCAACAAGGAGTTGGTCTCTCATGGGTAAAGCAATGCACCTCTTTAGAGTGTAAAAAACTGTGACATGTTACTCCCTGTTCCGGGAAGGAGCTACGAACACGGCAGGAAAGGAACCCCACGAAGGTTCTGGTCAATCTGTGAAGGCTGTCGGACATAGTTTTCAGAATAAAAGCAACCTTTTAAGAAATGTTTACGAAAACCTGCATTACCTACGACCTTTGGTCTATGGCTATAGAGATAGTGCATCATACACTCCTTTTTAGTGAACTTGCTGAGTACACTCATACTCAACCGTACCTTCTTAACCCTTAATAGGTTCTAAGCCGTTGAAGACGACGTCAACATCAATTTATGCTCAAGAAACCATCATCGGTAGCCCAAGTTATTCAATAAAGTCAATGAAGTCAACATATACATCAACCGAAGTGAAGACGAAAGCCTTGATTAGATAGGAGTAGATAGTCTAGCCATAACACCTACTTCTGTAGAGTATTGCAATATCAGCAATTGCAAGCCAGATAGGTTTGATGCTAGTCTTATTAGCTAGATAGTTCTGAGTTATTATTCATGGATCTTCTTTGTAAGAAGTTTCTTTCTCCCTCTTTAACCTAGAGTGTTCTCTGGATCTTTTGTAATGAGTCAAGTTGTAATCTGTAGTCATGTCTTGGGCCTGCTGTGTTTCTGTTCTACCACACTGAGGGATGTAATACTAGTGAACGGTGTTTCATTGGTGTTATGTCAACGACTATAGTGTACTACATCATGCAGTGGTATGCTGGGTCACCTCAAAAGTTTGGCTGCTTTCCGAAACTTGATCCACCTAGAAGTAGCTGCCAAACGCCCATCAGTCGAGTTAATGGCGTAGCGTCCCTCGATTCGCAATCCTTCGCTCTGCATCGTGAAGACTATTGTGCCCTTTCGTATGGCCTGGAGGTGCTTTGTGGCACTCTTAGGCAATTTCTGAGTCAAAGCAAGAGATAGACGCATAATTACTAAGAGCAATGCACTGAATCATGTGAAACTTGAGAAGACATTCAGAGCAGTTTATCTGCTGCCATATACTCACAAACATAATCCGGTGCGACCTTGTGATGACACATGTGTAGGATATGGTCTAACAAGGTGCTGCCCGGTGAGATTAAGGAGCTTGTGCCGGTGCTTGTGCTGGGGATGGTGCTGGTTGATACGTCCAAAACGTATCTACTTTCACGAACACTTTTGCTATTTTTTTCCTCTAAACTTGTGTGAATTGGATGCAACTAACACGGACTAATGCTATTTTCAGCAGAATTGCCTTGGTGTCTAGTTTTTGTGTGCAGAAAATCAACTATCAGGAAAAATTCCGGAAAATATGCCAAAAATCCTATTTCACCAGAAGACTCACGGACCCAGAATACGAGATGGAGTGGGGCTGGGGCCTGACCACACCACCTAGCCGTGCGGGCTAGGCCTGGCCACGCCAGGGGGTGGTCTGGCCGCCCCAGACACCCCCTCGGTCTCCCTCTTCTCCTATAAGATGCCTTCTGACCTAAAAACTCAGGGGGGGTCGACGTTTTTCCAAAAAGAGTTCCGCTCCGCCGCCACCACCAGATTCCACGATTCGGAACCAGAAACTCCGTTCTGGCACCTTGCCGGGACGGGGAATTGGAGGAGATCATCGCCATCATCATCACCATCGCTTCTCCATCGACCATCCATGTTTCCCCCATCTATGAGTGAGTAATCCCCTGTTGTAGGCAATGGGGATGGTAGGGATTGGATGAGATCATTCATGTAATGGCATCAGATTGTTAGGACATGGTGCCTAGTATCTTTTATTAGTGCTTTTGACTTTGTTGCGACTTGTTATGCTTAATGCTTGTCACTAGGGCCCGAGTGCCATGATTTCAGATCTGAACATGTTATTGATTCATTATGATAGTATTGTTTTTGGTCTTACCTGCAAGTTGTATACACACATTGTTGTCCAGAACCAATGGCCCTGAAGTGACAGAAATCGAGATAACCGGAGGGAATGGCTTTGATGTGAGGATCACATATGTTCATGGAGTGTTAATGCTTTGCTCGAGTGCTCTATTAAATGGAGCACCTTAATTGCCAGTAGTTCCCTTGAGGCCCCGCTGCAAACAGGCTGTCTGGACAAAAGTTGTTGTGGAAGTTCTCATTGCGAGCACGTATGACTATATATGGAACACATGCCTAGGATTATTTAGTACTTGGATGCTTTATCTTATTTATCTACAAATGCCCTATGTTATGATTGCCATGTGAATTGTCTTGTCCATGCAACGCCCGTCTATCCATCGCTATGCCTACCACACTCGAATCCTACTGTTTAATGCTATTGTTACTACTGTCTTTACTTTACTACTGCTATTACTTTACTATTCCTACTACAAAACTGTTGCTACTGATAAACTGCTGTGAGCAAGATTGTTTCCAGGTGCAGCTGAATTGACAACTCAGTTGTTAAGTCTTATAAATATTCTTTGGCTCCCATTGTGTCGAATCAATAAATTGGGTTTCACTTCCCTTGAAAATACTGCGATACACCCCTATACTTGTGGGTCATCAAGACTATTTTCTGGCACCGTTGCCGGGGAGCATAGCTTTTTGTCAAGTTCACTTGGATTCATTATTGTTCACTGCCATCCATCCATCATGGGTAAGTCTTGTGATGGCAAGGTTCCTATTTTACCATCTACTACAAGAAGAGTTATGGTTCTGAACACCTCTGTTGCTCTTGATTCACCATCTGTTATGAGTAAGCTCGTTACACCACCACATACACATGCTACACACACTGCTACTACTGCTGAATCTGAAACTTCTGATACTTATGATGCTGCTTCTACTGTGCTTGATAAGAGTGGTTCATTAGGTCCTTTCATAGATGCTACGATTGCTAGAACTATAGCTAGAAATACTGAAACTCCTTCCACTACTACACCTGTTAGTTCACCTGAGTCTAGTGAGAGTTATGATGTTGAAGACGGTTATGTTGAGATGACCGATGAATTTATTAAAGAATGTAAAAACACCCATGATAGGAGCGCTGCTAAGAGTCTCCTTGAGAGGCGTACTATTAGACCCAAATTGTCTCCTAATTCTAAGTTTGCTGCTTCTCCCATAAACATTAAAGATAAAGATTATGATTTCTCTCTCGATCTATCCTAGATAGCTATTGTTGAGAAAGAACCTTTTTGTGGGACTAAAAATGAAAGTGCGGTAGCACATATGACTGAGCTTTCTAGCATGAGTGGCTTGTTTTCTGATGATATTAAGATGCGCACCTACTTTGTTGCTAAAATTTTCCCTTTCTCATTGAAAGGAGAAGCTAAAACTTGGTTTAGTAATTTACCTCCTGGATCTATTGATAGCCCTGATTGCTTGATTAGTACTTTCCTGCAGAAATATTTTCCTCCTAGTGCTAGACATGCTATTTTGCATGAACTTTTTGATTTTAAGCAGGGAGAAAAAGAGATATTGCCTGAATCATGGGCAAGGTTTTGTGCTTTGATTCATGCACATGCTAGATGTCCATTACCTAAGAATGAGCTTCTTGGTATATTTTATAATGTACTGACTGAAGAATCTAGGACATACCTGGATAGTTGTGCTGATTGTGTTTTCAGGAATAGGACTCCCAAGGAAGCTGAGGAATTAATGGCTAAGATAAGCAAGAATTATGAAGATTAGACTCCTCCTGAACCAGCTATACCTGAAACAATTACACCTGCACCAGCTATACCGGCGCCTATACCATCATCTAAGAAGAGGGGAGTTATTGAATTAAACGATGAAGTGATGAAGGAAGCTAAGAAATGTCTTAAGGAGAAGGGAATTAAAGCTGCAGATGTCAAGAATTTACCTCCTATAGAAGCATTATGTAAGCCAATTCCCCATTCATCCACTATTGAGGTACACTCTCTCCAACACTTTGATGAAGGTGATATCCCTTACTCTAAACCTCCTGATCAATGCTTAGAAGAATTCGATATTTTTATTGTTAAGGAAGATAATTTTAATAAAAGGGTGCAAAATCATCTAATGGAAAACTCTAGAGCTATTGTTGAGTTGAAGGATATTGTGGAAAGAACTTCTAATGATGTTAAAATGCTTGTCAAACATTTTCAAATGATTCAAACTCAAATAGATCAACTTATTAAAGTGCAAAAAGACTTGCTAATTAATGCTGCCAAGGAAAACATGCTTATGAAATTAGAACTAGAAGTGGTGCTGCTACCCAGGATCCTCTATATCCTGAGGGGCATCCCAAAAGAATTGAGCAGGATTCTCAACAAGCTGAAAATAGTGGTACTACTCGTAAGAAAAGAAAAAAGAAACATAAAACTATTGTAGAACCCTCTGAACCTGCTAAAGATCCTAATAGTATATCTATCTCTGATGCTGAAACTGAAAGTGGTAATGAAGAAAATGATGTTCCTAATAAAGAAAAAGTTGAAGAAGAACCTGAAAAGCACATGAAGAATACTAAATACACTAAAGAAGATTTTATTGCTAAGAAACATGGTAGTGAAAGAGAGCCTTGGGTCCAAAAACCTATGCCTTTCCCTGATAAGAAACACAAGTCAAAGGAAGATGAACACTATAATAAGTTTTGTGAGTGGATGAAACCTTTATTCTTGCAAATTTCTTTGACTGAGGCTATTAAATTGCCTCCTTACTCTAAGTATATGAAGGATATTGTCTCGAATAAAAGGAAGATCCCTAATGAAGAAATCTCTACTTTGCTTGCTAATTATTCCTTTAATGGTAAGGTTCCAAAGAAACTTGGAGACCCAGGGATTCCAACTATCCCTTGCTCTATTAAGAGTAGTTATGTTAGAACTGCTTTGTGTGATTTGGGAGCTGGAGTTAGCGTTATGCCCTTTTTCTCTCTACAAGAGACTTCAGCTTGAAAAACTAATACCAACTGATATATCTTTGCAAATGGCTGATAAATCTACCACTAATCCTGTTGGTATATGTGAGGATTTACCTGTTCAACTGGCTCATAATTTCTTTATACTAACTGATTTTGTTGTGCTTGAAATGCCTGAAGATGATAATATGTCTATTATTCTTGGGAGACCTTTTCTTAATACTGCAGGAGCTGTTATGAATTGTAATCAAGGAAAGGTGACTTTCAATGTTAATGACAAGGAACATACTGTCTATTTCCCTAAGAAGATTGATAGGACTTATGGTTTGAATTCAATTGAACATGTTGAGGGCATTCAAGTTGGAGAAATATATTGTCCCATACCAAGAGAAAATTTTGAAACTATTATGATTGGGACCATTGCTATCAAGGTTGAGGTAACATAATCATTAGTGGAATACAAAGTTTTGTTTCATATAAAATTGTTTTGGTAACAAGACCTGATCAACCTTGTTAACAAAAGGATTTCATTGAACAAAACAATGTTTTCACCATGATTATGTCTGCTTACTTCTATTCTATCCATTTTAGTTTTTGCTTTCGTTTAGTTTTATTTTCTGTTGCCAGTTGCTTGCATGTTAGGTTGTCTTAGAACTTCTGTAGTTCTAGCCTTATTCTGGCATTGCATCATTCCCAAAAAAAAATCTTTCTGTCAGAAAATCATTCATCTATGCCTGAAAATTGCCCAAAAATAAAGTGTCTCGAAAAATTCCAGAAAATTCATATTAAATTTTTACATGAAAAAAGGGGCAGAGGAGTGCCTGGAAGGTGCCAGGGGGGCCCGCCAGGCAGGCACACCACCTGGGGGCGCGACACCCTAGGCGCGCTGCCATGGTGTGGGCCACCCCTGGCCCTCCACTCACTCTCTCACTTGCCACTTTCTTCTCTCTCCCGAGCAAACACCAGTTCTTTGCTCAAAATCACGTTCTTGCTGTTCTTGCCCTCGATTTATTGATCTCCTTGCTCAACCCATCTTTGTTACTGAAATTTGGAGCATTTGTTCTCCGGTATGTGAGTCCTCCGCTTGTCCAAGTAGATTTGTGTTTAGTGGTTTATATTTTGAGTATTTTGCTGTTGTAGGTGATAGGTTATGAGAGCTTGTAAGATTGTTTGATGCTTAGAGATATAGTTTTGATGCATGTTTAGGCCTCTTACAAGTCCCTATGAGTAGTGCCCTTCATTATATTCACTTTGCAATCACTTGTTTAATAGATGTTTAAATTTCAGAATATCAAACATGAACAACCATACCTTTGGAGAAATATTTGAGAGGGATGCACCTAGGAGGTCAAGGCCCTCAAGATCAGCCTCTCAGTTTGGGCCATCATACAACAAAGATCTCATTGCACCTCGCATTGGTAATGAAGGAGATGATGGGGATGCTCACCCGTCCACTTTTCCTTGTTTTCTTTCTTACAAGCTGCAGGGATTCTTGATGATTTCTTGCTACTGATTCAGAGGATTGGTTTGACCTCATACATGCAATATGAGAGTGAGCAATACGCTATGCTCACCAAAACTTTTGTTGAGAGCTTCGTGTTTACTAACATGCCCTATCAGTCAACTGTCTCTTTCAGAATTTATAATCTGCCCTTTACCATGTCATTGGAAAGATTTTGCAGTATTAGAGGTGTGGGCATGATAGGGACCGTCAAGAAGATTCAAGGGTGACCCGCTGATTTGTTGGAGGTCTATCAGGATGTGACCAATGACGATGACCGTGTAGCTCAACGCGGAAAGATAAGAAACATCCAACTCCCTGCTCTTAGATACTTTGCCTATTATCTTGCTACTAGCATTCTTGGTAGGGAGAATACGAGTAATATCTCCAACTATCATTAGCCTTCCTTGTTGCTGCGCTTAACAATGATACTCGGTACAATCTTGGCTCTCTTATTGCTCACCGCCTAGCTGCTAGGGGGCCTATCTATGGAGGAATCATCGCTTCATGTATGGTCAATGCATTAGAGCTTTTAGTGGATCCCAAGGATACTATATTGGCACCACAAAGGCTTGACCTTGCTGCTATGAAAACACATCACTTTGTCACTGCCGATTCTGAGTTGGACAGTTTAGTATATAGGATGTTGTTTACTGACGGGGATGAAAGGGAGATTCCTTTGCTGCTGTCTACTTTGTTCAGTGTTCACAGGAGGCCGTGGTCGTGCTCCAAGGAGGAGGTGGATGAGCAGCTCCTCTTGTTGGGTTTCCACAGGCAACACCAGGAGGATGTGCCCTCCTACGATTACTCTGTGCACTATGGTGGGGCGTCCTCGAGCTCGCACCAGGACGAGGGTACCTCCTCACCGTACTACGGAGGCGCTCCATCCTGGTTAGCTGGGGATTGATACCCACTTAGGCCAAAAGCCTAAGCTTGGGGGAAGGTACGCCGACATCGCACTCATCTCCATATCATTTGTCGTCGGTACTTTGTATATTCATGTTTCGTTCTCTTTTTAGTTTTTGTTCTCTCTTTGCTTTTGCTTTCTAAAACACAAAAAGACCAAAAATATTTCTGTTGTTTCTCTTTGGTTTGCTTCTTCCTTTTTGCCTTGGTTTGCTTTTCCTTTTTTTGCTTTGTTTGAACTATTAGAAAAACCCAAAAAGATTTTACTTTGCTTGTTCTTCCCTTTTTGGTTCTTGTTTTAAAAATCGAAAACACCAAAAATATTTGCTATTCTTCAATAGTCCTTAGTTGCAGGGTTCAACAGTCCTTAGTGGGATTTTGTTTCATGTTATTATTCAAGCCACACAAGTGAAGGGCAATAATGAGGATTAATGACAACTTGAGGTGTGGTAAGAGGCTGGTAACGAACTCTATTTGTTTTCATTTTTGTACATATACTCATCATTGTGGGCATGCTTAGCCTGTTCGTGTAGGGTGTATGTTATTTATGGATGCTTAGTAATTCTTGCTTTCATATGATTAGTTCTAGCTTGTTAATAGTTTGTAGCATGTCATATGAATGTTTGCTTGCATTACTCTATTCATAACTTGGTATGACACCGTGGTATCCTCGTCTGAATGTTTCATTTGAATTGACTTGGCACATGCTCACGCATGCATATGACTGAAATAATCAATTAAGTCTCGATGAATTATTTTGTCTTGAGGGTCTTGAATCACTTTCATGCCATGATTAGTCCTGTGTTGTTGCAAGCATGATTATGACAGCTATTGCTCTCTCGTGTGTCGCTCCCTTGCTATTGATAGCCTTCACTTACACTGAGTATGTTTTACTCGTGTTTCCAACTCCCTAAAACCAAATATTACCAAAAGTGTCCACCATACCTACGTACTAGCATCATTTGCTATTTCCGTGCATATTCAATATGCCTTGTTTTCTTCCGAATAAAATGTTTGCTTGTTATGAGAAAGTTAGTTAGTAAAGCTCTCACGAACTTGATAGCACACTTTATTTGCTGCACTTAATAAACCTGAACCATTTTGACTATCCATGAAAATTATATGTTTGCAAATTATAGGCTGGGGATTAGCAGAACCGTGTTGTCATGGGGAACGCTTTCAACACATGTAAATATATACCCAGTTGATACCATGCTATTTTGTTTGCAGATGTCGTCGGTGTGAAATAAAAGGGGAGCTTGTAAGTCCATGGAGTTATGTATGTGTGTTAGAGAAACGCTTGGGCCACCGGTCTAATCCATGCTGTCATGGTGGAAACCTGCAGCGTAACCATAATAAGTATCTATGAAGCATTCTTCTTATAAAAAAAGAGAAAGGTAGCTATTGAGAAAAAGGAAAAAAGAGATTTGAGAAAAGAGGAAAGAGAGAAAAAACACCATATTCCCATGGTAAATAAGAAGATTGCTGAGATACTCATTGTCTGCTTGCCTTGTCATTTTGATATGGGGATTCTTCCGTATCATCGGGCAAGGGGTACCCCGTTGGCGGTTCTCTATGATATGCACGTATTTACGATGACAAGAACTTACCGGTAATTAAAGTTGAGTAGCATGAGGAGCGGCCCTCGTATTCAAGGGACATGGGATTTCTAGTTTATAGCCTGTCAAGCATATAACTCAGATTGGACCTCACTTTCACCTTAACCATATTAAAGATGCTTATGATAGGGGCAATGAGAGCTCAAAGCTAATGAGTACCATACTTTCAGCATTTGGAAGCCTTTCAAACTTCTCAAAACCTTTTAATTTCCTTGTTGAGTCTCCACATATTCTATGAGCACCTTCTTGAGAGCATAGTTGTCATTCTTAGTGTAATGTGCTTGTTCCAAAACTTGATTAATTGTGTTATGACTTTGATGCTTGTATCTTTGATATCTTTACTTCTAGTCTTCACTTGAACTTCAGAGGTGCCTTGGCATTCATAATCAAAGGCAAGCGAGATACCACTCTATCATACCTTGTTATGAGCATTGTAATGTTGCTTATGTTTTTTGCTTCATGCTACTTATTATTTTTGAGTTGGAATCTCTTCATAGCTTGCAATGCCTATTAAGTAAACTTAGTTGCATACTCTTTATAATGAATTTTCTAAGTAGTTGATCACATGCTGAGAATATATACATCATATGAAGCAAATGTGTTCATGAAATTTTCTTTTATCGCACTCAGTTTCAACTGAATTGCTTGAGGACAAGCAATAAGCTAAGCTTGGGGGAGTTGATACGTCCAAAACGTATCTACTTTCACGAACACTATTGCTATTGTTTTTCCTCTAAACTTGTGTGAATTGGATACAACTAACACGAACTGACGTTGTTTTCAGCAGAATTGCCTTGGTGTCTAGTTTTTATGTAGAAAATCAACTATCAGGAAAAATCCTAGAAAATATGCCAAAAATCCTATTTCACCAAAAGACTCACGGAGCCAGAATACGAGACGGAGTGGGGCTGGGGCCTGGCCGCGCGGGCTGGACCTAGCCGCGCCAGGGGGTGGTCTGGCCGCCCTAGGCACCCCCTCGGTCTCCCTCTTCGCCTATAAGATGCCTTCTGACCTAAAAACTCAAGGGGGTTCGACGTTTTTCCAGAAAGAGTTCCGCTCTGCCGCCACCACCAGATTCCACGATTCGGAACCAGAAACTCCGTTCTGGCACCCTGTCGGGATGGGGAATTGGAGGAGATCATCGCCATCATCATCACCATCGCTTCTCCATCGACCATCCATGTTTCTCCCATCTATGAGTGAGTAATCCCCCGCTGTAGGCTATGGGGATGGTAGGGATTGGATGAGATCGTTCATGTAATGGCATCAGATTGTTAGGGCATGGTGCCTAATATCTTTTATTAGTGCTTTTGACTTTGTTGAGACTTGTTATGCTTAATGCTTGTCACTAGGGCCCGAGTGCCATGATTTCAGATCTGAACATGTTATTGATTCATTATGATAGTATTGTTTTTGGTCTTACCTGCAAGTTGTATACACACGTTGTTTTCCAGATCCAATGGCCCCGGCGATGTAAATCGGATAACCGAAGGGAATGGCTTTGATGTGAGGATCACATGTGTTCACGGAGTGTTAATGCTTTGCTCGTGCTCTATTAAAAGGAGCACCTTAATTTCGAGAGTTCCTTGAGGCCCCGCTGCAAACGGGCTGGCAGGACAAAAGATGTTGTGCAAGTTCTCATTGCGAGCACGTATGACTATATATGGAACACATGCCTAGGATTATTTAGTACTTGGATGCTTTATATTATTTATCTGTAAATGCCCTATGTTCTTATTGCCATGTGAATTGTCTTGTCCATGCAACGCCCGTCCATACATCCCTATGCTTACCGCACTCAAATCCTAATGTTTACTACTATTGTTACTACTGTCTTTACTTTACTATTCCTACTACAAAACTGTTGCTACTGATAAACTGTTGTGAGCAAGATTGTTTCCAGGTACAGCTGAATTGACAACTCAGTTGTTAAGGCTTATAAATATTCTTTGGCTCCCCTTGTGTCGAATCAATAAATTGGGTTTCACTTCCCTCGAAAATACTACGATACACCCCCTATACTTTTGGGTCTTCACTGGTGTAGGAGATGGTGCCACTAATTGTAGAGGGGCTGGTGCAGGAGCCAGAAGGACCAGAACCGATGCCGACACGAGCAGCTTGATGCAAGATTCCTTCTGAGGGGTATCTAAGCTAACTACATGGATGGTAGAGGCAGATGAGATATGTACAAGCAAAATGGTCTCTTATACAATAGTTACTCACAAGACAGTGATCAGAGGATATGATGAGTGTACAAGCAAATTAAGTTACTACCTCCATTCTTTCTCCTCAGGTCAACAGGTGCCAGAGTAGGAACTAGGACTAGTGTCGTTGTGGGTGCCAGCATCTTGATGCTGGTTACCTTCTGGGGGGAGGTAAGGGGACTGCAGGAGTGGTCAGAGAGGCATATGAGATGTGGACAAGAAAAATGGTTTCTTATACAATAGTAACTCCTAGACAGAGATGAGAGTATACAAGCGAATTAAGTTGCTACCTCTACTCTTTCTCCTACTGAGGTCAACAGGTGCCATTGTAGGAACTAGGGCCGGTGCTAGTGCTGGTGCCAGCATCCTTCTGGGTGGTAAATAAGGGGAAGTGGACTGCAGAAGTGGTCAGGGTCATATGATGAGTAAAGACAATGGTGCAGAACAGTTAGTTGCAAGAAAATCATTAGAGGTTGTGATGAGTACATAAGCAAATTTATTACTACTACCTCTGTTCTTGGTCCTTCGGTCAACAGGTGTACGATGGCATGCAAGTATCTACCCAGGCTTGCTAAAATCGAATGATACCTCGTCCCCCTGCTTCAGACCATTCTCACGGACATACTTGGACCAACCTCGGCCACCCAAATAGGTGGTGTCCATCGTCTGGGAGACATCAACATCATATAGTTGCCGCATGCCTTTAGGGCCCTCGCTATACAGAATTAGAAACTTGTCATTTCCGAACATCTTGTTTATAATGGGGCGAGCGACGCAAGGGACAACCTTCATTAGAAAATTGATAGAGAAGTAAGGCGACATAAAAAAAGTGAGATACACGACCTTACATCAAGTCGGTCTAAACCACTTGGAATCCATACCTGATACCATGGGTAAACTTTGCGAAGGGTGGCCATGCACCATTTTTCTTCCCTCTGCCTTTCCAATGGCATACAAGGGCCCCCTTTCAATCCACAAGCTTGACAAGAGGAGGGTAGCATAAAGGGCTGAGCAGCTGGTGTGTGGTACTGATTGAAATTAAGTGGAAAGGTTAAATTATGTAAAGAGCAAGTAAATCTAATAATATAAGACAAAACCATTGCCTGTAAAGCAAACATATTTTATTTTTGTGAACTTCTAATGAGCGTAAACATATAGTACTAGCTAATAACAATAACATGGAAAATCATAACATGTGAAATTATGGATTTCCAAATTATAACCACTTCTTAGAGAAGTGGGTATAATTATACCCACTTCTTGTGTTTTGTTCACACTTTGGAGTACTTTTCATATGGTTTCTTGGACTAACCTATTAACAAGAGCCACAGTGCCAGCTACCAGTTTTCTGCTATTTTTGGTTCCAGGAAAGTCAGAAAATGAATATTATCGGAATTGGACGGGACAAAATCCAAAGTGCCTATTTTTCTGGAAGTCATCAGATGCTAGAATACGAGATGGAGAGGGGCCAGAGGCGGGCCACACCACCTGGCCGCGCGGCCAGGCTTGGCCCATGCCAGGGGGTAGTGTGGTGGCCCGTGGCACCCCCTCGGTCTCCCCTTCCGCCTATAAGATGCCATCGGGACGAAAACCCTAAGTGCTCGATCAAAAATCCATCCCTAGATCGGGAGGGATCTGAAGCTCTTCCCGGCACCCTGGTGGAGAGGGGAATTCACCCTGGAGGCCTTCTTCATCACCATGCAAGCCTCCGGTGTGATGCGTGAGTAGTTCATCCTTGGACTACGGATCCATGTAGTAGCTAGATGGCTGGTTCTCCTCCTTTGTGCTTTCATGTTTAGATCTTGTGAGCTCCGTTCATGATCAAGATCATCTACTTGTAATCATACATGTTGTGTTTGCGGGGATCCGATGGATATTGATATGCTATTTCAGATTGATTATTGATTCTATCATGTCTTTGTTATTTGTGATCTTGCATGCTTTCCGTTGTTAGTAGCTATCTTGGCCAAGTAGATGCTAGCAACTCCAAGAGTTAGTATTTATGCTCGATGGTGGGTTCATGCCTCTGGTAATCTAGGGAAGTGACAGAAATCTCTAAGGTACTAGATGTGTTGTTGCTACTAGGGAGAAAACAACAATCCTTTGTTCATAGAACAATCATATAGTTTACTTTACATGCAGTTCGTAAAGCAATAATCTGTTGCTTGCAACATAAAATTGGAGGGGGTTCGGATGATAACCTGAAGGTGGATTATTAGTCATAGATGCAGTTGGATGGCGGTCTATGTATAATGTTGTCATGCCCAATCAAGTATCAAAGGAGTCAAGATGATTAGTATATGCATGTATTGCTTTCTCGATGTTTGTCAATTGCCCCGCTCTAATTTGTTCACCCAACATGTTATCTATCTTAAGGAGAGCCACCTCTAGTGAACTATGGATCCCGGTCCTTTTTTCTTTTACATACAATCTACAATCTTTTACTCCTTTGTGTTTACTTTCTACAAACTATTACTTCTTTCCATTCGATACGTTTAATCCTTTGTTTTCCGCAAAACACGGTGAGATTGACAACCTCATCGCAAGTTGGGGACAAAGTTCTGTGGTTGTGTTGTGCCGGTCTCCACGTTGTTACTAGCACCGGTAGTGCGCCCTGCCAAGGCTCAACTAGCAACACCTTTGGGGTGTTTCCTTGCTCCTACTGGTTCGATTAAACCTTAGTTTCATAACTGAGGGAAACTTGTTGCTGTGCTCATCATACCTTCCTCTTGGGGTTCCCAACGAGCTCTACATCAACACCGCACCATCACTTTTCTAGGCGCCGTGCACTGAGCCATCAAGCATTTTTTTAAGCCGTTGCCGGGGAGTCAAGGACATCTTCACAAGGTGAGTCCCTCATAACCAATCTCTTTAATTTGTTATTTTTGTTTTGCTTAGTTTCCTTTTTGCTTTGTTTGCTTGTTTTCTTTATCAAAAACACAAAAAAAAACAGTTTTACTACTTTTCTTTCTTATTTGAAAACCCAAAAAAATGACTACTCTTGAAAACACTAAGTTGTGTGACTTCACTAGCACTAACAACAATGATTTTATGAGCACACCTATTGCTCCACCTTTGCCTGAAGATACTTTCTTTGAGATGAAACCTGCTTTGCTCAATTTGTTATGAGAGAAAAAAATTCTGGTATTGGTAATGAAGATGTTGCTTCCCATCTAAATAACTTTGTTGAACTTTGTGAGATGCAAAAGCATAGGGATATAGATGTTGATATTATTAAGTTGAAATTGTTTCCTTTCTCTTTGAGAGGAAAAGCTAAAGAATGGTTGAATTCCTTAACTAGGAATAGTATTGATTCTTGGACTAAATGCAAAGATGCTTTCATTGGAAAATTCTATCCTCCTAGTCAGATTATATCTATGAGAAGTGAAATAATGAAGTTTAAACAACTTGATAATGAGCATGTTGCTCAAGCTTGTCAAAGAATTGTCCCACCCATGGACTGACTGCTTGGATGATCATCCAAACTTTTTATGTAGGATTGAACTATTCTTCAAGGAACCTATTGGATTCTGCTGCTGGAGGTACCTTTATGACCATCACTTTGGATACTGCAACAAAACTTCTGGACAATATGATGGTTAATTATTCTGAATGGCATACTGAGAGAGCTCCACAAGGTAGGAATGTAAATTCTATTGAGGAAACCTCCTCCTTGAGTGATAAGATTGATATTATTATGTCTATGCTTGTTAATGGGAAAGCCCATATTGATCCAAATAATGTTCCTTTGGCTTCTTTGGTTGCTCAAGAAGAGCAAGTTGATGTGAACTTCATAAGAAATAACAACTTTGGCAATAAGTCTTATAAGAGTAATTTTGGTAACAACAATTATAAGCCATATCCTCCCAACAATGGTAATGCTTATGGAAGTTCCTACAACAATAATAGGAGTGCTCCCTCTGAACTTGAAGTTATGCTTAAAGACTTTATTAGTAAACAAACTGCTTTCAATAAAACTATTGAGGAAAAACTCTCTAATGCTAAAAGAAATATAGCATCTTTGGCTAAAGCTCAATCTTCTTTGAATAAAATGGCTGCTAAACCTTTAACTAATGAGAATCCTTTTGCAGCTACTAATGCTATACAAGTAAGAATTGATGAAAATGTTAGACTATTAGCTGAATTACAAGCTAAGTGGGAAAGAGAAGATGAAATTGCTAGAAACATTAGTGTTTCTACTATCACCACCACTAGAGTTGAGGCTAGTAATAGTTCTACTACTTTAGATGATAAATTTGATTTTGATCTTGATGGTTGCAATATCTCTGAAGTTATTAAGTTCCTACAAAAGCTTGCTAAAAGTCCTAATTCTAGTGCTATGAACATGGCATTTATAAAACACATTGTTGATGCTCTCATAAAGATTAAAGAAGAAAAGATGAAACATAAAGCTTCTATTCCTATAAAACAAGAAGATGGTTGGGAACCCATCATTAATATGAAAGTGAATGACTTTGATTTCAAAGCTTTATGTGATCTTGATAGTAGTGTTTCTATTATGCCTAGAAGGATTTATGATAGGCTTGATTTGCATCCTCTTGAAGATTGTTATTTGAATGTCCCACTTGATGATAATGCTAAAAAGAAACTCATGGGGAGTCTTAATGATGTTCTTATTATGGTTAACAATGCCTATGTCCCCGTTGATTTCTATGTTTTGGATGTTGAATACAATGCTTCTTGTCCTATTACTTTGGGAAGACCTTTTCTTAGAACTGTTGGTGCCATTATTGATATGAAAGAAGGCACCATTAAATATCAACTCCCACTCAAGAAAGGTATATAACACTTCCCTAAGAAGAGAGAGAATATTTCTTTTGCTTCTCCTATGAAAACAAAATTTGGTCTTAATGCTTCTTCATTTGAGAACACTTAATTCTTTTTCTTGCTTCTTATCCCTAACTTAAAGGTGTTAAAGAAAAGTACTTATTGGGAGATAACCCAAAAGTTTTAGATGATTCTTGGAAGTTATTACCTCTGTAATAACCGCTCCTTATCCTTTTTATTTGCTTTTTGTGCCAAGAGTAACCTCTAATGAGAGAGAAGTAATGATTGGGAAAGTTGCTGTCCCGAAATAGATTTCTGTGCTTCACCGTAAAAATTCGTGTAAAATCTCTGAACGTCTTTTTGAAGCGTGAATTTTTGTGCTTCTGCCCCGGGTTGTTATCTAACTTTCGTTAGTTCAGCACTTTTTTATTTGAGCAATATAATGTCTTCAAAAAAATTCGTCTTTACCTGCTGGTCTGTTTTGACAGATTTCTGCCATTTTCTGCATTTACTTCTTGTTGGTTCCTTTTTGAGTTCTTTTGGGGAATTTAGATTTTTGAGGGAAGTTCTACAGTAGCTAGTGTTCTAATGGAAGTTTATTTTTTATTAGAACTGAACCTTAAGGCTTATTATCTCGAGTGCACTAATGTTGCTAATAAAGATTGTGTGAAGTTTTGTATGAAGGAAAATTTTCAGGTGTATGGAAGGAATGAGTAATGAGAGGAAGGATGGACAAAGCTCAAGCTTTGGGATGCCACGCGTGTCACCCCAAGAAATCTCCAAGAAGTACAAGCGTCAAAGCTTGGGGATGCCCAAGGCACCCCTTCTTCATCAATAAAAATCCCAGGTTTCTTCCAAAAGCTTCGTTTTTATTGTTTCATGCACAGTTATGTTGTTCTTGGAGTGTCTTCTTTTTCGTTTTCATTTTGGTTTTCGTTTGCTTTTGTTTGCTTAGTTTTCTGAATAAATTGTTTGAACCCCCTCTTTCATATATTGGTTTGCAAATAGTTTGGTTTGGTTTGGAAAAGAGTAGGAAAGTTCATGCTTATGTGGTAAAAAGAGCTCGTTTTTGACTGTGGCCTATGCTTTGTCATGCCATGCTTGATATTGTTTTGTCTTTATGCTTAGTATTATTTACTATAGCATGACTTGTTATAAACAATTGAGATTGCTTAATGTGCTTTGGATGAATCATGCGTTGTTTTAGCATATTAAAGCATAGTATAGTGGTATTCTCCTTTGATGCTTTATTTGGGTTGACTTGGTGCATGCTCACACCATGATTGACTATCTCAAGTCACCATAGCCTTTATGATCCTTTAGTTTTCAACTTGTAGTATCACTTTATGCTTTTATCAATGATGTTTTGTCGCTCTGCATGATTATGGCTAGTATTGCTCTCTTAGTTTGTCGCTCGCAGTCTTTTGCTAGCCTCCACAACCAAGTATGAGTTCCACTCATGCATCAAACTCCCTAAACCAAGTTATTCCAAAGAGTCCACCATACCTACCTACTAGCTTATGCTATTCCAAGTATATTCATGCTTTTGTTTACCTTCCAAATTAAACTTGTTATGAGAAAACTACTGATTAAAGCTCTCACGAACTTGATGGCACACTTTACTTTTTTGCATCTAATAAACTTGAACCATTTGGTCCTTCTTTGTTGCGTATATGCTTGCGCTTTATAAGTTGAAATTAGTATAACCATGTTTCATGGGGAACGCTTTCAACATTGCACTTGTACTTTGTACCCCGTTGATATCATGTTCTTTTGCTTACGGATCCCGGCGGTGTGACATAAAAGTGGAACTTGTAAGATCATGGAGTTTGTATGTGTGTTAGAGAAACGCCTGGGTCGCTAGCCTAAGCCATTCCTAATCATGGTGGAAACTTGCAGCATCACCATAATGAGCACTCTATGAAGCATCCTCAATAAAAACCTATGCAAATAGCAAATAAAAAGATCGCTGAGATGCTCATTGTCTGCTTGCCTTGTCATTTTGATTATGGGAAAGCTCCCATATCATGTGCAAGGGGTACCCCGTTGGCGGTTCTTAATGATACACATGTACTTACAATGACAAGAGCTTGCTCGTGACTAAAGTTGAGTAGCATGAGGTTCGGTCTTCGTAAGTAAGGGGCATGAGATTTCGGTTTATAACTTGTCAAGCATATCCTCTTAGTTGTGTCACTTTAACCTTAATCACCTTAAGGATGCTTATGATAGGGGCAATGAGAGCTGAAAGCTATAAGTACCATAATTTTTGGAAGCTCTTTTATGAGACTTGAATCCCTACGTCCTTTTATAAAAAGTCCTTTCTTCCACCATTATATTGAGTCTCCACCTTCTACCTTTATGCACCTACTTTGAGAGCATAGTGGCCATTCTTAGTTCTGTGTGCATTGTCCCAAGACTAGTTGATTGATGCATAACTTGATATTCCTTGTTTTAAACTATTTGTATCTAGTCACTCTTATGAACTTTGAAGGTGTCCTATGCATTTATATTTGCTACTCTATGAGGGACAAGCTGAATACTATTATGCTATGTTTTCTTTATGTGAAACAAACAAACGTCTTGCAAAGCATTGTTATTCATGAATATTTTGTTTGTGCCTTTTCATGTTGCATCATAGTTTCTTTGTCTTATTGCTAGAACTTTGTCTTTCATGTTATGATTGAAGTACTATGATCCCAGCTTTGAATGTTTTACAAATACTTTGATCAAGTCTTTGATGGTGCATGTCACCTCAAAAATTATTCTTTCTTTTTATCACTTACCTACTCAAGGACGAGCAGGAGTTAAGCTTGGGGATGTTGATACATTGAAAATGTATCTATAATTTTTGATGTTCCATGCTTAGTTTTATCCACTTTCTTGTGTTTTGTCCACACTTTGGAGTACTTTTCATATGATTTCTTGGATTAACCTATTAACAAGAGCCACAGTGCCAGCTGCCTGTTTTCTGTTGTTTTTGGTTACAGGAAAGTCAGAAAATGAATATTCTCGGAATTGGATAGGACAAAAGCCAAAGTGCTTATTTTTCCAGAAGTTATCGGATGCCAGAATACGAGACGGAGAGGGGCCAGAGGCCGGCCACACCACCTGGCCGCGCGGCCAGGCTTGGCCCGCGCCAGGCGGTGGTGTGGTGGCCCCTGGCACCCCCTCGGTCTCCCCTTCCGCCTATAAGATGCCCTCGGGATGAAAACCCTAAGTGCCTGATCAAAAATCCACGAAAAGGTCTGTAGCCGCCGTCATCTCCATCCCTAGATCGGGAGGGATCTGAAGCTCTTCCCGGCACCCTGCCGGAGAGGGGAATTCACCCTGGAGGCCTTCTTCATCACCATGCAAGCCTCCGGTGTGATGCGTGAGTAGTTCATCCTTGGACTACGGATCCATGTAGCAGCTAGATGGATGGTTCTCCTCCTTTGTGCTTTCGTGTTTAGATCTTGTGAGCTCCGTTCATGATCAAGATCATCTATTTGTAATCATACATGTTGTGTTTGCGGGGATCCGATGGATATTGAGATGCTATTTCAGATTGATTATTGATTCTATCATGTCTTTATTATTTGTGATCTTGCATGCTTTCCGTTGTTAGTAGCTATCTTGTCCAAGTAGATGCTAGCAACTCGAGGAGTTAGTATTTATGCTCGATAGTGGGTTCATGCCTCTGGTAATCTAGGGAAGTGACAGAAATCTCTAAGGTACTAGATGTGCTGTTGTTACTAGGGATAAAACAACAATCCTTTGTTCATAGAACAATCATATTGTTTACTTTACACGCAGTTCGTAAAACAATAATCTGTTGCTTGCAACTTAATACTGTAGGGGGTTCAGATGATAACCTGAAGGTGGATTATTAGTCATAGATGCAGTTGGATGGCAGTCTATGTATAATGTTGTAATGCCCAATCAAGTCTCAAAGGAGTCAAGATGATTAGTATATGCATGTATTGCTTTCTCGACGTTTGTCAATTGCCCCGCTGTAATTTGTTCACCCAGCATGTTATCTATCTTAAGGAGAGTCACCTCTAGTGAACTATGGATCCCGGTCCTTTTTTTCTTTTACATACAATCTACAATCTTTTACTTCTTTGTGTTTATTTTCTTCAAACTATTACTTCTTTCCATTCGATATGTTTAATCCTTTGTTTTCTGCAAAACACGGTGAGATTGACAACCTCATCGGAAGTTGGGGACAAAGTTCTGTGGTTGTGTTGTGCAGGTCTCCATGTTGCTACTAGCACCGGTAGTGGGCCCTGCCAAGGCTCAGCTAGCAACACATTTGGGGTGTTTCCTTGCTCCTACTAGTTCGATTAAACCTTGGTTTCATAACTGAGGGAAACTTGCTGCTGTGCTCATCATACCATCCTCTTGGGGTTCCCAACGAGCTCTACATCAACACCGCACCGAGCCATCAGTCACTGCTCACCTGGGTACTATATTCGCGCTTCATCGTTGTGTAGAGGATGCCCTATTTTGGTGCGGGCATCAGAAATCTACTAGCCTCTATAGCAGACTCAGCCTCCATAGCAGCACCTTCAATCTGCATAAATAGCAATAGAACTCAACAGTTCAATACTATGTAAACTTTGACCATTTTTCTAGAAAAAAATTATAATATGAATTATATATCCTTGGATACATCATGAAACATATATTCACATCGTATGTATATAATATCATAGTTCTTGATAGTTTTTGACTTTTTTCAAAAGTTTGGTCAAACTTTCTGTCACTTGACTTTTCAAAAAATATACTACCTCTGTCCCAAGGCTTAAGGCCTGTAAATTTTTGAAAAAGTCAAACTATGTAAAGTTTGACCAAGTTTTTAGAAAAAACTATTAATATTTGCAATATTTTTGAGGAAAATAATATCCCCCATCCCCACCACCACCCCCACCCCACCCAAATGACCGAATCAATCAGAGAAGAGGAAATATATCCTGATTAGATGATTCTGAGGTGAGCAATAAGCAAGAACTCCATAATCAAAGCATACCGAATACTACTACTCCTAGTACTAATAGTACCCCTAATGGCCCAATCAGAAGCAAATTCATCAAAGCGAGATTTCGAGGTGAGCAAATACAGCCACCTATTTTAACAAGAACTCCCCAATCGGAGGTTGCACCAGTTCCAACAGTTGCTTGCTGGATGGGAGCTAGCTAATAATGGTTTCTTATCTTGTCGTCGGTAGAAAGGCATGGGCAGGGGAGTAGTAGTACTAGTAGTAGTAGGGCTAGGAAGTACACTTTTTCTATAGTAATTATGTTTAAGTGGCAGTGGTGGGAACATTTTGTCGGGAGAGAATCCCGAATTTTTGATCCCAACTATCATGTGGTGGCCTACAACTGTTTCAAGCGGGACCCACGTCAGGGGTGAGTTAAAGCATGTCCCACATCAAGTGGGTGAGATAATTGACCGAGCCAACCTCCTCCTTCCCTTGGTACTAGTACTAGTTCTCCCGGGTTCCTCTCCAAGGACAGAGAAAATCGTCCCTCTCCGAATCAAATTGATCCCATCTTATTATCCTTTTGCTGATTTGTCTCACACAGCAGTGGACAAGACGGCGGTAGTTGTAGCATAAGGCACTAGCGCTGGGGCCTCAAAAACATTTTAGGAACCGATAAAATGATAAGCTCAGATTTTAGACTAGAAACACACACAAACACACATATACTATATACTAATATACGGAATAGTTTCCAATTACAGTTCTTCTAACAAAGGCCTGGAAATCATAATAAGGTGGCTCCATATTATAGAACTACGATAGTAGCGAACCAATCATGGGATATCTCTACACCCCAAGAGTTTTGCAGCTGGGCTAGTGGTCATGAGACTACCCAGACAGCACCAAATGTACACCCTTGATGATCAGCAGCCCTGCATCAAATCCATCCAGAAGGAGTACCCCATCCACAGCCTCAGGTGTAGGCTCATCAATGAACATGTCATCGTCATTGCCATCAAAGTCCTCTTCGGTCGTCTGCTTTTGCGATTAGTATATTAATAGATACGTTTATAGAGAAACATCAAAGACACACAACCTGGACATTTGTCTTTCTACAGATGTCATGGTATTGCCAACGAGTACACCATGGAGGGGTCCTCACAGTGCGTGTTTAGAGACGTTGGGTAAGGCCGAGAGTTGGCGGGTACGAGGTAACACACCTTACCCAAGTTCAAGTCCCAGAACGGTGGCGGAACTCTACTCCTGCTATAAATCACTATAATGGAAATACGCCAAGTTACAAAGATAGGTTCACTGTGTGAGGTGTTGCGTGTTGTACGTTGCAATCTATTGTGTTCTGCCCTAAAGGCTCCTGCATGCCAGCTTATAAAGGCACCAGGACCTAGGGTTTATAGCAAAAGGTCCTTGCCGGACAAGATAAAGAGTCCTACACCTACACGAACTAGTCTTCCGTGTCTTGTACTCCAAGGCTCTGAGTATGTCGGTGACTCCTGCGTAGCCTTCCTTTATCTGGCATGGGCCTCCCTTTAGGATCTGTCTAACTGGGCTGCCCAGCAGGCCATAGGCCTTGCTACCAACTATGGGCCACCCGGGTTAGGCGAATTGTTTGACATGCTATGATGATACCCATACAACATATCCCCAACAGTAGCCCCCAGAGGACTTTGAAATCTTGCGCCGTCTTGTCCGTTGATCTCTGAATATCCTATCTAAGTGATGCCGGCAATCCGTCAAGCAATATCTCAAAGGTCTCCCAAAGAACCCTGCAATCCTCTCCGGCTTCGCAATGTAGCCGGAGATTCCTTCAGTCTTCATTTCCAGAGTCGGATGATCTCCGTCTTTGATGGAATCTTCGGACGTGACCCTTCACTGCAACTGTCAGCATGATGATGTAGGGTACAACCGACGCTACCTTGAAACTCACAGAAACAGAGAATTAATCATCAGCTATTTTTACGCATGTGAAATCCGTAACGGTGGAGCGGCAAAATACGGAGGACGTGGCGAAATTACCACACACGTTCACTTCCACGTCGGCAACGTTCCATTCATTAGATATTTTTGCACGAATCTTGATGCGAGGCTTATATATTTCCATCGCGGTCAATTTATTTCTTTTTACCCACATTCATTTCCCAGTCTTCGTCTTCCTCCAACCGCGTGACCGTTCGAGCTCTCCTGCGAAAACCCTAACCAGAGCCCTCTCTCCCTCCACACTCTCCTCGTCCTAGTGGCCTCCAGCATCTCTGCTCCTTCCACGGCGGCGATTCCCGAGGCTATGACGTTGCCATCCCAGGGAGTGATCATTCCGCCGGAGACGGTGGTCGTTCCCATCTCCGCCATGACAGAATCCGCCGGCAACGACAAAGAACGAGCGGTGCCCGAAGCCGCTGAAGAAGAAAGCGACTCCCATAAGGGGGTGTGGAGAGTCTTTGATCTCTGTGCCGAATATCTCCAAGAGCTGGTCGACGAGGGGTATCTCCCTACGGCGGAGAAGTTCGTCTGGCAGGCGGCATCGGCCGGTGAGGTGGTCCCTTCTCCCCAACCTGGAGAGAAGGTGTACCTCAAATCTCAGCTGGTACGCGACATAAGCCTACCAGTCTCCGACTTCTTCCTGGATGTCCTTCGACACATCCGGGTACTCCCCCACAATCTCTCTCCCAACAACATTCTAGTTCTTAGCAACTTTGTAGCTCTCTGCGAAGGATATCTAGGAATCAAACCTAGATTAGATCTGTTTGTATATTTCTTCACCGTTAAGAGAGAGTCTCTAGAGTCCAAGGATGAATTGCAGACCCGCGGAACCATTAGCTTTAAGATTCGGCTTAGCCGACGCTTCCCCGACATCATAGGGCATGAGTCTTGCAAGAACTGGCAACGCACGTATTTCTACGGGCCAGATGTCCCTCTGCCAGACCGCCTTGAGACCTACCCTGACTTTGTCGATGGAGCTGCCACTGAAGTGCCCGCATGGCAGACCCTAGCCTCTCTTCCTTCCTTCCGACGAAGCCAATCATGCCGTAAGGCATATCGAATGGCTCGTAGACGGAGGTCTAACAGGCTTGGACCTTGCCATGTGCTGGTATGTTAGGTGGATCCAGCCTCTGCAGCACCGCGCCGAGCTGATGTACAAGTATAGCCAAGACAGGAGGGATCCCATGCGAATTTCGCGGGATAACTTCTCTACTGACTCCATCAAGATCCGTCTTAAGGACATCGTCAAGGTGAAGGACAAGAAGCGGGGCTTCAAGATCACCTACGACATGTTCGATTGCAGCAAGTGCCCAGAGGTAGCTTCTGTTTCCTTTGTTGCTCGTTACATACTCTAAGGTTTTTCTGACTTTGAAGTTGTTTGTCTAACACTCTTCTGTATCCCAGCTAGCGACCTTGGCGGTGGATCCAATGGCCTCCCAGGTCTACGATCCAAAGCTGAAGGATATCCAGGTGGTGTCTGACGATGATGCCTCCTAGGATCAACCAGCTCCGGCAGCACAAAAGCGGAAGAGCTCCACCTCTAACGCTGCTGCCAAGGACAAGAAGAAGAAATCGGAGAGTGGAGTCTCCAAATGTTCCACTGCCGCCTTAGAGGTGGAGAAGAAGAATAAGTCCACCGGCATTCCCCTTGCCAAGGCTTCTGCCATGGAGTAAGTACTTTCATTCTCCGGCTTGTATTTTTAGCTCGCACATTTTCTCAACTCTTGTACTTATACTTTGTACATTTTAGGAGGAAAGTTGGTGTTAGTTTGAAGCGATCCTCCAAAGATGTTGGAGGGTCAAAAAACATTCGTGATATGCTGACCAAGGATTTGTCTGCCAAGTCTTCCCCTGCCACTCCTCCTCCTACTCCTGCCGCCAAACCCTCTTCTGTTCCTGCTGGGCCGTCATCCCCCGCCATCCCTGAGACCTCCGCCATGGAGACATATATCAATCCAATCCTTGATGTCTCAGGCTTTGTCAAGGTAGACGTAGATCCCAGCGGCCATGTGATGTAGGAGAGCACCTCCTCTAAAGTGGCTGAAGCTCCAGCTAAGTATGCCACCGAGAAAAGGAAGGAAGTGATGGAAGAGGTGGACGTGGAAGCAACAATTGAGGCGGGAGCCTCCGAGCCATCGTCTTCTTTGAAAGTGTAGGAAGCAGCTAGGGATTCATTCATGCCTTCGGCTTCGACTTCTCCATTGGCTGCGACTCCTCCAACGTTGATCCTGGATGACCTCATCAAGCAGGACGATGCAATCTATAAGAATGCTCAGACCTTCCATGATTCCTACGCTCATCTGGCCAACAATCTCAGGATCATTGCCATCGTAAGTTTTTTGAACTTCACTTGCTTTACTTTGTGTAGTATATCCCATTGTAGCCCCCGATCTCTTAGGAGGATAATCCAATAGTTATTGGCCCGAGTGCTCCAAAGAACTAAGTGTAGAACTTGTCCATGTAGCCCCCGAGCGTTTAGTTGAAACTGCAAAGTTCCAACTAGATGCTCTAGAGAAACTAGTTTACTTTAAAATCATCTACTGTAGCCCCCGAGCATTTATTTGAAACTTAATAGTTCCGACTAGATGCTCTAGAGAAACTAAGCATGTTTACATCACGTGCAGAATGAGAATAAATGGAGGATAGCCGCCAATGAGAGGTTTGCTGCTCTTCGGAAGGAGATGGACCTTGAACAGGGTAAAACCAAATTCCTGAAGGAATAGATCAAAAATAGCTAGAGTCTGTTTCCTATGACAGCTCCTTGCTTTCCCATTGAATCATTTCTTTCGTCTTCTGATAACACTTTCTGATTTCTGTCTTACAGAAGCCATTGCTAAGGCCAAGAGCATCGTCGAGTAATCAAAGCATACCCAGGAGCTCGATGATGAAAACAAGATTCTGAAGAAGGACCTAGCCGAGGCTGTCAAGGGCCATGAGGCGACGATGAAGGATATGCAAGAGTCTGGGGACGTTGAGATGCAGCGCCTGAAGGATGAGATTGCACAACTCAAAGACCAGAACCAAGCTGCCAAAGAGAAGAATGCTAGGAGTCTTGAGATGTTCAAGTCAGTCTAGAAGGAGCACGATGTCTTGGCGGAGACATTCATGCAAGTGGAAACGAGCATCTTCGGTAACCTTTCTCCGTCTTGGTCTTTTCCTGTAAGTTGGATAGCCATTTGACTTGTTTATACTCATGGTCTTTGTATGCTTGTGCAAACCACAACTCCCATTGGCTTAGCCAACCTAGGTGAGGGTTCTCCAAGTTCCAAGGAACGCATGATTCTTGCCGGCAACTTCGTCAGCACCGCCATCGCCCAAGCCAAGGAGATAGCTCAACCTCTGGGCATAAATATCAAGGTGGCAGACTCAGTGGCCAAGTATGCGGAAATCCTGCGCCGAGCCCTCGAGAGAATCAAAGACTGGAAATCTTCTTATACTCGGGCTGGCGCTAGGATGACCCTGTCCCTAGTCAAGACTCACTATGACAATGCCGACATCGACTTGGTGACCTCCGGCATGCCCAAGCTGGACGAGGAAGGACAAGAGATTGATAGCGATGCTATTTGGGATTCCCTTGCTGGCTTTGATACCAGGGTTGCTAAGATGGTCAAGGCTGATGTCTTCGTGCCTGCCGAGATCCTGGATGATGACATGGCCTCTTTTGAGTCTAGCCCCTCTCCTTTAGAGTTTGACGAGCTCTCCCGGCCTGGCTCTCCTGATGATGCCACCACGAAGCCCCCTGCAGCAGAGCCATGAAAAACAATCTCTGTATTAAACGTATCTCTGCAAAGTGTATGCGGAAAAAACTTATGTTTGTCTAAGGCGGAAAAACTTGTACTCAAGCTTCCTGCAACTTATCTGTTTCCAGCATGTGTATATTTTTTTAAGCATGTGCTGGCTTATCCATTATTCTGGTTCGTATGCTTGACCTTTCAGGAGACGGAAGACTCGCAGCACAGAACTATGCTCTCAGGCGATGATACTTATTACCACCATCAAGAACCTAAGAACAAAATCGCCGGCTTTGAGTGCCGAAAAGTCACTACTCCGGAATCCACATAAAAACTTCAGAAAATGTGTAGACCAGAAAACTTAAGGTAACGCCCGTAGGAGGAATTTTCACAAGGGCAAATGCAACCTTGCGCATAAAGGGTTGATATGATCCAAAAATAAATAACTAAAGGACGTAAAAGACTTAGAGAATATGAGTGAACCAAATGCTTTGTTTCATTGATCATATAAGAAACTTATCACATAATATAAATGTGTTAAGTGTAAAAGGGATGTAGCTGTGCTATGTTCCATGGACGATCTGTCTCCGGGTAATCATCATCGGAGTCACGTTGCTTGTGCTTGCGATTTTTTGGCCTATCTTTCAACTCACGAATATCGACGAGGTAATAGGAACCATGGAGCAATGCTTTGCTTATGACGTACGGTCCTTCTCAAGGCGGGGATAATTTGTGTGATTTCTCCTGCTTGAGTCTAAGCACCATATCCCCTTATTTAAACGAGCGATGCTTTTCATGGCGACTATGGTAGCCGCGTAGCTTCTACTGGTAGACGGCAGATCTCTGGCATGCCAGCACGTGCTCTTCTTCAAGTAGGTCCACAGATAGTTGTTTGGATTCTTCAGCGTCATCCTCCTTATAGGCGGAAACTCTTGGTGCATCGTGGAGGATGTCATATGGTAGAACTGCTTCTGCTCCATAAACCATCAAGAAAGGAGTCAAGACGGTGGATCTATTGGGTGTTGTTCTTAAGCTCCACAAGACAGATGGTAGTTCCTCCGCCTAGGCTCCAGCTGCTCTACGTAGCGGTGCCTCCAAGTGTGGCTTGATTCCGTGCAGAATTAGTCCATTGGCCCTTTCAACTTGCCCATTTGACTGCGGATGTGCCACAGATGTTAAGTCAAGGCGGATGCCTTTCTCATGATAGTACTCCTCAACTTCTCCGAGAGATAAATTTCTGCCATTATCGGTGATGATGCTATGTGGGAGTCCAAATCTTACCAATAGATCCCGGACAAACTTTAGGGTTGTTGCCCCATTAAGCTTTCTAATGGGTTTACCTTCAATCCATTTTGTGAATTTGTCCACTGCTACCACCAAGTGTGTGAATCCACAGGGGGCTGTTTGCAAAGGCCCCACCATGTCTAGCCTCTAGACTACAAACGACCATGTTATTGGTATTGTTCGCAATTCTTTTCCTGGAACATTTGGTTGTCTTGCATGAAACTGACACCCAAGGCATGTTTGTACTAACTTGTCTGTGTCTGCCTTGGCAGTTATCCAGTAGAATCCTTGTCGGAAGGCCTTGGCCACCAACGATCGGGGAGCAGCGTGATGCCGCAATCTCCGAGATGTATTTCTCTAAGGATTTCAATACCTTGCTGCTGGGAGACGCACCGTAGGAAAACTCCCGTGGTACTTCTTTTGCATAGTTAGCCGTCAATTATGATGTAGCCTTTTGCTCTGCGTACTATTTGTCGGCTTTCGACTTCGTCGGCAGGCAAAGTTCCATCTTATAGATAATCCATGAACAACTTCATCCAAGCCGGAGAGGTCACTGTTACTGTGTTAACAAATGAGTCCACTCTATCCGGGTTGTCGGGGTCCGCTCCCTTCACAGATGGGGTCCGTAAATAATCCAGGAAAACGCATGGCGGAATTGGTCGACGAGCTGATCCAAGCTTTGATAGCAGATCTGCCGCCTCATTATCCTCCCTTTTGACATACTTGACTTCGTAGCCGTCGAAGCACTTGGCTATTTCGTCTACTTCGTCTTGATATGCCGCCATCATAGGGTTCCGCGTGTTCCAGGTGCCAGCTACTTGCTGGGTAACCAAGTCTAAATCTCCACAGCAAACTATGCGCTTGATGCCAATATCCTTAGCTACGCGAAGTCCGTGAATGAGGGCCTCATACTTCGCCATGTTATTTGTAGCATTGAAGTGGATCTATAGGACGTATTGCAACTTCTCTCCTGTTGGTGATTGCAATAATACACCATCCCCCGAGCAATTGAGTAATTTCGATCCGTCAAAGTGCATGACCCGATACTCTAGCTCTGGTATAGGAGTGTCTTCTGGCAGTTCTGTCCAATCCGCAAGAAAATCCGCCAATGCTTGTCATTTGATAGCGTCGCGTCGCTTGTAGGTGATGTCGAAGGCGACAAGTTCAATGCCCCACTTTGCCACTCTCCCTGTAGCGTCGCTGTTGTTGATGATGTCGGACAGTGGAGCTTTGCTCACTACTGTAATGGGCTGCTCCTAGAAGTACTGCCTTAGCTTATATGAAGCAAGGAAAACTCCATAAGCTATCTTCTGGTAGTGCGGATAACGCTTCTTGGATTCCGTCAAGACCTCACTCACATAGTAAACGGGTCGTTGAACTCCGTATTCGTGCATTGGTTCCTTGCGCTCCACCACGATGATGGTGCTGATTACTCGGTTGGTCGCTGCCATGTATACTAACATAGGGTTCCTTGGCACCGGTGCTGCAAGTGTAGGTGGGAAGGAGAGTATTCTCTTCACCTTATGAAGTGCTGTGTTAGCCTCGTCCGTCCATGTGAATGTGTCCGCCTTCTTGAGCACCTTGTAGAGCGGCATAGCCTTCTCCCCAAGTCCGCTGATGAACCGGCTTACTGCTGCAATGCAGCCTATGAGCCTTTGTATGTCCTTCAGGCATGTCAGGCATTTGATGTCGAGGATGGCCTTGATTTTCCCCGGGTTCACCTTGATTCCGTGATGCGAAATGATGAAGCCCAACAATTTTCCGAATGGCACCCGAAGACGCACTTCTTTGGGTTCAACATCATGTTGTATTTCCAGAGATTGTCTAAGGTTTCCTGCAAGTTAGCGATAAGATCATTTGATTTCTTTGACATTACCGCGATGTCGTCCATGTAAGTGTGTATGTTGTGACCTATTTAGTCATGCAGACAATGTTGCATTGTCTGCTGGTACGTAGCACCAGCGTTTTTCAACCCAAAGGGCATCGTGACGTAGCAATACGTGTCGTAGGGTGTGGTGAACGAAGTGGCCAATTGGTCCGACTTTTGCATCCGTATCTGGTGGTATCCTGAATAGGAATCGAGAAAACACAGAAGTTCCGAGCCAGCCGTCGAATCAATGACTTGGTCAATGCGAGGCAAAGCAAACGGATCCTTTGGACACACTTTGTTCAAGCCGGTGTAATCAACGGACATTCTTAATTCATTGGTTCCCTTTTTGGGGACACTATAGGATTTGCCACCCATAGGGTGTGAATAACTTCTCGGATAAAGCCAGACTTAAGTAACCTAGCTATTTCTTTGCCTATAGCCCTTCGTCTTTCATCACCAAAGCATCGTAAAGGTTGTTTCACCGGTTTGGCATTAGGATCAATATTCAAGTTGTGCTCGGCAAGTTCCCTAGGTACACCTTTCATGTCGGCAGGTTGCCAGGCAAAGATGTCCCTATTCTCATGGAGGAACTCGACAAGCGCCTTTCCTATTTGGGATACAGGTCTGTGCCAATGGAGGTAGTCTTGGAGGAATCACCTTCGACAAGCTCCACCTGCTTGGTCTTGATGGCGGTCTTGAAGGCGAGTTCAGCATCAGTAATCTAGTTCTTCAAAGCTGGCATCTCCGAGGCATCGACCTTGTTCTGGATCTCCTTGAACTCCTCACCGTAGAGGACTGCTTTGGCAAAGGTAGCTTCGTTGAGATTGTACTCCTGTGCCTTGGTGAAGCTTCCGTCAACGGTGATGATGCCATTTGGTCCGGGAATCTTGAGTTTGTTGTAGACGAAGCATGCCCTTGTGAGGAAGGAGTGTAAGATGTAGCGTTCGAAGATGACGTGGTACACGCTCTTGAAGGGCACCACTTCAAAGTTCATGCGTTCTTGGCGGTAATTGTTTACATCGTCAAAAGCGACCGGAAGGGTGATGCAGCCTAGGGAATTTGCTTATCCGCTAGGGCCAACCCCATGGAACACGGTGTTGCTCTTCCTTAGCTGGGTCTCCGTCAATTTCATCTTGTGCAGTGTATCCAGGTACATTGATGTTGATGCTGCTTCCAGTATCCACGAGACACTTGGTGAACTCCGTGCCGTCAATCAAAGGGTTGATGACCATGGCATACTGGTTCTCTGTTGGAATGAGTTCTGGATGATTCTTCCTATCCCAAGTAATTGGAACTTCCGACCACATGACCTACTGGGGAACCAGAGGGAGGGTAGCCATCAGTATCATCAGTTTTCTGGGCCCGAACGGTTGGGGTGCCAAGGAAGGTGTGGTAACATGGAGCCTTCTTTTCGAAGGGATTTTTCCCTTTATCCTCTCCCTTGTCAGAATATTTTGGGTCCACGTCCTCATCCATATCACTTGATTCCTTGGGCTCTTCCTCCTTCTTCTTCCCTTTTCCCTTTCTACGGGGTATGATTTTTCGACTTTGCTTGTAGCTAGACGCAGGGTCCTCCTTGAGATCATTGACAAACTTGCACTAGCGATTGGTGTGGGTGGATTTGCCATTGGCATCGAGATGGACGAAACATGGCATATCGTGGTACTCTTCGTACGTTTGGGGAACACGGGGCGCTGAGGGTGTAATTTCATGCCTCTGTTGGCCACTGCTAGCTCCCTGACCACGTCCACGCTGTCCGCCATTGCCTCTACCAGTGAACGTTGCGGCGACCATGTCGGCTACTTGCTTCTCTTCTGGTGGATTCTTCCGCTTGTTATTGTTGTTCTTCTTGGCCTGGGTAGGGCATTCTATCGCCAGCAACGATCCACACGTGTCGTCATCCACAGTGGCGAACTCGCTAGCCATGGCCATCATTGTGTTGAGGTTAAGGTCACTGTTGTCTTGCCTGCTTTTCAACGTATGCTGAAGCAAAGTTTCGTTTTCAAGACCATCAATGAAGGCGGCCATAGCGGTCTGTTTGTGCACCCCTGCGTAGGAATTTTTCATATCCAGCCAACGAGAGGGGTAGGCATGGGAAGTTTCATCCTTTTCTTGTACACACCGTTGTAGGTCTCTGACAGCGCAGGGACGTTTGTACATACCCTCTAAGTTCTTGGTGAACGCTTCATGCATGTACAACCAATTGCATATTGATTTCTCCGGTAAGTCATCGATCCATTGTCGGGCGGTGTCGGTCAACATGAGTGGGAGGTACTTGACGACGACATTGGGGTTTACCCCTGCGATATGGATCGCTTCTCTGTAGTCCTACAAACACGTTGCTGGCCTGGCAGTGCTATTGTATGGCTTGATGGTCTTGTCTATCCGGAGGCCCTTGGGGTAGGTTGTGGCCCGTATGACTGGTCTAAAACAATGTGGCCCAAGGTATGGGAGCTCCCGAGCTTCTTGGATCTTGTCCAGCCATGATCGTGCGTTATATGGCTCTGGCTGCTTCCCTTCTCCGTCATGGGAAGGTGAGTTGTGGCGCGGTTTGTGAGAGGTGCCATGCCCTCCGCCATGATGGCTTCTAGGTGGCGATTGCGGTGGGTTAGCTCTCTTGCTATGTCCCTCTTGCGACTCCCCACGCGTGTCGCAGTTGCTTGTCAGGCGTGGTGGTTCTTGTGGGACTTGCTCCTGTGTCTTTCATGGCCGCTGTGCTCTCCGGCATGCTGAGGCTGTTTGCCCTGATCGAGTATAACGATGCCAGGCTAGGACCGCCTTGGAGGTGGCATGCTTGTGCGGTGGCGCAGCTCTGGTTCCTCGTGACGTTGAGATGGTGGTGGAGGTGGCGAACAACGGGGACGAGCTTTTTCTCCGTGGTCGGCGGATATGGGGATAGCGTCATTCCTGTTGCGTGCCTCCCTCCGTCTTTGCTCTATAGAGCCTGTGTGCGATCCTTCGTCGCGGGGAGATTTGGGCCTTCTGCGGCTATTCAGGGTTGACTGGCATAGCTCCGGGTTGGACTCAAGCCTCTGCAAGGTGGCCTTTTCCTGTTGCTTGCATGCCTTAGTGACGATTTTGTACACCTGAGCAACTGATTCTGGCGAACTGTCCTATTCCAGGAGGGTCTTGGCGAAGGTGATGTTGAGAGCGGGAGTTAGCATTACCTGCCTTCCCTCTGAATCTATGTAAGGGGTGGCCTTTGTCGGCTTAGACCCGTCAAATCCAAGCCTTGCCGAATGCTAGGATCTTGGACGACGTGAGCTGGTACCTTCTTTTCTATATACTTCAACAGTAGTTGCTTGTATTCGGCCTCCATAGCACTTGCCGCCTTGATGGATTGCTACGCCTTAGCCATGTCTTCGTCCAGCTTAAAGCCTTGCTCCGCGATGCACTTGGCCTCCTCCAAGATTTTTGCACGCTTCTCATCAAGCTCCGTAACATTCCGGATATGAGCGACGATGATTGGTTTGACGAGAAGTGCGTCGTAGATTTCTTTGTCGGTGGGGGTGGCTAGTGGGTTGCCAGCTGCAGACGTTGACGGTGGTACTGGCGGCTAATTCGATTGTCGGGCCATATCAGGGGCCGCGGTAAGTTCCTGCGTCGGTGGCTGGCGGGTAACTGGAGGTGCCAGAGCCTTGGCCGGAGCCGGAGGCTCAGCGGCTCTTTTAGCTGCTGCTGCTCTGGTGTCTGCTGGCGTGGGTGGAGCTCTCTCACGTTCCTGTTCCTATTTGTCTTCTTCCATCACGCTCCCAATGGCGACTAGCACTTGGTGGGAAGTGTTGGTATTCTCGGCGTGCTCCTCCTTCTCGATCTCCTGCTCAATCTCCCTCATAACAGCGTCGTATTCCTCCGAGTTAACGTCCGCTCCACCGGCCTCCATATTGATGTCGGCGTAGAGCGCTTCGAGGACGGAGTCGGAGTTGGCTTCGGTGTTAGCGATGGCGGATGTGGAGGGTGATGGAGGCAGGCTGTTGTTGTTGTTATCTCCTCCGGCTTCGACAGTGATCGCCGCCATGGCCTCTTCATTAGCATCCGTGTATTCATTGACGATGGTAACCATCTCACCAAGGGTGAGAGGGCATGCGGCCTTCCACCTTCGGAGGGTATGTCGGAGGAGTGTTCCAGGCGTGAGCCCTTCCACGAAGTGGTACACGAGCTCATCAGCGCGGTCGCCCTCTAGGGTTTCCCTCACCCTCATCCATCTAGCAAGGTATTCGCAGGGAGGTTCTCCATCCCTTTGAACGCATCTGGCTAGATAGAAGATGGTGACGATGCCCACAAAGTGTGACCTGCGCATCTCTAATGCTCAGGGAAGCCAAGCGGATTTGCGAGGTCCTTCCACCTTTATATCCTGCACAGGGGCAGTTTGGGTGGGCCTTGAAATTTCCTGATCCGAGCCACCATTCTCCAAAGAGAGGTATGGCCCAGATCCTTCCGTGAACATGTTCCGCTCACAGGCGGTCCGTGCGGGGCTTGACGAGTTTCCGACTTCCTGGGAGCTAGGACCCGAGTCAGTTTCGCCGATGAAGATGTGGTTGTCTCCGAAAGAGATGATCGAGCAGCGCGTGGGGTTCGTCTTTGCTGGCACCCAAAACTCATCTGGAGGGACGATCGACACGTTGCCGGAGAAGAGAACATGACCGATGGCTACGGTATCGCTGATTCCCGCGAAGAGATTGGACCTCGCCTGGTGTAGAGCTCGAAGCGCCTCTTGCCCCATGGTGGGCGCCAACTGTCATGGTATTGCCGACGAGTACGCCATGGAGGGCTCCTCATAGTGCGTGTTTAGAGACGTGGGGTAAGGCGGAGAGTTGGCGGGTACGAGGTAACACAGCTTACCCAGGTTCAAGTCTCACAACGGTGGCAGAACTCTACTCCTGCTATAAATCACTATAATGGCAATACGCCGAGTTACAGAGATAGGTTCGTTGTGCGAGGTGTTGCGCGTTCAACGCTGCAATCTATTGTGTTCTGCCCTAAAGGCTCCTGCAGGCCGGCTTATAAATGCGCCAAGACCTAGGGTTTACAGGGAAAGGTCCTTGCCAGACAAGGTAAAGAGTTCTACACCTACACGAACTAGTCTTCCGTGTCTTGTACTCCAAGGCTCCGAGTATGTCGGTGAATCTTGCGTAGCCTTCCTTTATCCGGCATGGGCATCCCTTCAGGATCCGTCTAACTGGGCAGCCCAGCAGGCCTTAGGCCTTGCTACCAACTATGGGTCACCCGGGTTAGGCGGATTGGTGACATGCTATGAGGATATCCATATAGCATATCCCCAACAATAGAGATACCTTGTCATCTGGCATAGTGGTAGTACTAGAAATAAAACCTGTTTCATGCAGCTTGCGCTTTTTCTCTCCTCCCCCTTTTCCAAGTTAATCTAGATGCTCAGGAGCTGCCTCTGTCAGTTGATCTAGTTGATCAACATCTGCTTCCCCTACTTGATCTTGATGATAAAGATGTGCTTCCCCTGGTTCATATGGAGGATCATATGGTTCACCGTGAAATACCCATCTAATTAACATATGTGCTTAGCATCCCAAATGTAAAAATATGGTCTTCCACTATACTTTGAGGCAGCACCCTATGATTCGCACACAACCGGCAGGGGCAATGTACTTTTGAGTTGTCACAATGAGCTCTAACAAATCTCATCAATCGTAGAACATCAAGGATACGTTTAGCGCTGCCTAATGGAGCAATCTATATCCAAAATCTGCCCATTTGTTTAAATATGACATACAAGGTTGGTTATTTTTAAAATAAAAGCAGGAAACATATAGATGGAGTACAAAAACTATATATGCCTATGCGTTTCAGCAAACATATTGACAGCAAAAGTCGCCGACAGTATTTAGGAACATAGATCCAGCGCAGAATAAACTATGACCATGCAGATTGAGGACAAATTAAACTACGTATTTGAGGATGCACATCGGGTGAAAGGGCAATAAAATGCCAACCATATCGATCTAGAGATACAAGTATTACCATGGGATCGACGTGCCCATCGGTGCATCTCAAGAAGACCGACAGGTAGGGAAAGTTTCTTCGTGCATGGTGGTGATGAGGAGCAGCCATAAGCACGTCTGTTCTGTGGGGAAGGGGGTGAGGGCCTAGGCGGCGGAGGGTGGAAGTTAATACATAGCACGAAGGGGTGCGGAGGGATAACTTTGGAAATTCTGACCTACCCTGATTTGGGCACCACCATATACGTGGCCCACCTACCAATCACCATAGATCAAATTTGATCCAAAACTTGTCAAAATACAAGTTTATGTTTTACCATAGATACTAATAGATATAGCATTGCACTTTGCGAACGAATGGCTTTATGTCAAAAAGTTATTTAATTTCAGCATCTTCAGCTAGGAAGCTTGGAAACTCATGAAAGTAGGGCATTATCCATAAAATCTGGAATCTCCTTTGTAAACAATTGCTTGAAATGCCAAGATGCACCAATCTACCAAATATGGACACATTTGCAAGCTTGGTTGCTGAAGATGCTTCAATGTACGGAGTCGTACAAAACATGAAAAAGGTATAAAATCTATGGTTGTGACCTTGCTCCTCTTATTTGAAAGCTTTGAATTAATGTTCATTAATTTTGGCAGATGTCTATAAACTCATTAAATGCTGGAAAGCATATAGGCATGTGGGTCTATCTGACGGGGACAACATCCCAAGTGGGAGTAGCGTACCTTAGAAGCTTCAACTTCAAAAATGTGGCAGAGCGCTGAAATATCCCGACCATCCATTCAAACATCCTGCCCATCCATTCAAACATCGAGCCCCAAAAATTATTTTATTGCACAAATTTAGCCATGAAGCTTGAAAGGGCGTTATACATTGTGCGAAAAAAGGGGGCGGTGGCATTTTGAGCCATCATCTTTGTATTTGCTTCACAACAAAACACATTGTTGTTACTTGGAAATTCAAAAACAAACTTCAAATTTGGAACCAGACATATTGGTTGATTTACAAAGATGCACTGATCTACCAAATATGGACACGTCATCATAAACTATTTCCATGACCTTGGTCACCTTTTTTTGGATGATGGTCATCTTCTTGAAAGCCTTAAATTGTTCGACAATGTTAGGAAATGCCTAGAAACTCGTTTAAATGCTCGGAAGCAACTCTCGCTGGCGTGTGGGCCTAGACGGTGACAGCGCGTCTGAGAGGCCCCACGCTGGAGTAGCATATGCTAGAAGCTTTAACCTCAAAATTTGGTACGGCGCCCAAACATCGCACCCATCCATTAAAATATCCTGCGCATCTATTCAAATATGCTTCACCTCTTTCTAGAATGCGAAGTTCCTCTTCTATCCCTGCTCCGGAAACAATAATCCGAGGGAGCACTGCAATAATAGAGGGATATAGGTGGTAATTTTGCGTTCTCCCAAGTGCATCACCCTATCAACGTTTCCAATCCCTTCTTCAATATTTACCTCCCCGCCCACTCCGACCTACACTGACTTTTTTGACCCACTATGCAATGACCCACATGTTAGTGAGCCAGAATTACGGGAAGTAGAGATTCCGATCGCTTGTTGTTCAAAATTCGAACATTTTTCGCTAAACCGAGATAAAATCGTTAAAATCATCCAACCTGGCTTATACTATCATTCCACTATGTCAGAGTAAAAGCTAAAAAAACAAAGCCAAAAACACGTTCGTAGCTTTATAAGGCAAAAATCAAAAGCCAGAATTAGATCCCAACTAAACAGCGCCTAAATCTCAAGGAACTCTTCGTGTTTCTCCCTTGTTTTAGTACTTGGTACCTTCAATTTTAGTTAACAAAAAATATGACCAAGCAGAGTATCATCAACTTGTAGATCAATTTTTGAGATACTTTCATTAAATTGTGGTAACACCATTCAGTTCCACGAATATATATAACCATATAGTTTGAAAATATTATTGAGAATTCACAGAATTCTAAACCATGAAATCTAAACGCATCAACCCTGACCAAGCAGGTATCGTGCAACTATAGATCAAAATTTGAGATACTTTCGTTAAATTGGGTGACACCATTCTATTCCATGAATATAAGCATAAAGCTTGAACATCAGTGAAATTTCCCGAAACCCTAAACCCCTAAAACCCAAATCCTAAAACACTAAACCCTATAACCCTAAACCCTAAACCCTCACCAAGCACGTAGCATGCACTTATAGATCAAAATTTGTGATAATTTCGTTAAATTGGGTAACCCCATTCTATTTGACGAATATAAGCATAAATCCTGAGTAATATAAAAAATTCCCTAAACCCTAAACAACCCCTAAAACTTAAACCCTAAAGCCCTAAACCCTCATCCATAAACCCTAACCAAGAAGGTGTCATGCAACCATTGATCAAAATTTGAGACACTTTCATTAAATCAACTAACACCCATTCTTTTCTATGAGTATAAGCATAAGTCTTTAGTATTATTGAAAATTCGCTAAACCCTAAACCCTAAACAACCCATAAAACTAAATGGTAAAAACCTATAACCCTAAACCCTCGACCCATAAACCCTAACCAAAGCAGGTATCATGCACTTATACATCAAAATTTGAGATACTTTCAATAAATTGATGTAATGCCATTCTATTCCACGAATATAAGCATAAATCAACTTGAACATTATTGAAAATTCCTAATACCCAAAACCCAAAACCCCTAAAACCTGAAACCCTAAACCTTGACCAACCATGTAGCATGCACTTATAGATCAAAATTTGAAACACTTTTGTTTAATTTGGTAATGCCATTTTATTCGACGAATATAAGTATAAATCTTGAGTATTATCGAAAATTCCCTAAACCCTAAACCCTAAACAACCCCTAAAACCTAAACCCTAAAACCCAAACCCTCAACCCATAAACACTAACCAAGCAGGTATCATGCACTTTATAGATCAAAATTTGAGATACTTTCAATAAAGTAGGTAACGCCATTCTATTCAAAGAATATAACAATAAAGCTTGAGCATTATTCTAAATTTGCTAAACTCTAAACCCTATACAACCATAAAACCTAAACTATAAAAACCCTAAAACCCAAAACCCATGACCCATAAACCCTAACCAAGCAGGTATCATGCACTTATTGATCAACATTTGAGATACTTTCATGAAAGTAGGTAACACCATTATATTCGATGAATATAAGCATAAATCTTTGAGAATTATTGAAAAATAGCTAATCCCTAAACCCTAAACAACCGATAAAACCTAAACCATAAAACCCTAAATCATCGACCCATAAACCCTAAACCAAGCAGGTACCATGCACTTATAGATCAAATTTTGAGATACTTTCATTAAATTGCGTTAACACCATTCTAGTACATGAATTCAAGCATAAAGCTTGAACATTATTGAAAATCAAAAACCCTTAACCATAAACCCTAATAACCTCCTAACCCTAGAACCCTAACTTCCTTACCCTAGAACCATAAACCCTTACCAATGAGGTATAATGCACTTATAGATCAAATTTTGAAATACTTTTATTAAAATGTGATAATGCCATTCTATTCCATGAATATAACCATATATATAAAGCTTGAACATTATTATTGAAAATTCCCTAAACCCTAAAATCTAAACAATCATAAACCCTAAAATCCTGAACAACCCTAAACCCTAAATCATGAACCCTAAACCCCTAAACCCTAAAAGCCTAAACCAAAAAATCCTAAACCATAAACCATGAACCCTTAAACCCTCAACCCAAAATAAAACAACGAACCCTAAACTTAACCCTAGGTTATATATACTTTTAGTGAAAACTGGGGCAGTGGGATTTTAAGCCATGTTTTGTAGTAGCTTCATGACAAAAGCCATTGTTGTGCCTTAGAAAATTGAAATAACTTCCAATTCGGAAGCTTCCTTTGTAAATAATATTTTAAATGCCAATACACACCAACTAGAAAATATGGATAGGTTATTATAACTATAGAAAAGATATGGCCATGACCTTGGTCATCTGGTTTGAAAGCCATGCATATTCTTGCATGGTACTCCATATATTGCTCAGAAGTTATCAAATTTCAAGATTATATTTTTTCATGGAAACTTGCTAGTGCACATAGTGAGACACGAAGAGAGAAAATATTGGATACATTTCTTTTTATATTTTGTTTACGTAATACTGCAGATTTAAAAAAAAAAGTATTTTTTCAACAAAAATAGGATAGTTGACCATGTTAAACTTTTTTAAAAAGTCAAGAGCAAGCTATATCAACACTTTGTAGTTTGTAGAAATATACTTACTTTCAATCATCAAAAGTTATTTAATTTTTAGCATTCTTCAGCCTAGGAAGCATTTGAAACTCATGAAAGTAGGCATTATCCATCAAATCTGAATCTCCTTTGTAAACAATTGCTTGAAATGCCAAGATGCACCGATCTACCAAATATGGCTAGGTTTGTAAGCTTGGTCATAAGATGCTTCAATGTACGGAGTAGTACAAAAGATGAAAAAGGTACATGTAAACTATGGTTGTGACCTTGCTCCTCTTGTTTGAAAGCCTTGAATTAATGTTCATTAATTTTATGATGTCTATAAACTCATTAAATGCTAGAAAGCATACAGCATGTGGGTCTATCGACGGGACAACATCCCAAGTGGGAGAAGCGCATCTAGAAGCTTCAACTTCAAAATTTCAAGAGCCAAATATCCCGCCCACCCATTCAAACATCCCTACCATCCATTCAAACATCCAGCCCCAAAAAACATCCAGCCCCAAAAATTATTTTATTGCACAAATTTAGCCTCGGAAGCTTGAAAGGGCATTATACATTGTGTGAAAAAGGGGTGGCATTTTGAGCCATCATCTTTGTTGTTTCACAACAAAACACATTGTTGTTACTTGGAAATTCAAACAAACTTCAAATTTGGAAGCGCATATATTGGTTGATTTGCAAAGATGCACCGATCTACCAAATATGGACACGCCATCATAAACTATTTCCATGACCTTGGTCACCTTTTTTTGGACGATGGTCATCTTCTTGAAAGCCTTAAATTGTTAAAATTTCAGCAAATGCCTAGAAACTCGCTTAAATGCTGGAAGCAACCGCTGCAGGGCCTAGACGGTGACAAAGGAGAGGCCCCACGCCGGAGTAGCGTATGCTAGAAGCTGACCTCAAAATTTGGTCGCCCAAACATCGCACTCCATCCATTAAAATATCCCGCAAGATCCATTCAAACATGCTTCACCTCTTTCTAGAATGCAAAATTCTCTCTATCCTCCCTAAACAAGAACTGAGGGAGCATCGCAATAACAGAGGGATATAGGTGGTAAATTTGTTTCTCCCAAGTGCATCACCCCATCCACGCTTTCCAGCCCTTCTTCAATATTTACCGCGCCCACTCACTCTACAGACTTTTTGGACCCACTATGCAAGTGACCCACATGTCGCTGAGCCGTAATTACGGAAGTAGAGATTCCCATCGCTTGTTGTTCAAAATTAAACATTTTCGCTAAACCGAGATAAAATCGTTAAAATCATCCAACCTGGCTTATACTATCATTCCACTATGTCGAGTAAAAGCTAAAAAACAAAGCCAAAACACGCTCGTAGCTTTATAAGCCAAAATCAAAAGCCTAATTAGAGCCCAACCAAACAACGCCTAAATCTCAAGGAACTTTCCTATTTCTCCCTTGTTTTAGTACTGGTACCTTCAATTTTATTTAACAAAAAATATGACCAAGCAGGATATCATCGACTTTGTAGATCAATTTTTGAGATACTTTCATTAAATTGTGGTAATACACCATTCTATTCCATGAATATATATAACCATAAAGTTTGAAAATATTATTGAGAATTCACTAATCCTAAACCATAAAATCTAAACCCCTAAACCCCGACCAAGGTGTATCATGCAACTATAGATCAAATTGAGATACTTTCGTTAAATCAGGTAACACCATTCTATTAGACGAATATAAGCATAAATCCTGAGCATTACCAAAAATTCTCTTAACCCTAAACCGGAAACAACCCATAAAACTAAACTAAAACCCTAAACCTCACCCATAAACCCTAATCAAGCAGGTATCATGCACTTATATATCAAAATTTGAGATACTTTCATTAAATTATGGTAACGCCATTCTATTCCACTAATATAAGCATAAAGCTTGAACATTATTTAAAAATTCTAAACCCTAAAATCTAGACACTAAACCCTAAATCCTTACCAAACACGTAGCATGCACTTATCGATCAAAATTGATATATTTTCATTAAACTGGTAACTCCATTCTATTCGATGAATATAAGCATAAATCTTGAGCATTATCGAAAATACCCTAAACCCTAAACAACCCCTAATAAAACCTAAACCTAAAACCCAAACCCTCAACCCATAAACCCTAACAGAACAGGTATCGTGCACTTATAGATCAAATTTGGAGATACTTTCAATGAGTTAGGTAACGCCATATATATTCTATTCGACGAATATAAGCATAAAGCTTAAGTATTATTGAAAATTCGATAAACCCCCTAAACCCTATCCAGTCCATAAAACCTAAACCGTAAAACCCTAAAACCCTAAACCCTCGACCCATATAAACCCTAACCAAGCAGGTATCATGGACTTATAGATCAAAATCTAAGATTCGATATTTCATTAAATTGCGGTAACGCTATTCTATTCCATGAATATAACAATAAAGTTTGAACATTATTGAAAATTCCTAAAACCAAAACCTAAAACCCAAATCCTAAACCCCTAAACCCTATAACCCTAAACCCTAAACCCTCACCAAGCACGTAGCATGCACTTATAGATCAAAATTTAAGATAATTTCGTTAAATTGGGTAACGCCATTCTATTTGACGAATATAAGCATAAATCCTGAGTAATATCAAAATTTCCCTAAACCCTAAACAACCCCTAAAACTTAAACCCTAAAGCCCTAAACCCTCAGCCATAAACCCTAACCAAGCATGTGTCATGCACACATTGATCAAAATTTGAGATACTTTCATTAAATCAGCTAACACCCATTCTATTCATTTAGTATAAGCATAAATCTTGAGCATTATTGAAAATTCGCTAAACCCTAAACCCTAAACAACCCATAAACTAAACCGTAAAACCTATAACCCTAAACCCTAATAATACCCTAACCAAAGCAGGTATTGTGCACTTATACATCAAAAATTGAGATACTTCCAATAAATTGATGTAATGCCATTCTATTCAACGAATATAAGCATAAAGCAACTTGAACATTATCGAAAATTCCTAAAACCCAAAACCCTAAAACCCCTAAACCCCTAAACCAAGCACGAAGCATGCACTTATAGATCAAAATTTGATATACTTTGCTTAATTTGCTAACGCCATTTTATTCGACGAATATAAGCATAAATCTTGAGCATTATCAAAAATTCCCTAAACCCTAAACCCTAAACAACCCCTAAAACCTAAACCCTAAAACCCCAAACCCTCAACCCATAAACACTAACCAAGGTGTATCATGCACTTTATAGATCAAAATTTGAGATACTTTCATTAAATTAGGTAATGTCATTCTATTCGATTTAAATAAATAACAATAAAGCTTGAGCAATTATTCTAAATTCGCTAAACTCTAAACCCTATACAATGATAAAACCTAAACTGTGAAAAAAACCCTAACCAAGCAGGTATCATGCACTTATAGATCAACATTTGTGATACTTTCATTAAAGGTGTAACGCCATTCTATTCGACGAATATAAGTATAAATCTTTGAGCATTATTGAAAAGTCGCTAATCCCTAAACCCTAAACAACCCATAAAACCTAATCTGTGAAACCCTAAATCATCGACCCATAAACCCTAAACCAAAAAATATGCACTTATAGATCAAAATTTGAGATACTTCATTAAATTGTGGTAACGCCATTCTATTACATGAATATAAGCATAAAGCTTGAACATTATTGAAAATCAAAAACCCTTAACCATAAACCCTAATAACCTCCTAACCCTAGAACTCTAACTTCCTAACCCTAGAACCCTAAACCCTTACCAAGGAGGTATAATGCACTTATAGATCAAATTTTGAAATACTTTTATTAAATTGCGATAACGCCATTCTATTCCATGAATATAACCATATATATAAAGCTTGAACATTATTATTGAAAATTCCCTAAACCTTAAAACCTAAACAATCATAAACCCTAAAACCTTGAACAACCCTAAACCACTAAACCCTAAAAGCCTAAACCCTAAAATCCTAAACCATAAACCATGAACCCTTAAACCTCAACCCAAAATAAAACCCCTAACCCTAAACTTAATTAACCCTAGGCTATATATACTTTGAGTGAAAAAGGGGATTTAAAGCCATGTTTTGTAGTAGCTTCATGACTAAAGCCATTGTTGTGCATTAGAAAATTGAAATAACTTCCAATTCGAAGCCTTTGTAAATAATATTTTAAATGCCAATACACACCATAACAAATATGGATAGGTTATTATAAACTATAGAAAAGATATGGCCATGACCTTGGTCATCTGTTTTGAAAGGCATGCATATTCTTACATGGTACTCCATATATTGTGATACAATTTTTCTCAAAATTATCAAATTTCAAGATTATATTTTTCCATGGAAACTAGCTAGTGCACATAGTGAGACACGAAGAGAGAAAATAATGGATGCATTTCTTTTTATATTCTGAGTTTCTTTGTATTTTTTTAAAATGGCCGAAATTAGGTTTCATATCAAAAAGTTGAATTTTGCGAAACTCTTAGTAGTTCTCCAATATTTGACTACTTAGTATCTTTGAATTATTTTAAAAAGTCAAGAGCAAGGTATATCATACACTTTCTAGTTTGAAATTCGACATACTTACTTCACATTGTCAAAAAGTCATTTTATTTCAACGATTTAGCTAGAAAGTTTGGAAATTTATGAAAGTTGGGCATTGTCCATCAAATCTAGAATTTTCTTTTAAAATGTCAAGATGAAGCTATCTACCAGATATGGACACGCTATTATAAACTATAACAGAGATATGGTCGTGACCTTGGTTATCTTGTATGAAAACCTTCAAAATATATTGTTTATCAATTTCGGCAAATGTGTGGAAACTCATTTATATATAGGGAAGCCTACTGTCACTAGCGTGTGGGTTTAGACGGGGCCAACACGTAAGAGTGACTGCGTCGGAGTAGCGTACGTCGGAAGATTCAATCTTAAAATTTCCGCATGGCGCGAAAACATCCGTGTACATCTATTCAAATATCCTGTCCCGCTTTTTGCAAATGCAAAATTCCTCTTCTACCCCTGCTCTAGAAACAAGGACCGTGAGAGTACTGCAATCATAGAGGGGTATAGGTGGTAATTGTGCGCCATCCCACTTATATTCCCCCCCATCGTCTCTTCCCCGCCCACACCCCTCCAACCTCGACATTCCTCCAGCTGCTTCACCACTGGCCCTTTCTTCCACACCGGAGCTCTTCCACTGTAGGCGCTCTTCACCGGAACTATTTCATCGACTCCCTCGCTGCACCGCATCTGCTTCGCCAACGCCGTCGTCTACCCTACCAGGGCCGCTTCACTAAATCTTTCGTTGCTAACCACGAAATGTCGAGCCGCCGCCCACGTCGCCCTCTTGCCCGTCTCGCCCATCCTCGTCGCGTAGCGGTAATTTCTATTGCTCGTTTGCTATGTTTTTGGTACTCGTAAGCTGGGAAATCATTAGGATGTTGCTCATTATCCTGGATACTATTGCCATTTCGTTCGCACCCTTAATCTTGTAGGTCCTATCCACATCATTAGATTCTCAATTTTATTCTCTTTATTACATTCTCATGCTATCGGTTTAATCCTCCAACACCAACTCATAGATTCTATTCTTTCTGAGCCACGTGTCATGCAAATAGCTCATAGAGGATCCAACACTGACAATATGACGCCCAACAAGGCCGAATCGTGTGGTTTCCTTGTGTTACTTAGGCCAGTTTCTTGTCATGTTAATTAGTTGTATAACCTACATGCCTAATAAGTTAATATGTCATTCTACCTAACAACTTGCCATGACATTTGCATTTATGTTCTATTGTGAATCTATGTGCGAATTCTTAATTCAGAAAATATCCATCTAGTTCGAATGATATATCTGGTCATTTTTAATACTATATGTTGGTGTTTTCACCTGCTTTCATCCTTCCAAACCAGCTATCTAGTTTGAAACATAGATATGGTAATGTTTAATGCTATATTTTTGTGTTTTTCAAGAGTTTTCATCCATTCAAACCAACTAACTTGGTTTCAAATGTCATGTAGAGAAATGACAATGGAGTACAAGGACCAGAGTTCCAACTATTCTGCTTAGATTCTTCTTGCAGATTGACCAGGAGCCGCACCCGCTCGAGAAGGAGCTACTGTCAGCCTGAACGTGCTACTTTAAATTCATACTTACTTTAAATGATCTCTACTTTATATAATACTACTTGTTTCCCTTGTTCTTTGTTTTGACCTCTTTCACCATATTTTAGTGGACTGCAGTTAAAAACCAGCAAGAGTCCTTGGAAGGCAGGACTAAAAGTTGTGATCCCTCGTCTCATTCATCCTTCCATTGTATTTCTGAAGTAAACAACTTACTTAATGGTTCACCTAGAACAACTCCTACAGGTGATAAATATATAAATGTTGTACTGCATGCAGAACGAAAGGGTGTAGCTGCTCTTAGATCTGTAGATGAAATGTTGAAGAAGAGGACAGATGATACATTAAAGCTAATCGCCATGTACCGATCTCTCATTGATGGTACTAACACATTGTAATCTGTCGGAATTATGATCTTGTTGTATAACCTGTTGTAACAAACTTTTATTGTTGTGTAATAAGTAGTCTTAATTTATGCGTGTTTATTAATTGATGTCTTGATATTCATCTATTCTGCGAAAAAGGCTGAAACAGTAACAAGCCAGAGCAGTAGCATGCCGAACGTTGAAACAACATGCACATGGACGGACCAAAATGACCAGAACAGTAAAATGCCAAAACAGTAAAAGCACAGAACAATAGAAGGCCAGAATAGTAGAAGGCCAGTACAGTAATTGGCTAGTACAGTAAAGGCTAGTACAATAAAGGGCTAGTACAGTAAAATGACAGAATAGTAAAAGGCCATAGCAGTAAATGGCCAGAACAGTAAAAGGCCAGAACAGTAAAAGGCCAGAATAGTAAGAGGCCAGAACATCAGAAGGCTCGAACAGTAAAAGGCCACACCAGTAAAATGCTAGAATAGTAAGAAGGCCATAATAGTAGAAGACTAGAGCAGAGAAAAGACCGGAACAGTGAAAGGCCAGAATTGCAAAAGGTATAAACAACAAAAGGCCAGTACGATGGCAGGCCAATATAGTAACAGGCACAATAGTGCTGGCCTGAACAAGCAAAAGCCCAACACTAAAGGGCCTAAAGAGTAACGGATCAAAATTCCTAAAAGGTTGGAATAGTAACAAGACTGAATAGTAAAAGGCTAGATTAGCAACAGCACGAACAAGGTTGTCAGACAGTGCATGCCTCAAGTGGCGCCTGATGTTGGGCTAACCTGGGCCTTATATAGGCTAAATTAGTGTCGGGCCCGAAAGTGTACGGGCCGCTACTAGCTGCAGTACTGGGCCGATTCTAGACAGTGCAGGACCGGGTTGTGTTCCTATTGGGCTCTCCACATGGGCCGGCCCATTTAGTTATTAGCAAGCCTTGGCTGGGCCTAGCTTCCAGCACGGTTTCTGTGATTGTTAACAGCGGCTAGCGAACATATCTACGACGAAACAAGTTTGTGTGGCCGAAGGGTGCGATCCGCAACGGTCGGAAAAAAACAATGGTTGATTCATTTGTGACAGGGCTTTTACCACGATGGGCATCCGACGCGGAAGACTTTTTAGCCACAAAAAACGGGCCTTCAACCACGAAAATCGTCTGTTGTAAAAGCCAACTTTTCTTGTAGTGTATTATAGGGTTTTGCAAGGAAACCGAGCACACGAGCGCCAGAATCTATCCCACATAATCTTGCATGTGGCACTACCATATTTTTGAAAGTGTGGGATGTTGATATAGGAAGAACCCAACCCTTGGGTGAGCCTGTTCACATGCATGCATGATAACACTGGAAAATTAAGGTTTCTGCACTAGCTAGCTACTAGTTGGTGGAAAACCCGTGGGCCAGGTACTAGAGGGAAAACTCGTGGAATGAGGGATCAACTTTGGGTCTCCCATATTGCTAGCTATGATCTAAACTAACAATAATAAGTGATAAAAGTCCATTTGTCCACCATCGATGTGGTAGGTCAAAGGGGTAGATCTGTGGAGCCCATGTTTTAGGGTTTCCCTAAAAACTTAGAACAGAGCATCGGAATCCCTCTAAATCTTGCACGTGGCACTACCATATGTATGAAAGTGTGGTGGCATTTTGATATAGGAAGAATCCAACCCTTGGGTTATCTTGTTCACATTCTTAGAAAATTATGGTTTCTTCACTAGCTTGATTGTGGGGAAAAGTGCGTGGGTCGGGTGAACCAGAGGGGAAAACCTATGGAATCATCAGGGATCAAATTTGGCCATGCATCTTGCTATGACCAAAACTAACAAGAATAAGGGTGAAAGTCCATTAGTCAACCGTCGGTGTGGTAGGTCAAAGGGGTAGATCTGTGGAGCCCATGTGTTAGGGTTTCGCTGGAAACCACGATCAGAGCGCCAGAATCCCTCCAAATCTTGTATGTGGAACTATCATATGTGTGTATGAAAATGCGGTCGTATGTTGATATAGGCAGAACCCGACACCTGGGTGAGCCTATTCACATGCATATGCATGATAACACTGGAAAATTAACTAATAAGGTTATGCAAGCTTAAAACCCCCGGGTGAGCCCATAGGGAAATCTTGTGGAATTAGGGGTCAACCTTGGTCTCCCATGTTGCTATGACCTAAACTAACAATAATAAGGGATAGAAATCCATTGGTCAACCGTTGTTGTGGCAGGTCAAAGGGGTAGATCTCTGGGCCATGTTTTAGGGTTTTGCATGGAAATTGAGCACACACGAGCACCAGAATCCCTCCAAATCTTGCATGTCGCACTACCATATGTATGAAAGTGGGGTGGGATGTTGATATAGGAAGAACCCAACCCCTGGGTGAGCATGTGTTCACATCCATGCATTAACATACACTAGAAATTTATTAAGGTTGTTCCGCAAATGTGTATATATAGTAGCTGGAAAACCCCCGGGTTAGCCCGCAGGGAAAACCTGTGGAATCAGGGGTCAACCTTGGTCTCCCATGTTGCTATGACCTAAACTAACAAGAATAATGGATAAAATTTCATTGGTCAACCGTCGTTGTGGCAGGTTAAAGGGGTAGATCTGTGTGGCTCATGTATTATAGGGTTTTGCATTAAAACCGAGCATGAGAGCGCCAGAATCCCTCCAAATCTTGCAAGTGGCACTACCATATGTATGAAAGTGTGGGATGCTGATATAGGAAGAACCCAACCCATGGGTGGGCCTATTCACATGCAAGCATGATAACATTGGAAAATTAAGGATTATACACTAGCTGCTAGCCAGTTGGTTGAAAACTCCACGGGTCAGGTACCAGAGGGAAAACTTGTGGAATCAGGGATCAAATTTTAGTCTCCCATGTTGCTAGCTATGACCTAAGCTAACAATATTAAGGGATAAAAGTCCACTGGTCAACCGTCGATGTGGCAGATCAAAGGGGGATTTGCGGAGCCCATGTTTTAGGGTTTTACTAGAAACCGAGAACAGAGCGCCGGAATCCCTCCAAATCTTTCATGTAGCACTACCATATGTATGAAAGTGTGGTGGGATGTTCGTATAGGAAGAAACCAACCCTTGGGTGAGCCTATTCACATGCATGCATGATAACATCGGAAATTAGAAGAAATCAAGTGGGTTTTGCATTGACATGCCTAAAAATTATTTACTGCACAAGAAATCGAGCTAAACTGGGTTTCCCACTCGTGCGTTTTGCATTGACACGTGCATTGTACACGTTTCCCACCCCATGCGTTCCCACTGCCCAACTGTCATATCATATCCTAGTCATTTAAAAGGCCATTAGCCACATCGTTTCCCCCATTTCTCCACTCCATCCACTTATCCTTCTACACTCCAAAGAATACAAGGAAACACTAGAAACAAGTACAAGATCATTGTTGAAAAGATGAAGAGAACAATATCGGTGTTCGTCGAGGACGCGCAGGTCATCTTCAATGAGGAGGCATCCAAGGTCATCGTCGACGAGGAGGATGCCAAGGTCGACGAGGAAGCGGTTGCATATCCAGTAATGGTGTAGAAGTCCGTCTACGATTACTCCTACGATAGTGAGGATGAAGAACCTATGCACATGTTAGCGTTCGAGCAAGAAGTCAGTGACGAAGAACTTCAGGTAATTAGATCTAAACTCTGAATGGGGTTTTCTGATTTTACTGTATTTTAATGGGGTTTTCTGATCTTGTAGTTTGATTAATTAATTTGTTCTGCATCCTAGTAGTTCTATGCTCATCTTTTGTTGGTTGTTTTTATCTGCCCCTAGTCGATCTAGTGACACATTTTATAGTTTGATTTCTTCTGCCCCTAGTTGTTCTAGGCGCATATTTTATAGTTTGATTGATCTACCATACGTTCTAGTGATATAATTTCATGTGGAGTTCAGATCTTAGATAGGTTGTGTTCATGTTTCCCAATGTGTAGTTTGATTTGTATGATAAAAGGCACATATATAATAATCATACGAGTTCCTGATTATAATAATATAAATTTAATATTTCATAACTGAAAGTCAATGTCTAATTTATTGAAACCTTGTTAAAATTAACTTAAGAATTTTTTTTGATATATGAAGGAAAATTTTGTTTTCTTAAGTAAATTATATGTATTGATATTTGAAGAAACTATAACTATTAGTAGTAAGTATGTGTAACTTTTGTGCAGCAGTAACATTTGTGCAACCACAAAAATTGAATTCAGATTTAATATTTTTGGTTTTAACTTAAGTGGAGTCACATATACATTAATGTATGTTAAATACTGGATCATGCATGTTATCTAGTTTTTATTATAGTAAGTTGTGTATGTATATGAACGGATATGCATTAAAATGCTAATGCATGTGGTCTGTGTAGTCAATCTCTGTCATAGTGAGTATTTAGGGAACCAAATTCTTAAATTTCTAATAAACTGAGTATATTTAGGAAAAGCAAATTTCTATTTATACCATGTTCAAACTGAATAAACTAGCTAGTTATAACTTCTTTGTGTTTTACCAATTTTCTAATAAGATGCCTCGAAAGAATTACCCCATCTGTCCTAAAATGGATGTCTCACTTTTGTTAAATTTGGAGGGTATCTATATATGCACTAAAACTTGTATATATTCATTCAAATTATTTGAAAGAACTTGCGAAATTCTTAAATTACCAATTAACTAAGTATATTTAGGAGAAAAAAATTCTGATTGATACCATGTTAAAACTGAACAAATTATTTGGAGGGAGTATAATTTTATGTAGCACTTAATTTGATCATATATATATGTACTAGATGGGCCCTATGTGCTCCGCCGCGCCGATCTCTGCTTATTGCATTTAGATTCTGAGAGTGTAGCGTCTATGCGTTTATTTTGGTTTCGTTCGGGCTGGCGGCAGGCACATTTTGGGCAGCAATGCCTCCTATATAAAACAGTTACAACTCGTGTTTCTATTGGTTACATAGCAGCTGACAGGAACTCTGATGCTACCAACTTGCAGACTTTTTATCAACAAACATAGAGAATACAATAGATTTGTATAAGAGGATCTTGAAGCTGACAGTATGTAAAGGAACTTCATACATCTATATTCTAGAGTCAAGATGAGTATATTCTCTAGGTTGGGCACAAACAACTCTATCCCCCCGCATGCAGACAGTGGAGAAAATATGTGAATTATACTCCATCCGTCCTAAAATAAGTGATGCGGCTCTCTCTAGATACGCATGTATCTAGAAGCATTTTGGGATGGAGGGAAGTAGCAAATACCAATGGCTTAAAAACACATGTGCTAAAGTGCTCATATACGAATTAATAGGTTATCCCAATATAGGTTCACTGGCATTCTAAGTAAACGACTATTCGTTGTAAAGAAAAACATTCTTTCTTCCGAATTGACCAATGAAAACAGAATGATAGGACGTCTTGAATAAATAAAAGTTCATGAGAAAAAGAGAGAAATATAGGTGCCTATTGAGGAGTGTCATTAGATCAATCAAAAGACAATCATGTAGATCTGCTAAAAGTAGACCTCTTAATCAATGTAACCCGGTGCTGAATTTCTTCAAGTTAGGGTCTTATTTGACTAAAACCTCATAGTTAGGACATGCAATCGTGGCCTCATATGTTCAAATAAAAATAAGTTATGAGTTGACAAAGCAAAGACCAATTATTATAGAATATAACATAGAGAACGTAAGTAGAGCTTTCAGTTAAATAAAAACAACAGATGTTGAACATGGGTCGTAGGTGACATTTTAACACCAAAGTGCAGAGAAACATTTACCTAACATCACAGAAGCCTTTGAAATCCACAATATAAGAGTACTCGTAGATTTTTTTAGAACATATTATGTTCTTTCCTTTGATCTTTGTGTAGTCCTTGCCGAAGATATTTCATTTATTTTAGTACATGGCTCTGCTATGTTTGTGGCATGGACTAGGTTTAGATTATTTTAGGAGATCCCATTATCTCTACGGTTCTTTAGTCTAGCAATGTTCTAAATATATTCAGCTATTAAGAAATACATGTTATGTTTAATCATTTTTATGAAAAAAAGTTACGGCATTTACACCGTCGATAGAAAAATCGTGCTCTTCATTTTTATGAAACTATAATAGAGAAATATATAGTTTGAAAATATATCTGTGTGCAATATTTAAAGAACTATCACTGCTACATACAAATTACCTGTGCGGCAACAGTCCAGAAATAAATCTACTATTATTTTCATAGCTGTCCAGCAATAAACAAAATTCATGTATTTGTTAAATATAAAATATAAAGTATAGAGCTCTAGACGAATGCACCATAAACCATATAAGTTGACAACAATCAACTTTCCCTTTCCAATAGGTTATTGCAAAAAACAAAACTCATCCATCTTATTCACTGCTTGAAAGACTGCTAAGGGTCGCTAGCTTGGGCCAGTGAATTTTCTACATAGGATCTTTACAAATAATTCAATCACTCAAATAAAACGAATAAGTTAAAAGATATAACAATAGGAAAATGTAGGGATGTTCTATTAAACAAGAACTATAAGAACCTCAAAATATTGTTAGCAAGAAATATTATTGTCATTGCAACACAAATATTATTGTCATTTCTCAAAGTAGACCATAACTTTCAATTTTAAAATTGAATAACCCGACAAAATATCAAGCACCTGACATTAAACAACCTTTGTTCACTGGGAAATAACATGTTACACATCATGAGCAATATATCTCAACAAACAAACATGTGATGTGCCTCCACCGAGACCCTGAGTTGTTATTGGCAATTTTAAACCTACGCTAACTTCTCAGCTTCTACACATATTAAGCCTTCCTAATGACTTGATTCCATCCTGTGCTATAAAATTTGGAAATAGTAATACTGCTAACCAGTCTATCTAACATCCAGAAATTAATAACTTTAGGTAAAACAAAGTATCCAGAGTTTACCTGTTTACTTACTCTTTGATTTATTGTAAGTCCACTAAAAAGAAAAAAAACTATTAATATTATTTCTTCTCTTGACACATTTGATAAAAGTATGCAGGTGGATAATGCATTTTCCTTCCTACTTATCAAGAAACAACACAAAAAAATACCCCCTTCATAACAGATGAAGTGTCACACATGCAATCTGAAGGGTTGAAATTTGTCTGCATTATCTTAGACGATATCTTGCTTATGTTTCCCACAACATCAAGAACATAGTTGCATCTTTCGACCTTTCTCTTCTTAATATCTTGCAAATATGAGACGATTGCACAAAGCTTCTCACCTAAGGCACATGATTTTTGGTTAGACTAAAGAACATATATAATAAAAATTACTTGTTATTTATGTACTCCCCATAGGAGAAGCTTTTTTCTTTGAAATTAGCTGCATTAAACATACGGGCAGAATAAACTCGTCACATCATTTTCAATGTTACTTTGAACTTATATTGGCCTCAGTTGATTGTATTAATATATATGAACCTTAGCTTTCCGCTGCAAGTACGGGTTAGAATCAATACGTTCAGAACCTAGCAAAACTTACAACCCTGTATGGAATTTGTCTTCCAAGATTCTCCTTCGTAGTTAGATTAATGGAATCACACGCGTAAGAAAAACAAATAGCCGCTAGGGTCCCTGGTCATAACACAAAATTTCTACTATAAAAATTTAACCTTCCTTACTCCTTAGGTTGTGAAACTAAATGGCCGCATTGTTCAAGGTATAGCTATAGTTGGAACAACGTAGATTACTTTGGCATCATACTCATAACACAATGAGAACTGGATAATAAATGACCACATTGTTTTATGCCTAATTTCACTGTAGCAACAGTGAACACAAGCTTTAGAATCGTGTTACTTGAAAACAAATTCTCAAATAGTGACCAACATGTCTGCTCTGGCATGGATTCGGTGGTCTTATTCCTAAGTTTACTGTAACAATGGTTCAAATTTTAACACAAGATTTTTCATAGAATTGTATTCCTAAGTTTACTGCAACAATGGTTCAAGTTTTAACACAAGATTTTTCATAGAATTGTGTAACTGTGACAATTGACAAACCTGCCCCATGTGGACTGTTGTCTCACCCAATAACAAACCGAGCTGCGAGCTCGGATTGGGAGTTGGCGATGGACTGCTACAGCTGGGTTCGTCAGTGGTTGGCCTGGTCCATCTTCCTCATGTAGGCCTCAAAGGCCTCCTGCTGGAAATCGAGCAGCATCTTGTCCCTCGTGGCGGCCTCCTCCCTTGTTCTAGATGATCTGGGCACACGCAACCAAGAGCAATTAGCCTGTGAACTTCATCAAATCACTCTATCACAGCACGACGACAACCGCAGATGAAGAGATTGACGCATGCGCACCTAGGAAAACTACCTGATTGAGCAAATGAGGACTCATAGATATGATATTTCATAATATTGACTTGAATGCACGCAATCTTACAGAGCCTGTAATTGCAATGCGGTTTTCTCTAGGTGTTAGGGCGCCCAGACCTTATTTGGTACGTCCGTTCAGGCAAGATTCACTCCGCTAGGTAAGTTTCATGACGCAATCAGAAACTTAGAAAATAGTACAGAAACTTACCAATCTCAAAGCAAACAGATGGCTGTAGATAAGGCCTAGGACCGTAACTCCCGGATATCCTCATTTCCGCTATATAATTGATTCTTCTACTCACTCCGATCCATATTACTTGCCACAGAAGTAGATATATCTAGACATGTTTTAGTGCTAGATACATCCAATCAAGTGACAATTATTATTGATCGGAGGGAGTATATAAGATATTTGCGCTATGTCCCTCCCAATGCAGATGGTTCCATGCTATGCACAATATGATACAATTCAGAAAAAAAGTACCTTCATAGTTAAAGGATCACTCCAAGGGCCTTTGTTGAACCTCAGGCATCCTCCTAGGTTAGAGCAAGTGGGCAAACCACACATAAAAAACTCGGATAATTGGCTACAGGTATGATCTGGTAAGCCATGTACCACAATACCAAAATATATCTTACACCAAAGTATCCAACCAACATATACGATTATAGTCACAAACCTTGCGTCGATAGCTTCAAGAATACTGCTCTAGTACTTTTATTCCTATAACCTTTTACTGGAGATTACATACAAAGCAACAGAAATATTGCAATGTGGAAAACTTGGAAGGCTTGCAAAAGTTCTTACATAAATTTTGGACGATGTTTTGGGGCCAAGAAGTCCCTTCACAGTGCTCCAGATTGGTCTGAAACGAGTTCTAGCATTTAAAATGAACATTTGATGTATTCTCTTATGCACACGCTTGGTAATCAGAAAGCTGCAAAACGTTGGCATATATTTTTTCATAAGCATAATATGAATAAAACAAGCACCTTCATAAGCAATTACACTACATCTACGTAAACCCTACATGTTGCACCGTACGTCATCCTCCTGACAGTTGCAGTGGAGAGGTCACGTCTGAAGATTCCATCGAAGACGAAAGATATCCGGCTCTGGAAATGAAGACTCAAGGAATCTCCGGCTACATTGCAAAGTCGGAGAGGATTGCAGGGTTCTTTGGGAGACCTTCGAGATATTGCTTGACAGATTTTGCCAGCATCGCCTATGCGGAGCATTCAAGACTACAAGACAAGACGACGCAAGATCTCAAAGTCCTCCGGGGCTAGTGTTGGGGATATGCTAAATGGGTATCACCATAGCATGTCTCTAATCTAGCTAAACCGGGTGGCCCACAGTTCGTAGCAAGGCCCATGGCCTGCTGGGCGGCCAGTTAGCCCGATCCAAGGGAGGACCATGCTAGATAAAGGAAGGCTACGCAGAAGTCACCGACGTATTCGGAGCCTTGGAGTGCAAGACACGAAAGACTAGTTTGTATCAGTGTCGGACTCTTTACCTTGTCCACCAAGGTCCTTTCCCTGTAACCCTAGGTTCTGATGCCTTTATAAACCGAACTTGTGGGAGCCTTTAGGGCACGATTCATAACACCCTCGCATAGCGAACCGATCTCTATAACTCGGCGTATTGCCATTATAGTCATTTATAGCAGGAGTAGAGTCCACCGTTGTATGACTTGAACCTGGGTAAACTGTGTTACCTCATACCTGCCAACTCTCTGCCTTACCCCACGTCTCTAAACACGCACTATGAGGACCCCTCCATGCCGTACTCGTTGCCAATACCACGACACTTAGCGCCCACCGTGGGGCAAGAGGCGCTTCGAGCTCTACACCGGGCGAGGTCTAAGCTCTCCGCGGGAATCGGAAACACCATAGCCATCGGACGCGTTCTCTTCGCCGGCAACGTCCCAATCATCCCTCCAGATGAAATCTGGGTGCCAGCAAAGACGAACCCTACGCGCTGCTCCGTCATCCCCTTCGGAGACATCCACATCTTCATCGGAGAAACTGGCTTGGGTCCTAGCTCCCAGGAAGTCAGAATCTCGTCAAGACCCGCACATGCCGCCTATGGGCAGGATACGTTCGCGGAAGAATCTGGGTTGTACCTCTCTTTGGAGTATGGTGGCTCGGATCAGGAAAATTCAAGGCCCACCCAAACCGCCCCTGTGCAGGATATAAAGGTGGAAGGACCCCGCAAATCCGCTTGGCTTCCCCGAGCGTTAGAGATACGAAGGTCACACTTTGTCGGTGTCGTCACCATCTTTGATTTGGCCAGATGCGTTCAAAGGGACGGAGAACCTTCCCGCGAATACCTTGCCAGATGGATGAGGGTGATGGAAATCCTAGAGGGTGACCGTGCTGACGAACTAGTCTACCACTTCGTGGAAGGGCTCACGCCCGGAACACTCCTCCGGCATACCCTCCAAAGACGGCAGGCCGCAGGCCCTCTCACCATTGGCGAGATGGTCGCAATTGTCAATGAATACACAGACGCCAAGGAGAACACCCAAGCTATGCCTGGGCCCGAAGCCGGAGGAAACAACAACAACGGAACGCCTCCATCACCCTCCACATCTGCCATAAATGGCACCGAAGCCAACTCCGACCCCGTCTTTGACGCGCTATACGCTGACATCAATATGGATGGCGGCGGCTTAGACACAAACTTGGAGGAATACGATGCTGTTATGAGGGAGATCGAGCGGGAAATCGAGAAGGAGGAGTGCGCCAAGAAGACCAACACATCTCACCAGGTGCTAGTCGCCATTAGGAGCGTGATGGAAGAAGACAGACAGGAACCGAAACGTGAGAGAGCTCCGCCCACACCTGCGGTTACTAGAGCGGTAACGGCCAAGAAAGCCGCCGAGCCTCCGGCTCCGGCCAAGGCCATGCCCCCTCCGGTTATCCGCCCGCAGCAGGCGCAGGAACTCACCACAGCCCCGGTACTACCAAGCAGTCAAATCAGCCGCCACCGTCAACGTCTGCAGCTAGCAACCCATTGGTTACTCCTGCAGACAAGGCAATCTATGGTGCACTCCTCGTTGAGCCCATTACCGTCGCCCATATTTGGAGCGATACGGAGCTTGATGAGAAGCGTGCAGCAATCTTAGCGGAGGCCAAGTGCATCACATAATAGGGCGCTAAGCTGGACGAAGACATGGCTAAGGCACAACAATCTATCAAGGCGACAAGAGATATGGAGGCCGAGTACAAGCAGTTGCTGCAGAAGCACAAAGCAAAGAAAGCACCAACTCACTTCGTCAAAGACCCTGGTGTTTGGTGCAGGTTGGGATATGATGGAAGCAAGCCGGCAAAGGCCACCCCAAACATTGATTCGGAGGGAAGGCAAGCAATGCCAACTCCCGCCCTCAACATCGCCGTCACCAAGACCCTCTTGGAGCAGGACAGGTCACGAGAAGTAGTTGCTCAGGTGTACGACCTCATCGCCAAGGCATGCAATCAACAGGAAATGGCTACCTCGCAGAGGCTTGAGTCCAACCCGGAGCTTTGCCAGTCAACCCTGAATAGCCGCAGAAGGCCAAGATCTCCCCGTGACAAGGGGTCCCACACAGGCTCCATGGAGCAAAGACGAAGGGATGCGGGCAACAGGGCTGATGCCACACCCATATGTTCTGATCACGGAGAAAAGGCTCGCCCTCGTCGACCACAGCCACCCCCGCCATCTCGGCGTCACGAAGAACCACATCCGCGCCACCGCACAAGCATGCCACCGCCTAGGTGCCCCCAGGTCGGCATCGTCATACGTGAGCAAGGCGAGCAGCCCCGGCATGCCGGAGAGCACAACAACACTGAAGGACAGAGGAGAAAATCCTACAAGGAAGCACCATGTATGACAAGAAACCACGATAGGCGTGAGCAGTCGCAAGGAGGGAGTAGGAAGAAGGCTAACCCACCGCCACCGCCACCGTCGCCACCCAGCAGCCATCATGGCGGAGAGCATGGCGGATCCCATAGATCACACCGCAAATCCCCTCCCTATGACGGAAAAGGGAAGCAACCAGAGCCGTATGACGCACGTTCACGGCTGGACAAGATCCAAGAAGCTCGGGAGCTCCCATACCTTGGGCCACATTGTTTTGCACCAGTAATACAGGCCACAACCTACCCCCAGGGCCTCCAGATAGACAAGACTATCAAGCCCTATGATGGCACCGCCGGGCCAGCCACATGGTTATAGGACTACAGCGAAGCGATTTACATCGCAGGGGGAAACCCCAACGTTGCCATCAAATACCTCCCACTTATGCTTACCGGCACCGCTAGACAATGGATTGACGACTTGCTGGAGAAATCAATGTGCAATTGGTTGGACATGCATGAAGTGTTCACCAAGAACTTCCAGGGTACATACAAACGCCCCTGCACTATCGGAGACCTTCACCGGTGCCTAAAGAAAAGAATGAAACCTCTCGTGCCTACCTCTCTCACTGGCTGGATATGAAAAATTCCTACGTAGGGGTGCACGAACAAACCGCTATGGCCGCCTTCATCGACAGTCTGGAGAAGGGAACTTTGCTCTACATATGTTGAAGCACAAGCAAGACAACAATGAGCTCAACATCAACGCAATGATCGCCATGGCTAGCGAATTTACCACTGCTGATGAAGACGCACACGGATCATTGCCGGCAATAGCAATCCCTACCCAGGCCAGGAAGAACAATAATAACAAGCGGAAGACTATGCCTGAAGAGAAGCAAACAGGCGACACGGTCGCCACAAAATTCACTGCAGAGGAGAAGCCGGACAGCATGGTCGTTGTCGGGGGGCTAGCCATGGTCAAGAGAGGAGTGATTCTACACCCTCAGTGCCCCGCGTTCCCCAAACGTACGAAGAATACCGCGATATGTCGTGTTTCGCCCACCTCGACGCAAACGGCAAAGCCACCCACACCAACTGCCAATGCAAGTTTGTCAATGACCTCAAGGAAGACCTTGAGTCTGGCTACAAGCAAAGTCGAAAGAATAGACCTCAAGGAAGAATAGACCTCACAGAAAGACGTGGAACCCAAATCCGTCGACAAGGGCTAGGGAAAAGGGAAAAACCCTTCGAGAAGAAGGCTCCAGTCTACCACACTTTTCTTGCACCACCACCGTCTGGGCCCAGAAAACCTCTCTGAGGATACTGATGGCAACCCTTCCTCCGGTTCCCCAGTACGTCAGGTGGTCGAAAGTTCCAATCACTTGGGATAGGAATGATCATCCAGATCTTATCCCAGCAGATAACTAGTATGCCATGGCCATCAACCCCTTGATTGACGGTATAGAGTTCACCAAGTGCCTCGTGGATAGTGGAAGCAACATCAACATCATGTACCTGGATACACTGCACAATATGAACTTGACGGAGACCCAGCTAGGAAGAGCAACACCATGTTCCATGGCGTTGTCCCTAGCCGAGAAGCTAATTCCCTAGGCTGCATCACCCTTCCATTTGCTTTCGACGATGTCAACAATTACCGCCAAGAACGCATGACCTTCGAAGTGGTGCCTTTCAAGAGCGTGTACCACGTCATCTTCGGAAGTGACATATTCCACTCCTTCCTCGCAAGGCCATGCCTTGTCTACAACAAACATAAGATACCCAGACCAAATAGCATCATCATTGTTGACGGAAGCTTCACCAAGGCACGGGATCGAGTGTGAGCTCATCGAAGCTGCCTTAGCCGAAGCGGTCCTATACGGTGAGGAGTTCAAGGAGATCCAAAGCCAGTTCGGTGCCTCGGAGATGCCAGCTTCGAAGAAGCAAATCACTGCTGCTGAACCCGCATTCAAGGCCGCCATCAAGACCAAGCAGGTGGAGCTTGTCGAAGGAGATTCCTCCAAGACCACCGCCATTGTCACGGACCTGGATCCCAAATAGGAAAGCATGCTCGTCAAGTTCCTCTGTGAGAATAAGCACATCTTCGCCTGGCAACCTACCGACATGAAAGGTGTACCTAGGGAACTTGCCGAGCATAGCTTGAATACTGATCCTAATGCTAAACCGGTGAAACAACCTCTACGATGCTTTGGTGATGAAAGACGAAGGGCTATAGGCAAAGAAATAGTTAGGTTACTGATGGCTAGCTTTATCCGAGAAGTTATTCACACCCGATGGGTGGCAAATCTTGTGCTTGTCCGCAAAAAAGGAACCAATGAATTAAGAATGTGTGTTGATTACACCCGCTGGAATAAAGCGTGTCCAAAGGATCCGTTAGCTTTCCCTCGCAGTGAACAAGTCATTGAATCGACGGTTGGCTCGGAACTTCTATGCTTTCTCGATGCCTACTCAGGGTACCATCAAATCTGGATGCGAAAGTCAGACCAATTGGCCACTTTTTTCACCACACCTTATGACATGTACTGCTATGTCATGATGCCCTTTGGGCTAAAAAATGCGGGTGCTACTTACCAGCAGACAATGTAACGCTACCTACATGACCAAATAGGTTGCAAACATACAAGCTTATGTCGATGACATCGTGGTAATGTCAAAGAAATCAAACGACCCTATCACCGACTTGCAGGAAACCTTCGACAATCTCCGGAAATACAACATGATGCTTAGCCCCAAGAAGTGCGTCTTCGGGGTGCCATCCGGCAAGCTGTTGGGCTTCATCGTTTCACATCGTGTAATCGAGGTCAACCTAGAGAAAATCAAGGCCATCCTTGACATCAAATACCCAACATGCTTGAACGACATATATAGGCTCACAGGCTGCATAGAAGCAGTAAGCCGGTTCATCAGCCGACTTGGAGAGAAGGCTATGCCTCTCTACAAGTTGCTCAAGAAGGTGGACAAATTCATATGGATGCACGAGGCTGATGCAGAACTTCAGGAGTTGAAGAGAATAATACCCTCCGCTCCAATTCTTGCAGCACCTGTATCAAGGGAGCCTATATTAGTTTACATGGAGGCAACCAATCGAGTAAGCAGCATCGTCATCATGGTGGAGCGCAAAGAGTGAACGCATGAATACGGAGTTCATGAACCAGTTTACTATGTAAGCGAGGTCTTGACGGAATCCAAGCAGCATTACCCTCACTACCAGAAGATAGCTATGGAGTTTTACTTGCTTCATGGAAGCTAAGGCATCACTTCCAAGAGTACCCCAGCATAGTAGTGAGCAAAGCTCCACTGTCCGACATCATCAATAATAGTGACGCTACAGGAGGAGTGGCAAAGTGGGGCATTGAATTTTCCGCCTTTGAGATCACCTACAAGAGACGCGACGCTATCAAGTCACAGGCATTGGCGGATTTTATTGCAGATTGTACAAACCTGCCATAAGACACTCCTGTGCCAGAGCCAGAATATTGGGTCATGCACTTTGAAGGATCAAAGCTACTCAATGGCTCAGGGGCTGGTGTATTACTACAATCACCAATAGGGGAGAAGTTGCAATACGGCCTATAGATCCACTTCAACGCTACCAACAACATGAAAGAGTATGAGGCCATCATTCACGGACTTCGAGTAGCCAAGGATATTGGCATCAAGCACATAGTTTGCTGCGGAGATTCTGACTTGGTTGCCCAGCAAGTATCTAGCACCTGGAACATGCAGAACGCTATGATGGTGGCATATCAAGATGAAGTAGACGAGATTGGAAAGTGCTTCGACGCCTACAAAGTCAAGTACGTCAAAAGGGAGGAGAATGAGGCAGCAGATCTGATGTCAAAGCTTGGATCAGCTCGCCAACCAATTCCGCCAGGCATTTTCCTGGAGCATTTATGGACCCCGTTCGTGAAGGGAGTGGACCCCGACAACCTGGATAGAGTGGATTCATTCGTTAACATGGTAAAAGTGACCTCTCCGGCTTGGACGAAACCATTCATGGACTATCTACAAGATGAAACTTTGCCTGCTAACAAAGTCGAAAGCCAGAAAATAGTACGAAGAGCAAAATGCTACATCATCATTGACGACCAGCTATACGAAAGAAGTACCACTAGGACTTTTCCTTCGATGCGTCTCCTAGCAGCAAATTGATATCCTTAGAGAAATACATCACGCCGCTCCCCGATTGTTGGTGGCTAAAGCCTTCCGACAAGGACTCTACTGGTTAACTGCCAAGGCAGACACCGACAAGTTGGTACAAACATGCCTTGGGTGTCAGTTCTATTCAAGACAACCAAATGTTCCAGCTGAAGAATTGCGAACCATACCAATAACTTGGCTGTTTGTAGTCTGGGGGCTGGACATTGTGGGACCTTTGCAGACATCACCTTGTGGATTTACACACTTGCTAGTAGTAGTGGATATGTTCACAAAACATATTGAAGCTAAACCCATTAGAAAGCTCGATGGGTCAACAACCCTAAAATTTGTCCGGGATCTAGTGATGAGATTTGGTCTCCCGCATAGCATCATCACCGACAAAGGCAGAAATTTGTCTCTCGGAGAAGTTGAGGAGTACTGTCATGAAAATGGCATTCGCCTTGAACTAGCATCTGTGTCACAAACACAGTCTAACAGACAAGTTGAACGGGCAATGGACTAATTCTGCATGGAATCAAGCCACGCTTGGAGGCACCGCTGCATAGAGCAGTTGGAGCTTGGGTGGAGGAATTACCATCTATATTCTGGAGTTTAAGAACAACACCCAATAGATCCACCGTTTTGACTCCTTTCTTCATGGTTTATGGAGCAGAAGTCGTCTTACCATACGACATCATCCACGATGCACCAAGAGTCGCCGCCTATGAGGAGGATGATGCTCGAGAATCTAGACGCTTATCTGTGGACCTACTCGAGGGAGAGCACGTGTTGGCATGCTAGAGATCCGCCATCTACCAGCACAAGCTATGTGGCTACCATAGTCTCCGTGTTAAGCATCACTCGTTTAAAGAGGGGGGGGTCTGATGCTTAGACTCAAGCAGGAGAAATCACGCAAACTATCCCCACCTTGGAGAGGACCGTTAGTCATAAGAAAAGCATTGCTAAATGGTTCCTATTACCTCGTCGATATTCGTGAGTTTAAAGATAGGCCTAAAAATCGATAGCGCAAGCAACATGACTCCGATGATTATTACTCGGAGACAGATCAGCCATGGAACATAGCACAACTACGTCCCTTTTACACTTAGCATACTTTATATTATGTAATACGTTTCTTATATGATCAATGAAACAAAGCATTTGGTTCACTCATATTCTCTGAGTCTTTTACCTCCTTTAGTTGTTCATTTTTGGATCATATAAACATTTATATGCAAGTTTGCATTTGCACTTGTGAAAATTCTGCCTACGAGTGTTAGCTTAAGTTTTCTGGTCTACACGTTTCCTGACGTTTTTATGTGGATTCTAGAGTAGTGACTTTGCGGCACTCAAAGCCAGCGATTTTGCTCTTAGGTTCTTGACGGTGCTATTAAGCATCATCACTGGAGAGCATAGTTCTGTGTTGTGAGTCTTGCATCTCACGAAAGGTCAAGCATACGAACCTGAATAATGGATACGCCAGCACTTGCTTAAAAAATATATACATGTTGGAAATAGATAAGTAGCAGGAAACTTGAGTACAAGTTTTTCTGCCTTACAAATTCTTCAGCTTATCCACATGCACATTGCAGAGACACATTTAATACAAAGATTGTTTTTATGGCTCTGTTGGAGGGGACTTCATGGTGACATCAACAACAATAGGAGAGCTAGGCCTGGAAAGCTCATCAAACTCAGAAGGAGATTGGCTAGACTCAGAAGATGCCTTGTCATCTTCAAGCACCTCGGCAGGCACATAGACGTCCGCCTTGACCATCTTGGCAACTCTAGTGTCATAGCCGGTGAGGGAGTTCCAAATAGCATCGCTATCGATCTCTTGCCCTTCCTCGTCCAGCTTGGGCATGTCGGAGGTCACCAGGTCGATGTCGGCATTGTCGTAGTGCGCTTTGACAAAGGACAGGGTCATCCTTGCACCAGCCCGGACGCAAGAGGCTTTACAGTCCTTGACTTTCTCGGAGGATCAGCGCAGGATTTCCGAATACTTGGCCGCTAAGTTTGCCGCCTTGATGTTTATCCCCAACGGCTGGGCAATCTCTTTGAACTGCACGATGGGAGTGCTGACTAAGTTGCCGGCAAGAATCATGCATTCGTTTGGATCCGGAGCACCTTCACCCAAGTTGGTCAAGCCAATGGGAGCTATGGTTTGCATAAGATATAAGGACCATGAGTATAAGTACATCAAACATTTTTCCAAGGTACATAACTGATCAGGACGGAGGAAATATACCGAAGATGCTAGATTCAGCTTGCTTGCATGTCTCCGCCAAGATGATATGCTCATCCTGGAGTTTCTTGTACGCCTCAAGGCTCCGAGAGTTTTGTTCTTGGGCAGCTTGGTTTTGCTCCTTGAGGCGTTCAATTTCTTCCTTCAGACACCGCATCTCGGCGTCCGCGGACTCTTGCAGGACCTTCATCGTGTCCTCGTGTCCTTTAACTGCCTCGGCCAGGTCTTTCTTCAAGATCTTGTTTTCACTGTCAAGCTCTTGAATATGCTTCGGTTGTTCGACAATGCCCTTGGCCTTAGCAATAAGTTCTGTAAGACAGCAAAACAAGAACAACATGAGAACACGGAAGAAATTTACTATGAGCAATAGCCAGGAAAAATTCGGAGGAAAACATGTCATATTTCTCTTACTATTCATGATCTGTTACTTCAGAAAAGCTGTTTTACCCTTCTCAGCATCCATGTCCGCCTGCAACTTGTCATATTTCTCATTGGCCTTCTTCCTCCGGGCATTCTCATTTTGTGTAAGTGAAAGTGTTTAGTCTCTCTTAGAAGCTTCTACACGGAACTTTTTTTAGTTTCATCTAGAAGCTCGGGGGCTACATGATTAAAATTCAAAGATAAGTATGCTACTCTTAGAGCATCTAGATGGAACTTTTCTAGTTTCACCTAGACGCTCGGGGGCTACACTATCAAGTTCTACTCTTAGTTCTTTGGAGCACACAAGCCAATAACTATTGTTTATCCGCCTAAGAGCTCGGGGGATACAGAGGGATATGTTATATGATAAAAGGTAAAATTTAAAAGATTTACAATGGCAATACTTTGAGATTGTTGGCCAGATTGGCATATTCAGTGTGGAAGATGCTGGCATTGTTATACACGGCATCCGCCAGCTGGATAAGATCATCCAAGCTCAAAGTCGGAGGCACTGGAGGAAGTGGCATAGTAGAAGCCGGAGGTGTGAATGAAGCTCTGGCCGACTGCCGAATTGCTATGGTAGTTGAAGGCACAGAAGCTCTTGCCTTGTCAGTTGACGTTGTTGCTGATGTCTCTGCCTCCATCGACCGTTCTTTCCCTTTCTTGGTGGCATCCTTAGCTGGAGCTTTAGCCACTTTGGAGGAAGTACTCTCCTACGTTTCCTGTCCACTGGGAGCAACAGCCGTGCCGGCAGAATCCGAGACATCAAAGATTGGATTGTTATTTATCTCCATGGCAGAGGTCTCAGGAATGATGGGGGACAAAGGCCCAGTGGGACCAGTAGCAGGCTTGGTGGCAGGAGTTGGAGGAGTGGTGGCGGTAGAGGGCTTGGCAGCCACGTCCTTGGTCAACATATCGTGAATTTTTTTGAACCTCCAGAATCTCTGGAGGATCGCTTCAGTCTAATACCGGCTTTCCTCCTGAAACATACAAAGTATAAGTACATGAGTTGAATAAGGTGTGAGATACTATAAAAGCCAGAGAATGAATGCACTTACTCCACGGCAGGAGCCTTAGTCAAGGGGATGCCAGTGGATCTCTTCTTCTCCGCCTCTAATGCGGTGGTGGATGATCTGGAGACTCACTCTCTGATTTCTTCTTCTTCTTGGCCTCGGCAGCAGCATCAGAGGTGGAGTTCTGTAACACCCTCGAATTGGCCCTATGCAAGTTTTAGCGCTTCCCGCCAAACCCGCATAGAAACGGTTCAAGGACGCCCACCAGGCACTTTCATGCGGGTGGAAACCGAAGTAATATCATTACACAATAGTCCATGATGGAACCCACAGGACAGATATATATATAAAGCAACGACTCATTGATTCAAGGATACCGATATACAATACAAAGATTCAAATCACCTTGAACACGATACAGCATCCGAGTACGGATAAGAAGCAAATTGAGCTAAGAGCCCTGAAGAATAACCAATGGCATCCATAACCCTGCCCAGGCCAAGCCGGAAGGGTAACCCTGCTAACGACGTCGAACTTAAACCTGCTAAAACAAAAGGGGTGCCGGCAAAGGGCAAAGGAAAAAGAGGAGCGTCATTACTAAGGCCAGTACACGGCGAGGCTAGAATTCGGCGGCTCTCACCTACATAGGTATGGTGGACTGAAGTGGCAGCGCAACAATACTAAACAACCTATAGAGACTCAGTAAAACTGGCGGCTATCAGAGAGGGATAAGAAAGACCTATTCGGATCCAACCTGATACTAACACCAAACATACCCATCTTGGCATTTCCCCCTCGAGACCAAACGAGGAAGTCAAACCGAGGAACTCACACAGTTGGCAGTTTTATTCATTCCATTATAGTTGAAGCACTTAGTAGTCAGATATGGATAGCATGAGTCATCCCAAACCCAGCAGTTGTTGGCACTTTTATTTCATTCCATTGGAGTTGCGATACTTACTAGGCAGGTATAACATGACACGATACACCCCAGTTCCACCAGTTGTTGGCACTTTTATTATCCATTCCATTGTAGTGAAGCTGATTACTAGTCACATATTAAGTCAAATTTATAGCACTACTTTAGTTATGCTTGTCTATGATCGAGATACTGTGCTCCAAGTCGTCCATGACCGCGGACACGACTTTCAGAAAGATTTACCTTGCAGGGGTGCACAAATAGCAACACACACACGATCAACCTCGGAAAAACCAAATCAAAACCCAACGAGGCTTTCATGACAAAGCAATCATAGGATTCATAAAATATTTCAGGGGGCCACCCCATTAAGCTACCCGCAACGTAGTTGGCTGGCTCCGAGACGGACCCAAGGTTTGCGTAATGGTCAGAAACGATCGGGAACCCGAAGTGTGGTGGGCTTGTCAATACCGCGAAAACACTCCGCAATTCCTAAACAGTACAGGTGCTCCACGCACAATCGTAAATAAAGCAGTAAAGCATGGCATATGTACAAGATAGTAATAAAGCCCCAAACTAGTTTGTGGCCCCAAGAAATAAGAAATGAATCAAGCTCTGGCTAAGGGGGATTCATAGAGTCTCCCGTATGTGGATAGTGCGAATAGTCAAGGAACAGGTATCAGGTACTCGGGGCCTACGGGACACAAGTGGACATGAAAAACCAAATAACGTATATTGCCCACCGGTGCCTCTTTCATTAGTTACCCCAGCAACTTAATAGTTGTATTTAAAGTCATGATCCTCTCCACCATTAAACATGTGCCAACCTTCCAACAACGGTGGAACAACAACGACGTGAAGCAGCACCTGAGCAAGCAACTACGACTCGCAAGGCCGACTAACTATCAAACAACAGGCAATAGGATGTGTCCAAGGAAATATAGAGGTTGCAAGGAATATAAATGGTACGAAAACTAAAGCACCGTAACACGGGTAGCAATAGATCAACAGGAAGAAGTAAAGGCTATAATGCAAAATAGGTAGAAAGGGGGAGAATGCTCGCCTGGGAAACACTACCGAAGATACATTATCCGAAGAACTTGTCGGTACTCGCATCCACTCAACGGCCTAATCCGCGAACAACCAAAGCACTAAAAGAAACACCGGATGCACTATTTAATACTTTGACAGAAGATCGAGCATGATGCATGACATGGCAAAGATGCGATGCAACTAGGCAAAATTAAGCAGAACTAGAGTCCCGACAATTAATTAGAGGGTTCATGTTGTTTAGGTACCCCGCAATTTAAATATTGTATTAATAAGGCAAAATATGGCATTAGTTCTCTACACAAATTTAAATGGAGCCAATATAAGAATATAATAGCCCGCATATAGCTCCATATTTAATTATTAGGTGAATCGGCATAATGCCCCCAAACCACTCAATATGTATGCGACATGATCAAATTAATATGCAACAATTATAAGTTATATATTATAAAATAGGGGTCTCAGGAAAAGGGGGTCAGATATTAAGGTCCGAAGATCTTGGGTCTGAGGGTTTGACGGGGTTCGGTCTTCGAATCCATGACGACACACTCGGGGCCTCGGCAAACTTGGTGTCCGTGAAGGAGGTCTCCTGGTTCAGGGTCTTCGCCGTGCGTGAAGAAGGTCTTGGGTTCCAGGAGGGAGAGCTCGGCCTGTTCGGGTTCGAAACGAAGAGCTTCTAGTATGGCAGCATCGTCTTAGGGTTCCTGTCGAAGTACTTGAGGGTTCCGGATTTAATGTCGATGACGGACTTGGTCGGGTGTTGGAATATCGAGCGGAACCTTGCCATCTTCACACGGGAATACACTTCCAGGTCACACCACCACTTCACGAGACTCAGGAGCAACCTTCACCAAACATAAGAGGAAGATGTGGCCATACCACCGCGCGGCATAGAATCAAGCAAAACACATGATACAAAGGAATGTGCCAACAACTCCTGGCACGGTACGCATGCGTAGGACGAGGAGAACATGGCATCACCAATAGGAGGCAGAGGACATGCGGATCCCGACGGCACCATGGCGCGGTGGAGACGGCAGCCGAGGGGGACGCGACCTGTGATGGTGGAGGATGCTCGTGCATGCTTGGTACGGTCGGACTCGAGGTGCGGACCATGCGGAGCAGAGGCCAGGAAGCGGTGGACGGCTCAGGGCAGTGGCGCGTCGGTGCTTGCGGATGAGGAAACGCGTAGGGTTGGGGAGGAGGAGCTCGCTGACGGCACGACTGGCGGTCTCGTGCGGAGCTTCGGGTGGCAAGCGCGGCCGCGGGGCTCGGTGGAGAGATCGAGCAGAGGACGTGGCCGCATGCGGGGCACGACGCAGCAACGGAGATTGATCCAGCCAGCACTTGGAGGGAGCTGCGCTGAGGAGTGGCCAGCGGCGAGGGCGAGGACTGGCGGCGGGTAGACGGTGACCCGGGGCCGCCAACACGATGCAGAGGACGAGCGAGGTCGGGTCTCCGACGACAGCGGGGTCTGCAGAGAAAGAGAGAGGCCAGTGGCTGCGTAGCCTCTGGCGAGGCTCGGCGAGGTCGCTGAGGCGGGCACGTGAGGAGCCGGGAGAAGGCGGAGACGAGCTGCGAGCGGCGCGGCTACGCGGCTCGCTGGTGTCAGCGTCGATCCAGAGCAGGAGGCAGGATAGGTGGAGGTGATGGGGGGATCGAGAACGTCGGTAGGTGGCGACGCGGGGTGGACGTGGTTTTCTACGAGGGTGCAGCCGGTTGGAGCGGCGATGGGAAGGTCGTGGGGTTCCCGTGCGGGTCGATCAGCAGCATGCGATGCGTAGCAAGCGTGACAGGGGCACGGGTTGGGCCTGGGTGTGAGAGAGGCGGCGCGAGGAGCGTGTCGTGCAGCGTCGCATCGCGCTGGAGTGCGGGTGGTGTTGTGTAGCAGCGGGTTGTGGTGGGTCTAGATGGCTAGGGTTCGGTGGGGATTAGGGTATAGTTTAGATCTGGTTTACTCTAGGGTTTGGGTTTGGTCTGCCGGGTAGTAGGTGGCCTGGCCTACAGCCTGGGCTGCCTCCCCGGTACAAAATAGTTTATCTTTATTTATTTATTTGTTTAATTCAATAAGACTTTTGTAAATAGTTTTTAGACAAATAAAAGATCTAGTTAAGACCGAGGTTTTGATTTGAAGTAAAAACGAGATATTTAGAAACAAAGATAGGCTTTTAGAAAATAGTTTTAGCAAAATATGCATGATGACATGACGATGCTCAAATGCAATGTGGCATGATGACATGAGCATGTAGTCATGATGATGCGCCAAACAAAAACACAACGATTTTCTAGTAGTGGTTTTACCGGGGTGCTACAATTTGACACCACTAACAATGATTCTCGCCCTCGAGATCCGCCTCATCGTACGGGAAAGAAGGATGATTTTCAGACTCTTCTTGCTTCGTGTAGATCCTCGTGACACCACTAACAATGATTCTTGCTCCATCTTGAATCGGCGACACCACCAACAAAGGATCGTTGCTTACGTTCGTTGAGTGAACACTCCGGAGAACAAATACGAAGATAGAGGTATCAAAAGATAAGGCCACCTTTAATTTCCATGAGAGGAGAGAATAAGTGCAATCTAATCCACTTCAATGTACGGGAGCGATTAGAATGAGTAGTCGGCATGGCGGCCAATCCATCACGCACCCAAACTATTACTCCGCACATGTAGTAGAAAGCATGCAACCCATTCTCGGAATTAGACTGAAGATCTTCACAAGTGATGTTCAGAAATAAAGGATTGATACAGATCTTCATAGGATCTGATGTAGATGACATCGTCGCATTGGAAAACTCCGGAAGGTACAAAGAAAAAATTTAGTGGATTTTAGAACAAACAAAGGTACAACAGAGTAAGGATTCCTCAGATAGCATGAAGACCGGGTGTAGAACACCGTTACAAGAGGAAGGAAGCGAAACACTGAAGGTACACCGGAAAACCCAACCACGAGAATTCCTAGACTTGAAGAAAGGTAAGAGAACAGATTCAAAACTCACAAAGGTAAGAGGAGAATAGCATAGGGGTAAGGAGTAAAATAGACCTATTCAGATCTATCCAACCGATTTTGCAAAAAATGTTTGACACTCTACAACGTCTGTTAGCTAGGTTATCCTACAGGCTGGACCAGTGGGGTATCGCAACTACTGAGCTCTGATACCACTTTGGCACTTTGTAACACCCTCGAATTGGCCCTATGCAAGTTTTAGCGCTTCCCGCCAAACCCGCATAGAAACGAATCAAGGACGTCCACCAGGCACTTTCATGCGGGTGGAAAACAAAGTAATATCATTACACAATAGTCCACGATGGAACCCACAGAACAGACATATATATAGCAACGACTCACTGAGTCAAGGATACAGATATATAGTACAAAGATTCAAATCACCTTTAACACGATACAGCATCGGAGTATGGATAAGAAGCAAATTGAGCTAAGAGCCCTGAAGAATAACCAATGGCATCCATAACCCTGCCCAGGCCAAGACGGAAGGGTAACCCTGCTAACGACGTCGAACTTAAACCTGCTAAAACAAAAGGGGTGCCGACAAAGGGCAAAGGAAAAAAGAGGAGCGTCAGTACTGAGGCCAGTACATGGCGAGGCTAGAATTTGGCGGCTCTCGCCTACATAGGTATGGTGGACTGAAGCGGCAGCGCAGCAATACTAAACAACCTATAGAGACTCAGTAAAACTGGTGGCTATCAGAGAGGGATAAGAAAGACCTATTCTGATCCAACCTGATACTAACACCAAACATACCCATCCTGGCATTTCCCCCTCTAGACCAAACGAGGAAGTCAAACTGAGGAACTCACACAGTTGGTAGTTTTATTCATTCCATTATAGTTGAAGCACTTAGTAGTCAGATATAGATAGCATGAGTCATCCCAAACCCAGCAGTTATTGGTACTTTTATTTCATTCCATTGGAGTTGCGATACTTACTAGGCAGGTATAACATGACACGATACACCCCAGTTCCACCAGTTGTTGGCACTTTTATTATCCATTCCATTGTAGTGAAGCTGATGTAGCATCCCAATTGTCTAACAATTGCAATGCTACTAGCCTAGTCTATATATATGCTACCTTCCTATATATAATTGTTGCATCATAATTATATCATGCTCATGTCATCATGCCACCTTGCATTTGAGCATCATATAAAACCCTTTTTGATTTGGTTCTTCTCTCATATGCATCATTAATTGTATTTGCCTCTTGATATTGTATTTGGTTATTGATATATTGTTTAAATGCCCAAGTTGAGTTGGGGGCATATCTTTTATTTAAATTCCACCACCCTTTCTTTTCATCACCTTATAATTCCACCATCCAACTAAATATGAGCTTTGCACTTTATTGGGTTTTACCTCTAGCTCATGTGGGTTGGGATGGATCCAATTCTATTTCCACATGCTCTCATATTAGCATCATGTTGTTTTCACATTATTGATATGTGGAGCCACCTTTGCATGCATTATGAGTAGTGCTCCTTTTCCTAGCTTCCATATGGGTTGTTTTGGAATTATGCTCATGTTGGGATATTTTTGGGACTATTAAGCATCTAGTGGCACATACACACTAGCATGTCCCATGTTTATTCAAATATGGTCATCTCCAACTACTCCACATGGGGCATCCGTTCACTTCTTCTAGTTTGGCTTATTCCATATTTTTGGAATGCATATGTATAAATGCTATGGCTATTTATGTTGTTTTCACAAGATGAAACCTAGCATTAATATTATGCATGGGCCATGCAAAGCATCACCATTCCTTCTCTTTTGAGTTTTTATTTGAATCTTGAGTGGATCATCCACATATCTCTATACCCCTCTCCCTTATTCTCTCTCCAAACCTATCCTCTCTCTCTATCTCTCACCACCTTTTCTTCTCTTCTCTCTTTTGACTATATCTTGCTTGAGCTTGTTTTGCTTATGCTTGATCGTGTCAAAAGGTTACCACACCACATATCTCCTCTCTCTCTAAACCTCTCTCCTAATCTATACCTAATCTAAACCCATACCCCCTATCTCTAAAACCCTAACCCGAGCCACCCTCTTTCCCCTAACCCTAAAACCCTAACCCGGGCTACCCCCTCTCTCTTTATCCTCTCTAGCTAACCCTAGTTCTAATCCACCCCTCTAACCTAACCCGAGACCACCTCTCTAACCTAATCAAAACCTAACCCGAGCCCCAAACTACCCTAGCCCGAGCTACCCTCCCCTCTTCCTCTCTTTCTTGCACCACAAGATGGTCAAGCCAAAACCAGGACCACCAGCTCCATCACGTGCCCTCCCCTGGTCCCCCTCCTCCTCTTTTAGCAAAACAACCAGAGAGAGGAGAAGAGAACACCGAGACCCTCTCCCTACCTTGCCAAAAAGCTACCACCACCAAACCCATGTGCTCCTCTATTCCTTATCACCCCCAACCACCCCAGGCATCCAGATCGAAATCTGGAGAAAACCCTGACCCTCTCCTCCTTCCTCTATCCCTCTCTACCTTCCAAGCCTCGCCATGGAGCTCCAAAACCCTAACCTAGCTCGTCCTTTCCTCCTACCGGTGTTCTGGAGCTTCTCGTGATGTACCGAAGGCATCAGCGGGTTCTCCTGCTTCCTCCTCGTCGCCCTGTACATGGGGCGCCGCTAGGAGCCGCCGGGTTGCAGCCATGCCGCCGCAGATGCCATGGACCCGGAGCTTCGGCCAGCAAGCCCCGCGCCAGATCGCGACCGCCCCGAGCTCCTATGCCTACACCGCCGAACTCCTGGTGAGCCCCCCTACTCGCCGGACTTGCCCGCCCCCTCTCTGGTGCCCCGTAGCGCTGCCGCCATCCGTCGAACAGCCGGCGCGCACGCAGACGCTGCCGGTCCGTGCCGCTCGCGTCGCCACCGCCGCTTGGTCCACCTCTATTCCTCATCGTGCCCCGCGCGCCGTAGACCTCCCCCAGCGACGCCACCTGAATAAGAGTTGTAGATCGTGGTTTCCTCTCCAACTTTCCTTTTTACGACACGGTGGAACTCGCCGCCGTTTAGCCATAATCGCAGCCGCCACCCAGCCCGAGCTTGTTGTTCTCTGCCGAGAACATGCAGTTCGTCAACCCAGCGTCGCCGTCGTTTCGCAGAAAGGCCCCTGCCCTTTTTCCGGCCTCAACCCGCGGTCCCCGAAGCCCGCCTGTCAGCCTCGGTGAGATTTTGCAAAAAGACCCCCGGAAGATCCTGGCCACCACGGACCGATCCTCCTCAGTCCCCGATCGCCCACGTGGCGTCGTCTTTGGGACGCCAGCAGTGGACCCACTTCCCGGTCCCTTTGTCATCCTTTGTGGCTGGGGGAACGTGCGGTAAGGAAACACGAGCCAGTCCCGCTGTGACCCACCTGGGCTGAGTCAGCACTGGGCCCACATGCTAGTGTCGGTGGCTAAGTTCAGTTGAGTGTAAAAAGTCCTGGCGAATTTCTGTTAAATAAAAATGATACTAGAAAATGTTTAAATTCAAATTTCAAATCTGTTTTATAATAACTTTTAATTTATAAATCCAAATAATGCAAATAATATATGTTTTCAAATCAGAAAAATGTGAGGAATTCAAATATGGCCTTCAAAATATATTTTGAACACTTTATTTGTCCAAGTTGATTAAAATTACAATAAAATGCCTTTTACCTTAATTAATTAATAACTTTTGTTTTATAACTCCAAATTTGACAAATAATATGTCTAAAATGATTAGCTCGACGAGACCTTTCTGTTTATGCATTCCGTGTTCTGTTATGCAGCATGCATCATATAAATATAATGGGTACAGCAACTAATATGAGGCTAAAATGTGATTAAAACTCCACAAAATGATTATTTCTTGTACTCCACACCTCACCCCTGCCATGCTACCTTATTGCCATGCAAATTGGGCATCATTCATCATGGCATGATTGTTTGCTTGATGCATTTTATTCATATGCTTGTGCACTTTATTTATGTTGGCCCTTGTTTGTTTGGTTCTTCTTCGAATAGACGCTGAGCAGGGGATATATCAAGAGAACCAGGAGCACTACCCAGATCCATCCCTTGCTTCAACTGAGCTGCCAGGCAAGCACTACCACATGCTTGCATACATATAGTACCTATTGCCTCTATCTTATTCTTGCATCATTGAGTCGCGATTGCATTAAATTGAATCCCAAGTATTGCATAGCCTTTACTTTTAAACCCCACCGAAGCTTGTTCCTCCATCCCATGAGCCATTACTACAGGAGTTGTTTGAGCCATGCGAGTCGTAGAACAGCATGTGTAGGGTATGTGAGTGTCTGATGGATAATGAGGTACCTAAACAACTTAACCTGAGTAGTAATGGGATAACTAATGAAAGTGGCATCGGTGAGCCATATTCGCTATTTGGTTTTTCAGGCTCACTTGTGTCCCGTAGGACCCCGAGTACTTGATTCCTGTTCCTTGAATATTCGCGCTATCCACATCCGGGAGGCTTATGAACCCCCCTGAGCCAGAGCTTGATTCATTCTTATTTCTTGGGGCCACAAACTAGTTTGAGGTTTTATTTACTATCCTGTACTTATGCCATGCTTTACTGCTTTATTTAAAATTGTGCGAGGTACTGCACACTGTACTGTTTAGGAAAGCGGAGTGTTTTCGCTGTATCGACAAGCCCAGTCACATTTTCGGGTTCCCAGTCGTTTACAGCCATTGGCGCAAACCTTGAGTCCATCTCAGAGTCGGCCAAGTTCGTCGCGGGTAGCTTAATGGGGTGGCCCCCTGAAATATTTCTGAATCCTGTGATCGCTTTGTCGTGACTGCCTCGTTGGGTTTTGATTTGGTTTTTCTGAGGTTGATCGAGTGTGTGTTGCTATTTGTGCACCCCTGCAGGGTAAAACTTTCTGAAAGCCGTGTCCATGTTATGGACGACTTGGAGCACAGTTTCTCGATCATAGACAAGCATAACTAAAGTACCGCTTTTAATTTGACTAAGTACCGACTAGTAAATAGTGCAACACTCATGGAATGGATAATAAAACCGCCAGCGGATGGGGGGGGTTGTTCCGCTTCCTCGCCGTGGCGAGGAGGAGGATGGATCTGTTGATATTACTGTTATAACTGTTGTTATTAATTCACAGACATCCGTCTATCTCTGGTTAGGCGGATGGTTAGCGAGTATCTATAGAATTGCTAGGGTTTATCTTTTGCTGCAATTGCGTCACCCCAGGTTGTGTTCCCTTTAGAGGCATAAAGACTTGCTGAGTACCCCTAGGGTCTCACACGATAAATTGGTTGATTCAGATGAACAGGTGAACCCGCAAGAGGGATACTGGGTGGAGGAGACAGACAATGTGGGCAACGATCATTCGGTGTAGAGATTCCGGGAACGGGGATCCGTGAGATCTGTGGGCGGGATGTGCTTATTTATGGGGCATCTTATGCCGATTTGCTTCTTATCCGTACTCGGATTTTGTCTTCCGCTTGATACTCTGATGTTTGATGTATGAGGAGATATCCTAAACTATTATATCTATCTAGGATATTTGGATCTTGCCGTATGGCGTTGCAATATTTCCTTTCTTTTTAGATGGAATGGCTCTGATGTACTGTTGTATGGTGGCTTGCATACATACTCATTTGTGTATGTAGTTGATCCCTTCGTCTGCCGATTACGCCGCCCGTTCTTGTCCCGATGTTTGGAAATGGTTAGGACGGCCGAAAGGTCTACCTGTGAGTGGCATTTGGGCCCTACCGTACTATTTTAACCATTTCCGCTCATCCAGGCTTGTAACTAGGAGCGTAATTCACCGAGGTAGTTACAATTGGTATCAGAGCCATCCCGACCTTCAGGGTCTCAACCAAATGGTCGTTGTCAGTCTAGCAAATATTTTGGTAGCTATGTATACTAGGGAAAACAAAACGCGAGAGTAGGACTGCTTCCACTTTTCTTCTTACCCACCCACCACCCTTTTTTTGGTAAGGAAGTGTAACGTTTTCAATCCTCTTCTTAAAAATTCAAACTAGGATTCACGTGTTCTGGGTTTCCGTAGTACCATAGAAAGTGTGTGTGTGTATGTAATTCCTTGTCTATCTGTTGCATCCAACTTGTTATCTTTATCTGCCTTTGGTTATCCACTGTTGGTATATTCCATACCGACAGGCTTTTGAAAACCGACGCGATCTATCTAACTCCTTGTTAACCGGTGCCATCTTCTTAAGGGTGTCCTTCCTTCTAGCAACTCCACCTTCTGTGTAAGCATCAGTTGCTAATCGCTACCTGATAAGCGTTTTTGCGCATCTATTGGTATTTTAATGCCGAAAAATGCGGAAAATTTTTCTTTGATACATCTGTGCTTCCACACTCCTTTCCAGTCGTGTGTGAAACATTATCTATCTTCCTTTTATCAGCATGCTCATGCTAACTCATTCTTTTGTCACCGACGCTTAATCCTAGAGTTTCATTTCATCTCCAATTCTCTTGGGCTAATTACATAACATGTGTCGATCCGATGCTGGTGATTGTAATTTGGCTCTCGGCATAGCTATATGACACTTATCACGAGTGGAATATGGAAAATGCTATCAATTTTATCCTCCAAATGGTGACGGTTATCTCCTGTGATTTTGAGTACACCGTGATCATATCTATGCATATTCAAGTATCTTTGGCAATCCGGAGTTTCTCAAAGCACTACGGCGGTCTATCGTTTGTCATCATGCTGCACATCTTTTTGAACTCCATATCTGCACATCTTTTTCGTCTCAGGTAGCTTTGCTTGAGGTATGAGCTATCATCGTTTCTTCATCCAAGATCTCTTTATCTTTGTAACCGGTGACCCGATCGACAATGTGAACCAGGTGACATCTCTTCTTCTTCTGAAGGACAGATAATCTATTCTTCCAGAGCATCTTCTTCAACACGAACCCGTGCTCTTAATATTGATCTTTCTAAGAGCGTTGAGCTCAGGAAGTGATCGAGCATTTGTTCATTTCTCTCGTCTTTTGAACTTGGTATTCTGGGAATATCTTGTTAATCCATGGTGGTATATGTTGATAATATGCTTGCCTATTCGATATCAATGGAAGAACATGGAAGATCATCTATGTCTCTTTCTCTCAAGCTTCGAGAACACTGCCTGTGTGCAAAGTTCTCAAAGCGTGAATTCTGGCTTCTTGAAGTCACCTATCTTGGCCACGTCCTTCTGCTAAATACATTGCTTCAATTCTGGAATCAGCAAGTCCATTGTTAATTCCATCCTTCATCTTCAACCAATCCGGATTTTTCCTTGTTGGCAAGTTATCATCAGCGTTTCGCTCAAGATTTTCCTCAAGACTGCTAAATCTCTCTCAATCGTTTCAAGAACAACATGGAGTTCTTTTCACCTCTATCTCGTCAAGTGATCTTTTGAAACCCTCTCGTTATATCATCTATGCTCAATCCACCGGAGGCCATGAAGATTTTCCAGATCTTTTGTAATCCTTATGTTCAAGTGGTGCTATCTTTTTCTTTATCTGTGGGATCTTGCAGTTGTCTCCGTGATCTTCCTTCATATCTTTCCGGTGGCTGGTTACTTATGATATGACGACAACATCGTCACCCTTATCTATCTTGGATCCGGTGAATCGTTTGCATCTATCCTTGTTTTCTAGCGGAGTTCCATGAGCTCTTCTTGTCAATACCTTCAGTCTGTTTCGGTAGTTGGGTTGCATGGTTTTCTTATTCATGTGCGGAGTAATGCTTTGAGTGCGGGATGGAGTAGCTACCATACCACTACTCTTATCATTCGCTCTTGTACATTGAATTGGGGAATTAATGTGATTTCACTCATTCCACGGAAGTTAGAAGTGGCCTTTATCCCTCGATACTTTTACTTCCGTCCTTGTTTTTCCGGAGTGCTCTCTCGAAGAAGGTAATCAACAATCTCTTGTTGGTGGTCTGTCTATTCTAGATGGAGCAAAATCTACAATTATCTGGTGGAAACAAACGCAAACTCTTATCTGTCCTCGTCATTCTACCGATGCTCGGCATCCCCAAACAAGATGAAAGGAAACTATCTCTCCTTGTTTCATCAATTCTTTTTCTGTGGTAAAACCAATTATGGTTGATGCCATCAGCCGCAAATCTATTGCGTTAGCCTCAAGGCTAAAGAAAGCAATAAGTATCTCTACAATAAACTCAAGATCCTCCATATTCTTTGCTTCTCGGGGTTCCACCATGATCTGGCTTCACATCCATCTCTAGAAGTTATATCCGCGCACCTCAATTGCGTGATCCTTTGGGTCTTACCGGCGCAAGAAGAATCTAATCTGACGATGTCTAACTAAATCTCTCTGCTCATATCTAGGGACTCTATTGTTTGAAGGCAATATTGTTTCCGTGCTTCATTTCTCAAATCCGAGAGAAGATACGATGCTATTGTCATAGTGGATCAAAACTTCTCCAACCTAGCTCTTTTCTTCCGGCGAGACAAAGATTCATCCACTCTAGTATCGGTAAATCTTTAATCTTAATGGTGTGTCATTTCTTTCTTAATGATGCATCATCTTCTCCTTTCTTTCACAAGTGGTTCTATTCTTTTATCATGTTTCTTGAGAAAACCGGAGCTATGTTCATCCTATCCTTCTTGTCTCACGACAATCCTTCAACTCTCCTAACCGTTGTTTCTCAAGCAAAACGCAAGACTCGCAACAAGTCTAGCAAGTTTGCAAGGTGTAGTGGTCGCACCATTCCGTTGTTCATCAACTTGGGAACGTAAGGGTCACCTTCGTTCGAACACCCGCCTCTCCTTGTGTTGTTTTCTTTTTCCTAGGAATCTCGGGGCGAGATTCTTGTTTAGTGGGGGAGAGTTGTAGCATCCCAATTGTCTAACAATTGCAATGCTACTAGCCTAGTCTATATATATGCTACCTTCCTATATATAATTGTTGCATCATAATTATATCATGCTCATGTCATCATGCCACCTTGCATTTGAGCATCATATAAAACCCTTTTTGATTTGGTTCTTCTCTCATATGCATCATTAATTGTATTTGCCTCTTGATATTGTATTTGGTTATTGATATATTGTTTAAATGCCCAAGTTGAGTTGGGGGCATATCTTTTATTTAAATTCCACCACCCTTTCTTTTCATCACCTTATAATTCCACCATCCAACTAAATATGAGCTTTGCACTTTATTGGGTTTTACCTCTAGCTCATGTGGGTTGGGATGGATCCAATTCTATTTCCACATGCTCTCATATTAGCATCATGTTGTTTTCACATTATTGATATGTGGAGCCACCTTTGCATGCATTATGAGTAGTGCTCCTTTTCCTAGCTTCCATATGGGTTGTTTTGGAATTATGCTCATGTTGGGATATTTTTGGGACTATTAAGCATCTAGTGGCACATACACACTAGCATGTCCCATGTTTATTCAAATATGGTCATCTCCAACTACTCCACATGGGGCATCCGTTCACTTCTTCTAGTTTGGCTTATTCCATATTTTTGGAATGCATATGTATAAATGCTATGGCTATTTATGTTGTTTTCACAAGATGAAACCTAGCATTAATATTATGCATGGGCCATGCAAAGCATCACCATTCCTTCTCTTTTGAGTTTTTATTTGAATCTTGAGTGGATCATCCCCATATATCTATACCCCTCTCCCTTATTCTCTCTCCAAACCTATCCTCTCTCTCTATCTCTCACCACCTTTTCTTCTCTTCTCTCTTTTGACTATATCTTGCTTGAGCTTGTTTTGCTTATGCTTGATCGTGTCAAAAGGTTACCACACCACATCTCTCCTCTCTCTATAAACCTCTCTCCTAATCTATACCTAATATAAACCCATACCCCCTATCTCTAAAACCCTAACCCGAGCCACCCTCTTTCCCCTAACCCTAAAACCCTAACCCGGGCTACCCCCTCTCTCTTTATCCTCTCTAGCTAACCCTAGTTCTAATCCACCCCTCTAACCTAACCCGAGACCACCTCTCTAACCTAATCAAAACCTAACCCGAGCCCCAAACTACCCTAGCCCGAGCTACCCTCCCCTCTTCCTCTCTTTCTTGCACCACAAGATGGTCAAGTCAAAACCAAGACCACCAGCTCCATCACGTGCCCTCCCCTGGTCCCCCTCCTCCTCTTTTAGCAAAACAACCAGAGAGAGGAGAAGAGAACACCGAGACCCTCTCCCTACATTGCCAAAAAGCTACCACCACCAAACCCATGTGCTCCTCTATTCCTTATCACCCCCAACCACCCCAGGCATCCAGATCGAAATCTGGAGAAAACCCTGACCCTCTCCTCCTTCCTCTATCCCTCTCTACCTTCCAAGCCTCGCCATGGAGCTCCAAAACCCTAACCTAGCTCGTCCTTTCCTCCTGCCGGTGTTCTGGAGCTTCTCGTGATGTCTGAAGGCATCGTGGTTCTCTCCTCTGCTTCCTCCTCGCCAGACATGGGCGCCTTGAGCCGGGTTGCAGCCATGCTTGATGCCATGGACCCGGAGCTTCGGCCAGCAAGCCCCGCGCCAGATCGCGACCGCCCCGAGCTCCTATGCCTACACCGCCGAACTCCTGGTGAGCCCCCCTACTCGCCGGACTTGCCCGCCCCCTCTCTGGTGCCCCGTAGCGCTGCCGCCATCCGTCGAACAGCCCGGCAAGACGCAGACGCCGGTCCGTGCAAGGCGTCGCCACCGCCGCTTGGTCCGCCTCTATTCCTCATCGTGCCCCGCGCGCCGTAGACCTCCCCCAGCGACGCCACCTGAATAAGAGTTGTAGATCGTGGTTTCCTCTCCAACTTTCCTTTTTACGACACGGTGGAACTCGCCGCCGTTTAGCCATAATCGCAGCCGCCACCCAGCCCGAGCTTGTTGTTCTCTGCCGAGAACATGCAGTTCGTCAACCCAGCGTCGCCGTCGTTTCGCAGAAAGGCCCCTGCCCTTTTTCCGGCCTCAACCCGCGGTCCCCGAAGCCCGCCTGTCAGCCTCGGTGAGATTTTGCAAAAAGACCCCCGGAAGATCCTGGCCACCACGGACCGATCCCTCCCCGCGTCCTGGGATCGCCCACGTGGCGTGCGCCTGCTGGACGCGCCAGCGAGTGGACCCGCCGTTCCCCGGTCCCGCCTGTCATCCTCTGTGGCTGGGGGAACGTGCGGTAAGGAAACACGAGCCAGTCCCGCTGTGACCCACCTGGGCTGAGTCAGCACTGGGCCCACATGCTAGTGTCGGTGGCTAAGTTCAGTTGAGTGTAAAAAGTCCTGGCGAATTTCTGTTAAATAAAAATGATACTAGAAAATGTTTAAATTCAAATTTCAAATCTGTTTTATAATAACTTTTAATTTATAAATCCAAATAATGCAAATAATATATGTTTTCAAATCAGAAAAATGTGAGGAATTCAAATATGGCCTTCAAAATATATTTTGAACACTTTATTTGTCCAAGTTGATTAAAATTACAATAAAATGCCTTTTACCTTAATTAATTAATAACTTTTGTTTTATAACTCCAAATTTGACAAATAATATGTCTAAAATGATTAGCTCGACGAGACCTTTCTGTTTATGCATTCCGTGTTCTGTTATGCAGCATGCATCATATAAATATAATGGGTACAGCAACTAATATGAGGCTAAAATGTGATTAAAACTCCACAAAATGATTATTTCTTGTACTCCACACCTCACCCCTGCCATGCTACCTTATTGCCATGCAAATTGTGCATCATTCATCATGGCATGATTGTTTGCTTGATGCATTTTATTCATATGATTGTGCACTTTATTTATGTTGGCCCTTGTTTGTTTGGTTCTTCTTCGAATAGACGCTGAGCAGGGGATATATCAAGAGAACCAGGAGAACTACCCAGATCCATCCCTTGCTTCAACTGAGCTGCCAGGCAAGCACTACCACATGCTTGCATACATATAATACCTATTTCCTCTATCTTATTCTTGCATCATTGAGTCGCGATTGCATTAAATTGAATCCCAAGTATTGCATAGCCTTTACTTTTAAACCCCACCGAAGCTTGTTCCTCCATCCCATGAGCCATTACTACAGGAGTTGTTTGAGCCATGCGAGTCGTAGAACAGCATGTGTAGGGTATGTGAGTGTCTGATGGATAATGAGGTACCTAAACAACTTAACCTGAGTAGTAATGGGATAACTAATGAAAGTGGCATCGGTGAGCCATATTCGCTATTTGGTTTTTCAGGCTCACTTGTGTCCCGTAGGACCCCGAGTACTTGATTCCTGTTCCTCGAATATTCGCGCTATCCACATCCGGGAGGCTTATGAACCCCCCTGAGCCAGAGCTTGATTCATTCTTATTTCTTGGGGCCACAAACTAGTTTGAGGTTTTATTTACTATCCTGTACTTATGCCATGCTTTATTTCTTTATTTAAGATTGTGCGAGTCTTGCACCTTTCTTGCTTAGGAAAGCGAGTGTTTTCATGATATCGACAAGCCCACCACATTTTCGGGTTCCTAGTCGCTATGTACCATTGGCGCAAACCTTGAGTCCGTCTCGAGTCGGCCAACTTCGTCATGGGTAGCTTAATGGGGTGGTCCTGAAATATTTCTGAATCTCGTGATCGCTTGTCGTGGATCGCCTCGTTGGGTTTTGATTTGGTTTTTCCGAGGTTGATCGAGTGTGTGTTGCTATTTGTGCACCTCAGGGTAAAACTTTCAAAGCCGTGTCCGCGGTTATGGACGACTTGGAGCAGTTTCCGATCATAGACAAGAATAACTAAAGTACCGCTTTTAATTTGACTAAGTACCTGACTAGTAAATAGTGCAACACTCATGGAATGGATAATAAAACTGCCAACGGATGGGGGGTTGTTCGCCCGCTTCCTCGCTTGGTGGCGAGGAGGAGGATGGATCTTGATATTATTGTTATAAGCTTGTTATTAATTCACGACATCCGTCTATCTCTGGTTAGGCGGATGGTTAGCAGTATCTATAGAATTGCTAGGGTTTATCTTTTGCTGCAATTGTGTCACCCTGTGTTGTGTTCCTTTAGAGGCATAAAGACTTCGAAAATTACCCTAGGGTCTCACACGATAAATTGTTTGATTCGGATGAGCAGTGAACCCGCAAGATGGATACCGGGTGGAGGAGATGGACAATGTGGGCAACGATCATTCGTGTAGAGATTCCGGAACGGGATCCGTGAGATCTGTATGGATGTGCTTATTTATGGGGCATCTTATGCCGATTTGCTTCTTATCCGTACTGGATTTTGTCTTCCGCTTCACTTTGATACTGATGTTTGATGTATGAGGAGATATCCTAAACTATTATATCTATCTAGGATATTTGGATCTTGCCGTATGCTGCAATATTTCCTTTCTTTTTAGATGGAATGGCTCGATGTCTTTGTTGTATGGTGGCTTGCATACATACTCATTTATGTATGTAGTTGATCCTTCGCCGATTACGCCTTTTGTTCTTGTCCCGATGTTTGGAAATGGTTAGGACGGCCGAAAGGTCTACCTGTGAGTGGCATTTGGGCCCCACCGTACTATTTTAACCATTTCCGCTCATCCAGGCTTGTAACTAGGAGCGTAATTCACCGAGGTAGTTACAGCTGATTACTAGTCACGTATTAAGTCAAATGTATAGCACTACTTTAGTTATTCTTGTCTATGATCGAGATATTGTGCTCCAAGTCATCCATAACCGCGGACACGGCTTTCAGAAAGATTTACCCTGCAGGGGTGCACAAATAGCAACACACACACGATCATTCTCTGAAAAAACCAAATCAAAACCCAACGAGGCTTTCACGACAAAGCAATCACAAGATTCATCAAATATTTCAGGGGGCCAACCCATTAAGCTACCCGCAACGAAGTTGGCCGGCTCCGAGACGGACCCAAGATTTGCGCCAATGGCTGTAAACGACTAGGAACCCGAAAGTGTGACTGGGCTTGTCGATACCGCGAAAACACTCCGCAATTCCTAAACAGTACAGGTGCTCCACGCACAATCATAAATAAAGCAGTAAAGCATGGCATAAGTACAAGATATTAATAAAGCCCGAAACTAGTTTGTGGTCCCAAGAAATAAGAAATGAATCAAGCTCTAGCTAAGGGGGATTCATAGAGTCTCCCGTATGTGGATAGTGCGAATAGTCAAGGAACATGTATCAAGTACTCGGGGCCTATGGGACACAAGTGGACATGAAAAACCAAATAGCATATACTGCCCACCGGTGCCTCTTTCATTAGTTATCCCAGCAATTTAATAGTTGTATTTAAAGTCATGATCCTCTCCACCATTAAACATGTGCCAACCTTCCAACAATGGTGGAACAACAACGACGTGAAGCAGCACCTGAGCAAGCAACTATGACTCGCAAGGCCAACTATCTATAAACAACAGGCAATAGGATGTGCCCAAGGAAATATAGAGGCTGCAATGAATATAAATGGTATGCAAACTAAAGCATCATAACACGGGTAGCAATAGATCAACAGGAAGAATTAAAGGCTATAAATGCAAAATAGGTAGAAAGGGGGAGAATGCTCGCCTGGGGAACACTGCCGAAGATACATTATCCGAAGAACTTGTCGGTACTCGCATCCACTCAACGGCCTAATCCGCGAAGAACCAAAGCACTAAAAGAAACACCGGATGCACTATTTAATACTACGACAGAAGACCGAGCATGATGCATGTATGGTGCATGACATGGCAAATATGCGATTCAACTAGGAAAAATTAAGCGGAACTAGAGTCCCGATAATTAATTAGAGGGTTCATGTTGTTTAGGTACCCCGCAATTTAAATGTTGTATTAATAAGGCAAAACATGGCATTGGTTCTCTACACAAATTTAAATGGAGCCAATATAAGACTAGAATATCCCGCATATAGCTCCATATTTAATTATTAGGTGAATCGGCATAATGCCCCCAAACCACTCAATATGTATGCGACATGATCAAATTAATATGCAACAATGATAAGTTATATATTATAAAATAGGGGTCTCGGGAAAAGGGGGTCACATATTAAGGTCCGAAGATCTTGGTCTAAGGGTTTGATGGGGTTCGGTCTTCGAATCCACGACGACACACCCGGGGCCTCGGCAAACTTGGTGTCTGTGAAGGAGGTCTCCAGGTTCGGGGTCTTCGCCGTGCGTGAAGAAGGTCTTGGGTTCCAGGAAGGAGAGCTCGGCATCTTCGGGTTCGAAACGAAGAGCTTCTAGTATGGCGGCATCGTCTTAGGGATCCTATCGAAGTACTTGAGGGTTCCGGATTTAATGTCGATGACGGACTTGGTCGGGTGTCGGAATATCGAGCGGAACCTTGCCATCTTCATACGGGAATACACTTCCAAGTCACACCACCACTTCACGGGATTCGGGAGCAACCTTCACCAAACATAAGAGGAAGATGTGGCCATCTGCCACCAAGTGTGGCAGTAACCTGAAGCAAAACACATGATACAAAGGAATGTGCCAACAGCTCCTGGCACGGTATGCATGCGTAGGACGAGGAGAACATGGCATCACCGACAGGGGGCAGAGGACATGCGGATCGCGATGGCACCATGGTGCGGTGGAGATGGCAGCCGAGGGGGACGCGACCTGCGGTGGTGGAGGACACTCGTGCGTGCTTGGTATGGTCGGACTCGAGGCACGGACCACGCGGAGCAGAGGCCAGGAAGCGGTGGATGGCTTGGGGCAGCGGGGCGTCGGCGCTCGCGGCCGAGGAAACGCGCAGGGTTGGGGCGGAGGAGCTCGCTGACGGCACGACTGGCAGTCTCGTGTGGAGCTTCGGGTGGCGAGCGCGGCCGCGGGGCTCGGTGGAGAGATCGAGCAGAGGACGTGGCCGCAGGTGGGGCACGGCGCAACAAAGGAGATCGATGCAGTCCGCACTTGGAGGGAGCTGCGCTGAGGAGTGGCCAGCGGCGAGGGCGAGGACCGGCAGTGGGTCGACGGCGACCCGGGGCCATGAACACGATGTAGAGGACGGGCGAGGTCGGGTCTCCGACGGCAGCAGGGTCTGTAGAGAAAGAGAGAGGCCAGCGGCTGTGCAGCCCTCTGGCGAGGCTTGGTGATGTCGCGAAGGTGGGCACGTGAGGAGCCGGGAGAAGGCGGAGACGAGCTGCGAGCGGCGCGGCTACGCGGCTTGCTGGCATCGGCGTCGATCCACAGCAGGAGGCGGGATAGGTGGAGGCGATGGGGGGATCGAGCGCGTTGGTAGGTGGCGACGCGGGGTGGACGCGGTTTTCTACAAGGGTGGGGCCAGTTGGAGCGGCGATGAGAAGGTCGTGGGGTTCCCGTGCGGGTCGATCGGCAGCACGCGTTGCGTAGCAAGCATGACAAGGGCAGGGGTTGGTCCTGGGCGTGAGAGAGGCGGCGCGAGGAGCGTGTCGTGCAACGTCGCGTCGCGCTGGCGTGCGGGTGGTGTTGTGTAGCAGCGGGTTGTGGTGGGTCTAGATGGCTAGGGTTCGGTGGGGATTACTGTATAGTTTAGATCTAGTTTACTCTCGGGTTTGGGTTTGGTCTGCCGGGTAGTAGGTGGCCTGGCTTACGGCCTGGGCTGCCTCCCCGGTACAAAATAGTTTATCTTTATTTATTTATTTGTTTAATTCAATAAGACTTTTGTAAATAGTTTTTAGACAAATAAAAGATCCGGATAAGACCGAGGTTTTGATTTGAAATAAAAACGAGATATTTAGAAACAAAGATAGGCTTTTAGAAAATAGTTTTAGCAAAATATGCATGATGACATGACGATGCTCAAATGCAATGTGGCATGATGACATGATCATGCGGTCATGATGATGCGCCAAACAAAAACACAACGATTTTCTAGTAGTGGTTTTACCGAGGTGCTACAAGTTCTTCCGCTTTCATGCTGCCGGAGCTGGGTGATCCTTGGGGGTGTCATCGTCGGACACCACCTAGATATCTTTCAGCTTGGGATCATAGACCTAGGAGGCCATATGATCCTCCGCCAAGGTCGTCAGCTGGGAAACAAAGGTGTGTTAGACTAATAACTTCAAGACGGAAAATCCTTAGAGTTTATACGTAACGAGCAACAAAGAAAACAGAAGCTACCTCTACGCACTTGCCACATTCGAACATGTCATAGGTGATCTTGAAGCCATGCTTCCTGTCCTTCACCATGACCATGTCCTTGAGCCGGAGCTTGATGGTGTCGTTGGGGAAGTTATCCTGCGAAATCCGCATGGGATCCTTTCTGTCCTTGGAGTACATGCACATCATCTCGGCGTGGTGCTGTAGAGGCTGGATCCGCCTAGTGAACCAGCACATGGCCAGGCCCAAGCCCGTCAGACCTCCGTCTATGAGCCATTCAATCCGCCTTATGGCGTGATTGGCTTCTTCGTCGGACAGAAGGGAGGCTGGGGACCTCCAGTTGGGTGCTTTAGTGGCAGCTCCATCGACAAAGTTGGGATACGTATCAAGACGGTCAGGCAGATGAATGTCTGGGCCATAGAAATATGTGCATTGCCAGTTCTTGCAGTATTCCTGACCCACAATGTCGGGGAAGTGCCGACTATGCCGGATCTTAAAGCTAATTGTTCCGCATATCCGTAGCTCATCCTTGGATTCCGTGGACTGTCTTTTGACTATGAAAAAGTAAACAAACAGATCTAACATAGGCTTTATTCCTAGGTATCCTTCACACAAGGCAATGAAGTTGCTAAGTACGAGGATGCTGGTAGGAGAGAGGTTGTGGGGAAGTACCCGGATGTAGTGAAGGACATCTAGGAAGAAGTCAGAGACTGGCAGGCTTACGCCACATACTAGCTGAGCTTTGAGGTACACCTTGTCTCTAGCTTGGGGAGAAGGAGTCACCTCGCAGGCCGGCGCTCGCTGCCAGGCCAAACCCTTCGTCGCGGGGAGGTACCCCTCGGCGATGAGTTCTTGTCGATCTTTGGCAGAGAGGTTGGAGCCCCTCCACACTCCTTTGTGGGAGTCGCTATATTCCTCAGTAGCTTCTGGTGTCACCCGTCCTTGGTCGTTGCCGGTGGTTTCCACCATGGCAGCGACAGGGACGATGACCCCCTCCGGTGGGACCGTCACTCCCTGTGATGGCTTTGTTGTAGCCTTGGGAGTCGCCACCATCGAGGGAGTGGAGCTGCTAGAGGCCATTGTGTAGATGGGAGAGGATGGAGAAAGGGGGAAGCTCTGGCTAGGGTTTTATGTTGAGGATCTTGAATGGCCGTGCGGCTAGAGGAAGACAAAGATACGGGAGAGAATGCGGGTAAAAAAAATCTTGTAGCAGTCAAAATATATAGACCTGGTGTCAAGATTCGTACAGAAGGATCCAACGAGCAAAGTGTTGCAGACGTGGAGATGAGCGTGCGCGGTAATTTTGCCACGTCCTCCGTCTCTACCGCTTTACCAATTCGAATATCACGCATGTAAAAATAGCTAATGATTAATTCCTTGCCTTCTATGAGTTTCGAGCTAGCGTAGGTTGTAGCGTACGTCATCCTCCTGACAGTTGCAGTGGAGAGGTCACGTCTGAAGATTCCATCGAAGGCGGAAGGTATCCGGCTCTAGAAATGAAGACTCAAGGAATCTACAGCTACATTGCAAAGTTGGATAGGATTGCATTGTTATTTGGGAGACCTTCGAGATATTGCTTGACGGATTGCTAGCATCACATAGGCGGAGCATTCAGGACTACAAGACAAGACAACGCAAGATCTCAAAGTCCTCCGGGGGCTACTGATGCTGATATGCTAAATGGGTATCACCATAGCATGTCTCTAATCCGGCTAACCCGGGTAGCGCACAGTTGGTAGCAAGGCCTATGTGCTGCTCGGCGGCCCAGTTAGACGGATCCATAAGGAAGGCCCATGCTAGATAAAGGAAGGCTACGCAGGATTCACCGACGTACTCGGATCCTTGGAGTGCAAGACACGAAAGACTAGTTTGTATTAGTGTAGGACTCTTTACCTTGTCCGACAAGGTCCTTTTCCTATAACCCTAGGTTCTGGTCCCTTTATAAAACCGGACCTGTGGGAGCCTTTAGGGCACGATTCATAACACCCTCGCATAGCAAACCGATTTCTGTAACTCGGCGTATTGCCATTATAGTGATTTATAGCAGGAGTAGAGTTCCGTCACCATTGTGGGACTTGAACCTAAGTAAATTGTGTTACCTCGTACCCGTCAACTCTCTGCCTTACCCCACGTCTCTAAACAAGTACTATGAGGACCCCTCCATGGCGTACTCGTCGGCAAGACCACAACACCACATGATTTTTTTACAGCCAAACAAATCCCAAACTAAATTTGTTTCATAACAATCATAATTTTAATCATCGATTTTGATCCAGAAGAACTGAGGTAATAGTGCACTCACATCTGAGATTGCAGTTCACAAAATAGGGGAATCACATCTAACCATCTCACATAAAATCTCTCAATAGAAAAAGTTTCTCACCACATCAGCAATGATTTTTGACACGAAGACGACGCCTTCATCCATTCTATGGCCTCCGAGCGCTCCTCAAACCCATGTGGTGGTATCCCTTCTAGGCATGCCCTTGACACCAAGGTACGTCACCTAAAACTTGTCACTTGTGAGATCAGAACCACGGGTGTGCTCTGAGCACATGGGAATGATTTCTAGCCAGCGGAATGGGTGGAGAGGGCTAGCTAGTGCACGAGGGATGGCATAGGGGAACTAATCCGGTGCGCTCGGCGCGTCAATCCTAGCTTCACGGCTGCTGCCATCGCATGAAACCGGAAGGTGGCATCACCTTCAAATTATGAGCAAGATACACCACCAAATCTGTACCACGGAACAGAGTTACTACTTGGACGGAAACTAATAAGAATTAACTGATTGATAATGGGCGTAAAGAGGAGGATGTACTGGTAACGTACTTAATTTAGTGCTTGAAGATGGTGGTGGAAGTGCGGCGGCCCAGGACCCCTAGATGCTGGGCATGGAGAGGAAGAGGGAGACGTCGGAGTATCCATGGCGACGCCCATCTCCCCCAGGAAGTTCATCACGGCCAGCCCCGTGCCGATGTCCACCGGGAAGGAGGAGAAGAGCAACCAAAAATCAAACCGGGATAGTGCCTCTGCGATCGTGTGCTCCTCCCCAAGCCGCGAACGCTCATCGAGGCCACATGTCTCCGCGCTCTGTCTTAGCTTTGACTAGAGGAGAGGGGGTCCTCCAAGACCGTCGCGTCCTCGTGTAGGCATTGGCTGCCTTGTGGGACTTCGTTGCAACATGTTCTCCCTTTTCAGGATAATGCCACGGGTTGACCCTAGCGCCCAAACAAACCGACTCCGGGAAATCTAAACTGAAGGGTAGCTCGGCACGCATGGCAACGGGCTATTTCACAAGTGAAAATCTAGCTAGGAGCACTCACAAAGCTTCCATTCTAGGGAGCTTAGAGCTCTTGGAAGATTTCAATATATGGCCACAGGGCTCAACGCCGAGCACCTTGGAGACACACACCGTTGAGCCAAACTCTTGGCCTAGCTGGCATAAGAAACACCAGCTAACAGAATGACTGCAAACATCAGGGAAGAATAAGGAAATTTTGAATTTCTTGCCCAAGAAGAAGCTGTAAATATGCATTATAAAAGGCACTAAAATAAATAAAAAATGTTTTATATCCGCAAGAGTATCTTCATTAGCATGTTTCCTATAAAATATAACAACTTGCATAAAAATGGATTACGCACATAAACATGGTTATAAGTAAACATGAATAAGTCTTTTTGAGATAAGATGGACCGAACTAAACATTGGACCAACAACCCATAATATCACTCGTAGATGCAAAATAGCGTTCCCGGATTTTGGTAGAAGAAAACTTTGGCCTTCATGTGTCTCAATACAAACACACCGTACACAAATTTTTGCATATGATCGTTCCAACCAAATGAAGCAGCTCAAAGATGCATATAGTTCTGCTCAATTAGACTACTGGTTATTTTTTATAACATACTCCCTCCAGTCACAAACACTTGATATTTTTTAAGTTGACAGTCTTCGAACATATCTTTGACTATTAATTTCTACCGCTATATATGTACATGATCTATTAATCATTCTAAAGAACTTAAAGTAATAGACATATCAAGACTCATGAGCTATGAGGTTAGCTGAGAATGTGGTGAAGTTTTTATCCTTCCAAGATCTTAACCACAAATAATAAAATTCAATACAACTCTACGTTTAGGTTAGAAGAATACTCAATTATAGATTCTAGCCTTTATTTCCAATAGATAATGCTAAAGTAAATCTAAATTAATTTGTAAGACGTAATTAGTTTTAGGCTTTAGCCTAGGATGGTATAGCCTCATGTTTGTACATATGAATACGCATAAACAACTTAGGTGGTCTTCGAGCAACAGAGTAAGCAAGAAACTCAAAATGTTGAATCAAATAATTTAACTCACTATTACTCTAAATTGCACATATTAACTAACCTGGAAAGAACAGAGAAAAAAGATTCCATTATTTAAGGACTAAATATGAATGTACCGTTGTACGCTATATTATATTGTCTAGTAATGCAGTATAAACTGTTACTTCATTTTTGTTTCTCTTTGTATTCATGCAAATAACCTGATGTTGTAAGCCTGAAAAGCACAGAAGCAATAGTTAGGGGGACATGGAGGGGACCTGGTATTTCCTAGGACTGTCACAGCGGGATCTGTGCATGACGATGACCTAGAAATAGGAGCATCGAGGAGGATCACGGAGGAGGACGAATAGTGCATGTGCATCCTCAAATCCTACTATTAGTGCTTTAGTGCTAACCTGACGGAGGAATGTGCTGAGTAGGATTTGCATAGGATGGTAAACGCCATGGACGACCACCTCTGTGACCTGCGCCTCACACACCTTGATGCTATGCCCCCTCTGAGGAGAGAAAAGACAGGGGAGGCCCACCGATGGAGTTAACCTCACGGAAAGGAGAACAAACAACAGCGATATCGACCACCGGATCCGGCGTCCCCAAGAGCAGTGGATAGCGGCCCAGCTTCTAGTGTGCTACTCCTTGCCAGCTTCGATGGCGATTTGATAGCGGTGGCGAATGCGATGGTTATACTGCTTAGTCAGTTAAATTTTGCTTAAACTTTCAATCAATCAAAAAATGATTGAGTACCGAGTAGTGCTGCTAGTTCACAGAGAAAGACAAAAATATGATAATATAAGTATATATCAATAATTCTAGATCTAGTAAGATTGAGAATGTTCTTATAATATTTTCCTAGAAATAGCTTGTCCAATTCCTTGCATGGACACCACTATGGATACATCGACCCCACGAATCTGTACTTCACACACGAGACGGTATAGTTTCAAAGCAACACGGATGAAATCTTTGAACCGTTCATGCATTATCTGTTTTCTTTCCTTCGCGGGTTACTTATGTGGTGGGGGTTCAATTCGGAGTAAGATACCACGCTAAATCTGTACCATGGAGACAGAGATACTACTTGGATGGAAATTAATGAGGGTGAGTGGTAATGGGCAGTAAAGAAGGAGGGTGTACTGGTAATGTACTTGATGAATTGTTCGGATAATGTTCCTGAGGCGAGGCAGCCAAAGAACCCCAAGATGCTGGTCACGAAGACGAAGAGGAAGACGTCAGGGAATCCCATGGCGACGCTCATCTGGCCCAGGTTGTTCATCACGGCCAGCCGCATGCCGATGCCCATCAGGAAGGAGGAGAAGAGCAGCAAGAAGTAAGCGATGGCACACCTCCACTAGTGGAAACGAGGCCTTTGGTTGAGCCTGGAAATGGGCTTTAACACCGGTTCTTCTATGAACCGGTGTTAAAGGGGGGGTCTGTACCAGCGTGGCCCCTGCAGCAAAAAGGAGCTCCCCTCCATTTTTCTTCCCGCCATTTTTTCCCTCCATTTTTCTTACCTCCATTTTTCTTCCCGCCATTTTTCTTCCCGCCATTTTTTCCCGCCAGTTCTTCCCGCCAGTTCTTCACTATATATATGTAGGGTTGGCCTCCATTGTCATTGCACATCTCTAGACTCATATCTACAACCTCATCACTCTTTCCCATGGCTTCCACCATAACACTAACCCCCAGGGAGGCGGAGGCGCTTTGCGCCTCGAACTACCCCTGCCCACCAGGCTACTGTGTCCCCGTCGGCTGGATGCTGAGCGCCGGAGGCGTGCCAGTTCCTCCTGTCCCTCTAGGTGTGGCGCGCCGGATGGCCATCACAAACCACTACTACTTCGAGGTCATGCCGGAGCAGCGGAGGAATCCCAGATGGCATCCCGACTATTTCCCTACTTGGAAAGCCTTCTTCGTGGATCGGCGTGAGAGGGCGCTCGCCAGGCACGAGGCTGGCCGTCGGCTATGGTGGCGCGGTCGGACTCTCCAGAGCGTCATGGCCTATGACACTGCCGCCGACTCTAACCCCCGTCTGCGCTACCCTCAAGTCCAACCCACGCGTACTCAGCCTTCAAGGTTCAATTACGGCGACCCTGACGGCCAAGCAGCGATAATGGCCGAAATCTGACGACTACAGTGGTGAGTATTACAGGTGTAGGAAGGAGCATGACTGAATCACTCCAACATTCCGAAACAAGTTCGGCCGATTGTTACTTAATCTGGCCATGTATCTTAATTTTCAGTTCTTTTATGTATCTTAATTTTTAGTCGTGCTTTATGTAACTTACTATTAGTTGCATTCTGTATTTTAATTCCAGTTCTATCTCCTTCACAAAATGACCTATCTCATTCGAGGTTTCTTGGCTTTCGGGTCAAATGACCAATGTTATGGCTAGAATCAAGGCATAGTTTGTGATAATATGGCCATATTGTGCATACATGTGCATCATGGCATGGCAAACAATGTTGCAAGAGGAAGTTTTCCTTTTTATCGCACCAAAAAGGCATTTTCCATTTTTCGAGCATAAAAAACGGACGGTTTTGTGAAGCAACCACCAAATGGCTAATTCAAAAAACCACCACCATATTTTACAAAAATACTAGACCACCTTATATGGACAATGTACCAACAGGGGGATCTGAAACCTTTCCGTCCACCTCTGGTGAAAAAGACAAATTCCTATCGAATCGGCATGAAGTGGGTCAGATATGAACTACAGGTACATGATACGATGCTCATGATTTTTTACAGAAATCATTTTTAGGTTCATAATATGCTATTTTATCAAAAATCCAATGCAAGTTGAGCGAGGCTTTGTCAGATTCAAGTGTATACAAAAGATGCGGCATTTAAATATCCAATCAATTCAAAAATGTTAATACAAAATAAAATATGATTTTCTCTAATAAAATAGGGTTAGATTCCTTTTTAGATGCTTAATATTTCTTATGTTCAAAGTTTTAGGATTCGACAATTTATTTTTGTTTGAATTGAATAATCAAAATTTATATGTAAGTGTTTTAATCATTTTGAAAATTTTCATCTAAAGTAAATATAAAATGTTTTTACATGAATGGATAGATATTATTTTTCTGAAAATTATGATATATTATTCATATTTTTCTGAGTTGAAATGAATAAGATATGAATTTTCTAAATTCATATCCTATTTTTTGAATTATAAATGTCCCCACCCCTTTAATGCATGAAATAAATGCCCCCCCCCTTTAACACCGGTTCCAGCCACGAACCGATGTTAAAGGGGGCTATTATTTCAAGCCTTTAACACCCCCTTAAGCAAGAAACTCAAAATGTTGAATCAAATAATTTAACTCACTATTACTCTAAATTGCACATATTAACTAACCTGGAAAGCACAGAGAAAAAAGGTTCCATTATTTAAGGACTAAATATGAATGTACCGTTGTATGCTATAATGCAGTATAAATTGTTACTTCAATTTGTTTCTCTTTGTATTCATGCAAATAATCTGATGTTGTATGCCTGAAAAGCACATAAGCAATAGTTAGGGGGACATGGAGGGGACCTGGTATTTCCTAGGACTGTCACAGCGGGATCTGTGCATGACAATGACCTAGAAATAGGAACATCGAGGAGGATCACGGAGGAGGACGAATAGTGCATGTGCATCCTCAAATCCTACTATTAGTGCTTTAGTGCTAACCTGACGGAGGAATGTGCTGAGTAGGATTTGCATAGGATGGTAAACGCCATGGACGACCACCTCTGTCACCTGCGCCTCACACACCTTGATGCTATGCCCCCTCTGAGGAGAGAAAATATAGGGGAGGGCCACCGATGGAGTTAACCTCACGGAAAGGAGAACAAACAACGGCGATATCGACCACCGGATCCGGCGTCCCCATGAGAAGTGGATAGCGGCCGAACTTCTAGTGTGCTACTCCTTGCCAGCTTCGATGGCGATTTGATAGCGGTGGCGAATGCGATGGTTATACTGCTTAGTCAGTTAAATTTTTCTTAAACTTTCAATCAATCAAAAAATGATTGAGTACTGAGTAGTGCTGCTAGTTCACAGAGAAAGATAAAACTATGATAATATAAGTATATATCAATAATTCTAGATCTAGTAAGATTGAGAATGTTCTTATAATATTTTCTAGAAATAGCTTGTCCAATTCCTTGCATGGACACCACTATGGATACATCGACCCCACGAATCTGTACTTCACACACGAGACGGCATATTTTCAAAGCAACACGGACGAAATCTTTGAACCGTTCATGCATTATCTGTTTTCTTTTCTTCGCGAGTTACTTATGTGGTGGGGGTTCAATTCGGAGTAAGATACCACGCCAAATCTGTACCATGGAGACAGAGATACTACTTGGACGGAAATTAATGAGGGTGAGTGGTAATGGGCAGTAAAGAAGGAGGGTGTACTGGTAATGTACTTGATGAATTGTTCGGATAATGTTCCTGAGGCGAGGCAGCCAAAGAACCCCAAGATGCTGGTCACGAAGACAAAGAGGAAGACGTCAGAGAATCCCATGGCGACGCTCATCTGGCCCAAGTTGTTCATCACGGCCAGCCCCATGCCGATGCCCATCAGGAAGGAGGAGAAGAGCAGCAAGAAGTAAGCGGTGGCACACCTCTCAGAGATCATGTTCTCCTCCCTGAGGAGAGGCCGCTCGCCGGGGCCACACGCCTCCGTGCTCTGTGTCGGCTTCGTCGGGAGGAGGAGCGGGGTGGACGGGCGGTCGGCTCCCCTGGGGCCGCCGCGTCCTCGGCATCGGCGTTGGTCGCTTTGTAGGCCCTCACCTCCGCATGTTCTTTTTTGGGATAACCCAACAGGTTGACCCAAAGACCCAACAAACCGACTATGGAAAATCCAAACTGAAATTATATCCTGGCACATACCCCCGTTCGTGGCATCTCATAAGCAAAATGAAAATGGAAGCGTGCAAAGAGCCTCAATTCTAGGGAGCTTAGAGCTCCTTTAGGATGCGGACAGGAATATTTTTAAATGACTAGTTTGTTTAAAAGCTGGCTCAACTTGTACGCACATGCTAAAATGAATCTCTCAACAAAGCCCTTTCTTAGTTTTATCTCATGATTTTGGGGGAGTAATAAAAATTTCATTTACTGACTTGTTTTCTTTGCTTGCTAATTCGCAGGAACTAGATTGTGTTGTTGCTCAAAGCATGTCATCCAGGCACGCAAAAAGCCGCCACATCCTAAAGCAGATGAGGAATGAGAGGTTTCCATTCCTCCGAGGTCCCAACATGTATAAGTGCCCCTTCTATGTAGGAAACATTGTGGAAGACCTAAGTAGCATTGTGCAGCATGCCAGGGGCATTGCCCATGGAGGACAGCGGCGTGTGCCTTATACGAAGGCCAAGCATGCTGTCTTCATTATGTACCTGAGAAAGTATGCCAACCTTGGTCACATCGATCTGCATCCTGCTCTGTCCAGGAGGAACAAAAGGGACTCTAACTAGCTCCCTACCTACTACCTGTTGCCTCCTGTTTCCTATTGCCGCCTCCTATTTATGTAATGGGCGTACCGTTATATGTCATTTTGGTTATGTAATTAAGTACTACTAGTACTATTATATCTAAGTAGTATGTTTTGGTTATGATCAAACCTATTTAACCAGTACCTATATATATATATATTATCAGTACCTTTAAATAGTTAATTACTGTTACTAGTGTGAATATTTGAGAAACACACATGATTGTTTCTGGTTTTGCAAGAATATATAAAAGCCTTGGTTGTTCCTGGTTGCAACATGTTTGAAATTAATAGAAGATAAATACACATTACTCGCAACCATGATTTTTCCTAGTTGCAACAAGTTTGGTACAACAAACTAAAGACATCTCATGAATACTCAAAAGAATTGACTAGCTAGGTAGCTAACTAAACAGCTGACAAAAGATCATTCTTCGAAGTTACTGATGATCATTTCTTCTCAGAAGTACTGAGAGTGAGCATGAAACTTATTTCTCATACTGATTTCAAAAATGTCAAAACCAAGAGAAGAATACATCCATAATTAAATACTTATTTCCACAATTTTCAACAATAAAAAGAAGAACACATCCTAAATTCACTACCACAGTAAGCATCATCATGAACCAAACATGCTTACATTCCATTTCTTTTCTCATTTTCTTCGACCTCAATTTAGATATCTGCATATCCGTGTCTCTATCTACCAGCCTTAGCTTAATCATCATATTATCATCTAACTTCTTACATAGCTGGGCAAGCGTTCTCTGCATATGTGTTGGCCATGGGTTGTCCATCTAGTACATGAAACAACACACCTCATCTAGATAACCTAAAATTTTCTAGCAATGTCTGCACCATCGGAGGCAACCTTCCTAGCATAAACATGGTTTCATTGGCATGTTTTACTAGGATCTAGCTCCTTCCCACGAATCTCTTCATCTATGATGGAAGTTGGAAGCTCCCTATCGATTCCAACTCAACTCTGCAGAACAAGTCAGGGAAAATCTTAAATTCCCCTAACTGCTAGAACCCTAGCGAGAATAGATTCAGGGAGGAAGAACAAATTTACCTAATCCACACTGTCGCCCTCTCCTACCAGCTCGCACATCCCCAAGTTAGACCTCTTCCTCCACTACGGCAGTCGAGATGTGGCAACGACGGCGGTGGTGGAGACGATGCGGTGCGTTCTGGTGCGGTGCGGTGCGATGCGGCATGGTCTGGTGTGGTGCGTTCGGGGCAATGACTCATTATGGGGCCACTCGTCAGCTCTAGCGCAGGCCCACCTATCGTTGGGTGATATGGGTCCTTAGTTTCTTTACCTTCCACTCTCCCAAATCCACTCACCTCCTAGCGTTGGGAAAACCCTCTCTGGCGATGGCCATATCCCCTCCCCAACCCTCCTTGGTGACGGACAAATCCCCTCCCTTCCCCTCCCTGGTGACGGAAAAATCTCCTCCCCTCCCCGGCGATGACCAAATCCCCTTCCCTCCCCAGCGACAGCCAAATCCCATCACCTCCCCTTCCCGGTGACGACCAACTACCCTTCCCTCCCTGAAGACGACAACTGCAACGTAAGTGATCCTCGACCTACTTCCCTTCACCATGTCACCTGCTTGTTCTAGGTTCACCGCGTCAGTGCTCCATCTAGGTCATCGATGATGGATCTTGGACTCCATGTCACCTCCTTGTTCTAGGGCACCGTGGCGGTGTTGTTGTCTATGGCACTCGAGTATCTTGAAGTAGTCACCCAATTAATGCCCCAAATTGGTGTTTTTCATAGCTATGTTAGTTTGAATGGATAATCTTATGATATTAACTGTGTACAACTGGCCAATGATGAAGATGTGGCACTTAGCATGTTGATGGGATGATCTGCATATACTTAGTGTCTTTGTACAACCACTATGGTTCTACATATCCTTGGTAGATACATATTCATCTCATTGACTTATGTGTGCTATCTTACTATGGAGACCACATTATATATTGATGTAGGTCATTGTCTTCTTCACATGCATTTGGCCAATGATTAAAGTGTGGCACTATCTGTGTCCATGGGATAATGTGCATATAGCACGTGTTCCATACACTCACATTTGTTATGCATGCTTCTTGCTATATGTTCGATTATCTCATTGACTTATGTGTGATTTGATAGTATGAGGCCCAAATTGATGTTTTTCATAGCTATATTAGTGCTAAGGTATAATCTTATGATTTTCACTATTTACAATTGGTCAATGATGAAAATGTGGCACTTTGAATGATGATGAGATGATAGGCATCTACTTACTATCTTTGTATGGCCACTATGGTTGTACATGCTCCTTGGTAGTACAAATTCATCTCACTAGATGATGCTTGTAGTTGTGACCAAACCATATGCTTTTAAATTTGATTATGGTAGTTCACTAATTATTATTTGATTCTTCTAGTTAGAAAGTCTCCAAATGGCTGCCATATCAAGGGCAAAATTAGGAAGAGGTGCCCATAGGAACTTCCAATACTGCAAAATGGAAGGGTTGATTCAGACGGAGCCTACTGTACAACATATCATCGCAATGCAGGTTTTAAAATTGTTGCTACTAACTCTAAGATAGTAGTTAAACCTACTATACAACATCAAAACAAAACATTCTAATAACTAAAATGTCTATTTAGGTTTCTAAAACAAACGATAGATTAATTGATGTCACATCCGATGATGATTATTATTATGATGTGAAGAAACCTGTAGTCAAGAGACCTAAGAAAGCAAGGTTCAGAGCTTCTGATGATGATGTGAAGCAACCTGTAGTCAAGAGACCTAAGAAAGAAAGGGTTAGAGCATCTGGTGCCGTTGTTGGAATCAACAAAGCTAAGAAAACTAGGATCACAACTCAGGTATAGTCTATTCCTTTTGAGAGTTTAGTTCCATATATCATTTAGACATTTATCATTTTTTTCCTAACAGGATATGGCGTCGTGTCTAGTATGCAAGAGCAATTGCGAATCCAGCATGTCACCGGGCATGTCCTTTTGTATCTACTTGTTAGAGTCAGAGGGGTTCTAGAACACAGTGGTACGTAAGTGGCAACAAACAATTTTCTTTCAAACTACACTATAAGTCTATAACCGTTTGTTTATTGTCTAATTCTTTTTTTTTTGGTGCACAGACTATGCCATGCAATTCAAGGTTCATGCTTAATTTAGCCATAGTTGAATTTGAGATTGTGCCCTTCAAGGTTCTTGGTCGCACCTACAAGATTGACCTTGAGAAAAGAAAGAACATGACTATCATGGGAAGTGAAGGAGGGAAGCAATTCATTACACAGAACGATCTTATCGGGGAAGTAATGTTATGTGTTTCTTTGACAGGACCCATGCCGAGGATATCTGTTATCTATATTTGTGGTCTTGGTGGCGAGGAAGACATATATGAATATACGGTTGTCACCCAAAGATGCCATCTTAGCATTGATGAGATGGAACACCTCCTAGATACCCTACCACCAGTCAACACCTTCATCGGAGTTCCATTTATGACATGTTTGACAAGGAAAAATATTTTCCAACATAAGATGGTATGACAACTACCTTTGTTTGATCCTTATTTGGCTCCATATATAACTTGTGGTGGTTGTCTGGCATGATTACTTCTTTCTTTTTCATGCACGACGTGACATTGCACAGCGATTACCTATGAAAGTCATTTCCTCCATGGACATCCCCGATGATTTTGTGGCTGGAGCACAACTAGGAGATTTTGACATCATCCCAATTGCATACAAGACTGACCCAGATGGTCGTATAGTCTTCAGCAATCAGGGGTGGAAGAAATTCCATAAGAGTGAAGATGATCTAAAGGTTGGACAAGCTGTCCTAATTGCTGGCAGGAACACCACAGAAGAGATGTTGGGCGTGAAGTTTATGTTCCAGACCATCTAGAGTAGTTGTGGTTCGGAATTGTTAAGTTTAACTAGTATGAAGCAGTCTGGAACAGTTAATTAGTCATTTGAGACATGATGTCAACCGTACCTAGTGGTCTATATGCTATGTATATATAATATATTTTCCTATTAGTATACTTTTGGAAGATTTTGTCTATTAGTCTACTTTTATGATTGTGTGAACTGGAAGCTACTACAAAGAATTATGGAAGGTTTCCTATCCACATGCATTAATATTCCTGTCCCTGCTAATAATAAGAAGGTCCCTATATGCTTTCATATCCACATGTATAACCAAAGTGGTTCATATGTTGTTCGTGAGAAGGTCCCTGGTTGCTGCGCTCCGTGATTTTTTTTGAATCAGTAATTACAAATTGAGTGCTATATGATTAAATCCAAAAGATAGTACTTACACATAATTATGAAAGCTACTACAGAGAACTCTTAAATCTACCACACATAATTCTAAAAGTACTAAAAATAAATACATTACACATTTCTACTTCGAATAGATCTGAAGACACTAGCTAGCAAATAACCTAGGTTATTATGCCCTATCTATTTCATCGGTGTCGGCTCCATAGTGCTATAGGAAATATTCATTGAACCCCCTGTCTGCAGTGTGGTGCTAGTATCTGGTCCAGACGGTAAGGCCTCAGTAAATGTTCCAGATCATAATGACCAAAGCCATGTACCAGTGTTAGTTCCTCTTCTCAGGCCTTAAGATCATGATTATACTCTCTGATATAAGACAAATCCACGTAGTAGATGCAACTGACTTGGACTGTGGGGTGAACTCTGGTGTCGACGGAGATTGACCGGTGATAATGAACGAAGAGGGCACGGCTGCCAATGTCACCGATAGTCTTGAGATAGCGTTTCTCCATGTTCACCCGGTACAACACCAGTGACCTTTGGTGAAATCCCCGACCAACACAAGAAGCAGATCACCATCTGAATCCACAAGGTATAACTTGTAGGCTTCGCGTATCTCTTCAAATAGTGGACCTGAAATTATTTTGGCCATCTTGACAGTACTCGCGTGCTGCTCCAATTGGATGTTGGTCGACATGATGTCTCCATTCTCCTATACTACATACACTTTACCACTGAACGAGGTCATGTAGTTCACAAGCACATCTTGCGACGGATAAATTCCTTCTCCAAGTACTTCATTGAAATCCCCTGTTGGGGTTCTCTCATCGGCCCAAACAATAAACCCTAGATAATTTGCCAAAACAAACACCATCATGGGGGACTTAGTGATAGAGACAGATTTTATAATATACGATAGTATCTATGCTTGAAACTCAGTGTTGGACTTATGAATGAGTGGGTTCAGAAGCCGAATCTTGTGCGGCTCATCCCTCTGAGCAAGAATGATGATACCATGATAAACACCGACGAAGTAGAAGCTTGATGAAGAGAACAGTTAGCCCTAAAATATCTTTACAATGGAAAACACAAATAAATGAATGTTATATCAGATGAATGTGAACCCGCATTGAATGTCCATTAGAGTCATCATGAAGCAACAACCTATGGCGAGGTTGAGGAACGTGATCGACTTCTAGAAGTATGTGATATATCAAGATCTAGTTGTTAAGATGGAGCTCGAGCTCTTTTAAAGCGCGGCGCCAACCGCTGCAGACTTCCCGACAAGAAGCATAGGCATCGACGAACTCATCGCTCTCTTAGAAGGAGTGAGCGATCTTGTAAAATGGTCCGTCAGCCAGGAGATCGGACCAGTTCACTTTCATCTGGCTGCTGGACATGGCTATCTTTGGGTACGGTTCCTATATCAATGAAGCAAGAAGAATAGGGAGACAAGGAGACGAATAGGGAAGCACTGTGCGGGAACATGGATATAAGGAGACGAAGCGGAACTACCACGGTGTGATCGATGAAGAGGAACTTCCACTGCACTCATCAACTGCTTTTACAATCTAAACTAGTATGATGAGGAGACGAAGCGGAACTTCCACGACGTGGTCGAGGAAGAGGAACTATGTCGTGGTGGTGTCACGGCAGATGCCATGGATAGGCTAAAGGTGGGGACTAATACACGCTAGGGGAATCTAGGGAGGGATAGTGGAGTGATTCTCCACACAAAAGTTAGTATTGATTTCCTTCAAGATTACAAGTGCTCCTAGAGCTGTATTGGCGAGAGGAGGAAGAAGGAGCTCTCTTACTCTTGCCCATAGTTCACCCCTGGAACCTTAACCAAAACTCTACGGCCTCAAAGAACTCAACCCCCTTCTACTGGAACCCTAGCCCCCCTTATATAGAGGAGGCTCGGTCCCTGCCTAGGGCATACGTGGAGGCATATTCCTAAGAATATGCCTCCTCCCAAAGTGGTAACCTGACCGGGGTGCTTTTCCCCCGCGTCATACATGCTTTAGCTACGTAAGCCTCTGCGGCGCCTACGTCAGCCGACATGGGCGTCGTCACCCTTGTCGGCCACGACCCGGTGGTCCTGCCCTTGCTTTCTTCGCTCATGCAGTGCATACCGGACCTTCTTTTTGACTTACTAAGCAGGGATCCCTTCCTTCTCCCAGAAGCTAAGCAGGGATCTGGATCATAGTAGATCCAGCCACACCTGTTCCTGCATATAAGTTAAACAAGCACTTCCGAGTTACTCCTTAAGTCAGACGAGACAATGTTAGGCGACCCCCTGGCCCGGGTTACTCCGTGATCCGGCCTGCCTTGAGGTGACCCGGCCAGCATCCGCTTTGACCCTGCCGAACCTTGGTTAACTCGGCCCTTATACCCCGGAGTGACCCTACCCGGGGGTATCCCCCAACATTAGTCTCTGAAGCTGGTGCGGTCTTAGCTACCTTGGCCGCTAAGGCCACATCAGGTTCATCTATGTTCGAGCCTTGGACGTTTGTTTCCGGGTTAGTTCTTTATCTCGGATTATATGGATTTACGTTCCCTTCGCATGTTCCAAGTTTTCACTTGCCGGCCGGGTTACCACTTTGGCTCGGATCCCATGGTTACCATGGTTTGATCCAGGCCCCGCTTCCTTCTCTCATATGCCAACCCACGTGGAGGCTAATCATTACCCCGTCTTATTTTAAGGGCCTGCACAGTAACCGCCGCAGTAATTGTCGATTATCCGTCGTGGGTCACGTCATGCCTGCCTCCTCGTTTACCGCATCAGCGCGTCACGTCATGGGATTGCTTCTGCTCTGTGGCCCTCTGTGTGGCTCCTCTACGATTGGCTGAGGCGTGCAATACACAGCCACACCATGTGGCTCGTTGGCTCAGCGCGATCCCACTCACCCTCTCAGGGAGTGGTTAAGTAGCAGGGGGGCGCACCCCTTAGCATTTTTCCACTTCTGCGCCCCTCTGCCCATTGCTCTTCTCCTTCGTCTTCCTTGCGACCGTGCTACCGCCAGTGCTTCTAGCAGCAGCGCCGCCGCCGCACTTTCCCCGTGCTTCTGCATCGCAGCCACCACTGCGTAACTTCTTCGCCACGGGTCCACGCCAATCCAGGCCTTAGATCTCCGCTGCCGCTAGCTCCAGCGAGGATAGTGAATACGAGATGACGGAGGAGGAGCTCGTCGTCGCCGAGCAGGAGATGGAGGAGGACGCCTGCGCGGCAGATCGCGGCACGTGGGCCGGATCATGGGTCTGTCAAGATGATCTTGACTGGCTCTACCGGACTAGACGCATTCCTACTGGCGTCGCCGCTCATCTTCCCTCCGCCGAACTGGCCCCCTCACCCAATCCGGGTGAGTTCGTCGTGTTCCTGTCCCACTTCCAACGGGGATTCGGTCTGCCGGTGAGTGATTTCTTTCGGGATTGGGTTAGCACCTACCACTTTCAGCCGCACCATCTCCCAGCCAACGCTGTCACCTCTCTCTCCGCCTTTGCCTCTACGATCGAAGGCTACACCGGACTATGGCCCACGAAGGAGCTGTGGATCCGGTTTTTCGCCTTAAATGCAATGTCATCCCCAACATCCAAGTAGAGTCGGAGGATAAGCAGCTCACCCAATTCGGAGCTGCCTCCATCTCGCCCCGGAGACTTTCCGTTTTCCCCCGGGTTACCGGGCTTGACTCCCGCAAAGGATGGGCCCGGACCTTCTTCTATGTCTGGAATGAGGGCACTGAAGATTTGATTCGGTTGCTGCCCTACGCTCCGGGTCCACCTGACACGGAATTCTGGGAGGAGGTCCCCAAGAAGCCTACAGCTCTGGCCAACCAAGTTAAGAAGAGGTTCGTGGAGCTGAAGAGACTCGGATTGCGCAACGAGTATGCTATGATCACGTTCGTGCGCAACCGAATCTCTCCCGTCTAGAAGCGCACCCAAAAGTTGTGCCACATGAGTTTCAGCCGCGACCCCAACCGAACCTCCTCCTTCGAGTTGAGCAACACGGAGATTTTTCGCCGGGTTAAGGCTCTCTTCACCACCCACCGGGACTTCTCCGCCGAATGGACGTGGGGAATTGAGCACTGCTGTCGTGACAGGCTCCCTCCCGCGGTAAGCTTTGCGGGGCAAACTTATTTCAGATCACATATGTGTCGGTTTTTGTTGTATCTTTGACTCTGTTCTTCATGCTTTTTCTCAGCTATTCCTTCAGCAAAATCTCGAGGATGGTACGGATCCGACCCTTAAGTGGGCGCCGGACCGAGAAATCCCGGATGAGGAGGAGCCGGACCAGGAGATGTTTCTCCCTATGACCGACGCTACCAAACGACCCAGCCGTAAATTCTCTTCTCTTAGAGATTGGCCCGATGATGAGGATGACTCGGATGTCGATGGGATTGAACCTCTTGAGGCTGTCCCTCTTTATTTTGCCTTTCCGGCATTAGCTAACCCCGGTGGGCATATCCACGAGGATCCTCCACTTGCTACGGGCGAGACGGTTCCGGTGGCATCAAAGAAGAAGCACGGAGCCGCATCAAGTTCTTCCTCCGAACCTTCTCATCCCACCAAAAGGCAAAAGAAGGCCGGAGACAAGACTGCCTCCAAGCGGGCAGGCAAAGCCCTGGCACGAAGGGCTCGGAAACCCAAGGAGGCCGAAACCTCGGATGCGTAAGTCATTTTCGTTGCGTAACTCACTTTTCCTTGCATCGTGGCAATTTCTCTTCTGACATTATTCTCTTCTTCAGGCCTCCGGTGGAGGTCCCTCAGAGCGGATCAAGCATCTCTTCACCGCTTCGATCCGGCCCTTCTCCTCCTCGTGACGACGAGTCACGCCCGCTGAGCCCTATTCCGGAGGGTTCTGCGGCTGCTCCGGGTTCCACACTACCTCGTCGAGAGGAACGTGACCTCCGAGCGGGAGGGGTCGGTCCAGCCGAGGCGACGGCATCCACCGATTCGGCATCGCCGCAACCAGCACCCACCGAGTCTATCTCAACACCAGCACCAGCAGCAGTTCCAGTACCAGCGACCGAGCCAGCACCAGCACCTGTTCCGGCACCAAGCAAACCAACAACAGCTCCAAGTTCAGCTACGAGAGCTCCGGTGCCAAGTTCTTCCGCCTCGTCCGAGTCATCTCAACCTCGGCGAGGTACCACTTCAGCAGCTTCCAAGGGGAAAACCACTGCAGTTACTTCTTCCCAGCAAGCTAAGGGCAAAAAGGCTCCAGATACTACCAAGTCAGCATCCGTCGAGGCTGGGCAGCGAACCCTAGCATCAATGCTTCCCAAGAAAACTCCGGCAGCGAAAGATGTTCCTGCCGAGCCAACTGATGCGCAGCAGATGGTTCTGCATACCAGCCTGGCCCTTGCCTTGGTTGAGAGGAAAGAAGCGCACGCAAAGGGCTTGGTGGCACCCCATATGCCCACCGGTGAGCGGTACCCTCCGAGTCTTATTGAGTTCGTCATGAACTGGAATAAGGCGGAGTTCGTCCGCAACGACGATCTCCCGGAAAAGTTCGGCCCCGCAGAATTTTCCGCCTAGATGAATACCGCCGCTAAGGGAATTAACCTCGCGGGGCGAATGATGGAGGTATGTTGTTTCTCCTTTACATGCTGTAGATAATAACCATTAGTCCCCGAGCCTCCGGTGGAGTAGCTTGTTACTCGGCCTAATGCTCATTAGAAAACTAACGTAGCTCCATGTAAACTTCGAATATGCACACACCTAGAGCCGGGTTAAGTTCCAGTTTGCCCGGATCTTGTACACTTCGAATATGCACACACCTAGAGCCGGGTTAAGTTCCACTTGGCCCGAATCTTGTACACTTCGAATACGCACACACCTAGAGCCGGGTTAAGTTCCACTTGGCCCGGATCTTGTACACTTTGAATACGCACACACCTAGAGCCGGGTTAAGTTCCACTTGGCCCGAATCTTGTACACTTCGAATACGCACACACCTAGAGCCGGGTTAAGTTCCACTTGGCCCGGATCTTGTACACTTCGAATATGCACACACCTAGAGCCGGGTTAAGTTCCACTTGGCCCGGATCTTGTACACTTCGAATACGCTCCCACCTAGAGCCGGGTTAAGTTGCACTTGGCCCGGATCTTGTACACTTCAAATATATACCAAGCTAATTTTACACTTCTGTACTTTTTTCAGGTAACCACCAATCGTCGGAGCGCTGAATTCCAACGCCTGCTGGATACCCACAAGATGCTACGCGCAAAACATGTCGCACTTATTGCAGAACATGAAAAGAGGGGTAATTTTCTCCCTCGGCACTTCTCCGTTTTTCTTCACCTTCTTCTGCCGAACTAATCTCCTCATTCGGTTTCTGCAGCTAGGGTGGAGGCTGAGAACAAGATCATGCGGAAGAATTTGGAGGAAATCCGGGGTATGTGCTCTCTTGTCCGACCTCGTAGTGTTTTCCATTTCCTCTTCTCCTTGGCTCGGCAAACATTCACTCCTCGGCTCTGCCGGGTCAACATACTATTTCAGCATCGCTTGAGGATAGTGTGCCCGTGCCTGATATGATGCTGCATTTTCTCGAACAAGCAGGGCAGCATCAAGCCGAGCTGAAGAAGAAAGATGACGAGCTTGCTCTCCTGCGGACTAAGGACAACCAGATTGCCAAGATCAAGGCTGAGATGGAGAAGATGAAGGCCCAACACCAAACCGAGCTCCAAAAGGTTGGCCAGAACTTCACAGAGGAGCGTGAGTGCCTTACTCTCCAGATCTCTAAGGACCAGCAGCTACTCAAAGAATCTGATGTCCATCTTGAGTCGGCAAACGCTGAGCTTGAGCAACTTCGCAAGAGACGCGATGACTTCATCAAGGAGTTGACCCGGATTCACAGCCACATTTCACGTAAGTTCTCTTCCCTTATCCGACATAATTCTCCGGGTTAGTTCATATGTCTTTGCTTCAGCTTCTTCCTTTGCCTTGTTTCCAGACCACTTTCCAGAGGGTACTTCTATTGCAAGCGCTGTTGTTGCCAAATTTCGCCGAGAGAGGGGTACTCCCGTCACTCTTGACGGTGAGGGCATTCCCTTAGACATGGAGGACCTATTGGTCAGCCCGTCATCTCGTGTGGAAATCATCAAGAACTACGACAAAGATATCCTCGACGTTGCCGTCTGGATTTTCAACACGTTCTGGCCCAGTGAGAGTGCTCCGAAGAGGATCACACTTCTTGCTGAAAAGCTGTCAGATATCGAGACCCAGCTCGACCTCTGGAGGGAGTCCGCTGGGCGTGCCGCAGCTGATACTATCCTTCACCATATTCTCACATGGTACGAGAAGATCGACCTCAGCCTCCTTACACGCCGGCGCACCGGATCCAGATGGACCGATGATCCGTAGTGGGTAGCTCGGTGCCAGGCTTGCGCCTACAGCCTCGTAGAATATTCTCCTATCCATGACTGGGTTGAAGGACCGAGCTTCCTGGAATCCGCTGGGGACAAGCACATAGAGAATATTGAAGATGGGTCGGATGAGGGTGGAGAAGATGATGCCTCAGATATTGAAGATAGCGACGACGATGCCGAACTTCCTCCTCCTGCTGCTCCTTAGTTCAAAAACTTGAAAACTTATCAGATCCCCGGTATGTCGGGTGCAATTGTATGCTGTTATATGTGATATTTTGCTACTACGTGTCTATGCCGGATTAACTTGGGCGTAGTCCCCGAGTTTCATTTTCTTATTCGTCCAATTCTCTGGCTCGGTCCGTGTCTACCTTGATTCGGTTTTACGACTTACGAATCCGAGCTTCAAAAATTGTTTTAACAATACTTAGATCCTGATACAGCGCCTCCATGATAAATCCTGCTGCTAGTAACCAAGCTATCTCGTCTCCAATGACTTTTCTCCTATCCTCGGCGAAGCGGCGGAGAGGTTGCTTCACCGACCTTGCTCCGGGCCTTACGTTCAAAGAGTGCTCGGCCAACTCCCTCGGAACACCTTGCAAGTCCTGTGTAGACCAAGCAAAAATATCCTGATTCTCACGAAGGAAGTTGACGAGCTCGCTTTCCTATTTATCAGTTAACCCGGCACCAATTGTTATGGTGCGCTCCGGAAACATGTCATCAACTGGAACTTTCTTGGTGTCCTTTGCGGCTTGGAACGAAACGCTGCTATGCGGGTTACTCAATGCCGACATATACTGCCGTGCGGACTGAGCTAATGCCGCCACCTCCTGGATCTTTCTTTTCTCTTGCGCAATCACAAGTGACTCGGCTAGGTTAGACCCGGCTGAAGCACACTCAATGGAACGTCAGAAATCCCCAGCAATGGTAATCACTCCATTTGGTCTGGGCAACTTCATCTTCAGATAACTGATGTGGCAGCTTGCCATGAACTTGTTCAATGCTGGTCTTCCGAGTAACGCGTGATACGCACTTTCCAAGTTTACCACTTCAAATTCCAAATTCTCAGTTCGGCAGTTATCCCTTGTGCCGAATAGCACGTCGACCCGGACTTTGCCTATGGGCTCACAAGAAATGCCTGGTACAATGCCATGGAAAGTTGTTCTCATAGCCTGGAGCATGTTCTCCGAGATGCCCAACTTGCGCATCGTATCCGCATACATGATGTTAATGCTACTGCCATTGTCAATCAGTACCTTGGAGAACCTCACGTTGATGTTCGGTCCAATGAATGTCGGATCTAGCACTAGCGCATACGAGCCTAGACTCGGCATAAGCTTAGGATGATCTTTGATGTTCCAGGTGATTTCCTGGTCTGACCAAGGCATGTACCACGTCACTGCTGGCATTACCACATTGACCTCCATATGTCGGTGCTGCAAGCTTTTCCTATCTGTTTCCTCAGTTGTGAACACACGTAACTCTGATGATGCTCCCTGTACTCATTCCTTCCCTCGTTTCCGGGATACCTCTGATCCGGCTGTTGCTGATTTTCCACCTAATGCACTGCATCCCTTCTCTCGTTGTTGTCATACCTCGGCGGAGGGGGAGGCAACATTAGCTGTTGCATGGTCGCTCCGGAGAGCAATTGCTACCTAGGTAACACCTGCTGAGGTTGATCATTCCGGGGTGCCTGGGCATTCCCCGAACCACCTTGTTCTATCTTACACATCCACTCACATTGCCTCGTTGTGTGACCCGTCGGGCTATTCGGATTGGGCGTATGAAACTTACACGGCTGGTCCAACATCGACTCATAGGTATATCTCGGACGGTCTTTCTTTTCTTGCCACTGTTTCTTTTTCTCCGGAGTCCATGTTTCCTTGCCATCGTTTCTTGGAGTCCATTGCCCTCCCGTTCTCTGGCGTTGGTTTCTCCCAGCTCTGGGTTGATCTTGATTCACAGCTGCAACTTGTTGCGAACCGTAGCGATGATCCGGTCTATCATCTCTTCTTTTTCCTCTGTAATCGTTCCTCCGAGATGACCCAGCTCCATCCCTCTGATAGTATTCCTCGTTTGACTCGTTTGACGCAATCCTAGGTTGAGTCGGATCACCCAAAGCATACGAATCAGCAATCTGGATCATCTCTGCCAATGTAATTGGCATTTTCCTTTGCAACTTCATCCACAACTCGCTGCCATACCTGCACCCTTGTGCAAACCATGCTATGGCTTGCGACTCTATGACACCCTCACACGAGTTTCGCACGGTACACCACCGGGTCAAGAATTCACGATCCGTCTCATTAGGTCTTTGCTTGCACACTGCTAGGGTCTGCGACCTATTCGGCCTCTGATATGTACTTGAGAAGTTGCTGATAAACATTTCTTCAAAATCTATCCAGCAGTTGATGCTTCCGGGTGGTAAATTATTCAGCCATACTCTGGCCGGTCCTTCCAACGTCTGGGGTACGTATCGTACAGCCCATCTCAAGTTGCCAGTGGCAATTTTCACAGCCGTAGCATAGTTTATCAGCCAATCCTCCGGCTTGGTACTGCCGTCATACGTCTTCGTGCCTCTGGGCAACTGGAAGTTGGGTACCGGTGGCTCCTTCATGATCCGGGGTCCAAAGCACGCTGGACCCGGGGGACCTTGACATTCGATCTGTTCCGACCTATACAGGCGATCCAGTTTCAACCTGGCGTCATCCGGCATTAAATCCCTGCTTCCCAATCTTGACCCTATCACATGATAGTCCGGTCTGGGGTACCCTGCGTTCACCATTTCCGAATCACCGTCATTGTATCGGTTTTGCAGTTGGGGCGTACCTTTCTGTTGCATACCTTGGCCGGCACTTTGCTCTTGCCTTGGTATATTCCGCTGCTGCAGTTGTCCTGCTCCTGAGGAGTTTCGCTGTCCGGCATTGCCGTTGGCAGCGTTCCCTTGACCGGCATTGCCTTGGTCGTGGTTACCTCGGCCAGCTTCACCTCGGCTCACACTTCGTCGATCATCATTTTTCCGCGTTTCTTTTTCATTTCCTGCACGCGTCGGGTCTTACGGGACGATCTGTTTGTTCCGTCTAGCCGAGGTTACTACCTCTTCTCTCCTTGGACCACCATGAGGTGATGATGCGGCTCCAGCGGATTTCTTTGGTTTACCCATCGCCGAATGGACGATTTTGGAAGCTCCAGCTCTCTCCGGGTTAGCTCTCAATATCTCTTCATTCTGTCTGTTCGCGATCCGAACCAGCTCGTTAACCCTATCTTGTTGTCTTTGACGGGCCTCACCCGTCAGACCCTCTAACTCGGATGCAGCCGCATCTGCTGCTCTGAGGTTCTTTGCCTGGGTACTATACTTCGGCAACCCCACAGACAGATAGTTTTCCGACCCCTCTGCTCCATCATTACCTTCTCTGTTCATCTCGCTTATGAGATTTCTCCCTTTTACTTTTACCGTATCAACTTTGTTTGCCTTTGCATACTCACGCAGCGTCATGTTCAGCGACTACTGATCTGCGGCTATTTTCTTTGCGCCCTCTAGTATCTTTTGCCTAGTTTCCTCTAGCTCGGCCTGTGCCTGAGCCGGATCTACCACTTCTGCTACCGGGTTAGCCAAGCTATCCATAGCTTCTCTCAGTACATTCTTAGGCCTCTCTAGTGGAGGTCCTCTACCTTTCCTCGGTGCATTAGGTGTTACCTCCGGGTCCGGTGCTGGGTCCTTGCTCGTGCCCGCACCTGGCGCAGTCATCATCACCTCCGCATGGTCCGGGGAGCGGCGCAGCGCCCGAGCCCACGGTGAGGTGGTTCCCCCGCATCGACGATGCGACGCGGATGAACACATGATACGTCCACAGCAACGTAGACCTTGTGCGCACCGAGCTTGACGAAGAGGCCGTTGCATGGAAGAGGGCGTGTGCCGAAGCAACCAGCGTTGTCACTGACGAAGTCCAACGCTCCAAAGCACTGAACGAGCCCGGAGACGATGCGTTCGCCGGTGCCGATGAGGTTCCCTGTCCAGATCTTCACCCCTGCTAGCACCGCGGTGGGCGCCAACTGTCATGGTGGTGTCACGGCAGATGCCATGGATAGGCTAAAGGTGGGGACTAATACACGCTAGGGGAATCCAGGGAGGGATAGTGGAGTGATTCTCCACACAGAAGTTAGTATTGATTTCCTTCAAGATTACAAGTGCTCCTAGAGCTATATTGGTGAGAGGAGGAAGAAGGAGCTCTCTTACTCTTGCCCACAGTTCACCCCTGGAACCCTAACCAAAACTCTACAGCCTCAAAGAACACAACCCCCTTCTACTGGAACCCTAGCCCCCCTTATATAGAGGAGGCTCGGTCCCTGCCTAGGGCATACGTGGAGGCATATTCCTAAGAATATGCCTCCTCCCAAAGTGGTAACCCGACCGGGGTGCTTTTCCCCCGCGTCATACATGCTTTAGCTACGTAAGCCTCTGCGGCGCCTGCGTCAGCCGACATGGGCGTCGTCACCCTTGTCGGCCACGACCCGGTGGTCCTGCCCTTGCTTTCTTCGCTCATGTAGTGCGTACCGGACCTTCTTTTTGACCAGAGAGATTCCTTCCTTCTCCCAGAAGCTAAGCGGGGATCCGGATCATAGTAGATCCGGCCACACCTGTTCCTGCATATAAGTTAAACAAGCACTTCCGACTTACTCCTTAAGTCGGACGAGACAATGTTAGGCGACCCCCTGGCCCGGGTTACTCCGTGATCCGGCCTGCCTTGAGGTGACCCGGCCAGCATCCGCTTTGACCCTGCCGAACCTCGGCTAACTCGGCCCTTATACCCCGGAGTGACCCTACCCCGGAGTATCCCCCCAACAAACCGCCACTGCACTCATCAACTGTTTTTACAATCTAAAGTAGTACGTAAAGAATTACAAAATGATAGACAGAGTTTATTGATCTCGCGGTTGCAGGTGTTCGTCACGCAAGGGGAGGTCATGGCTTCAATTCCATCGAACTGTTATTTCCCCATATCGATTTTATCTCATTTAATTTCTTCTATCAACATACTAACATGTGGGACCATCCAAAAACCACCGTGAAGTACTACCATGTGAACAATGCTGACATGTGGGGTTAGTTCACGGATGATGCGTTCGATGGAAAGAAAATGAGCCAACATGCACCGTGACGAAATCAATGACGATTATACACGAGACGAAATGGATAATTGGGCTTCAGGGCCAGGGACGAAATCCACGACAATTTTGCCGCGAAAAAATCCAAAAACTTCATGAATGACTGGGTCGGAGACCCTCCGAGCCTCCTCCCCATGAAAAAGCTAGAACATCACGTATTCGTGATGTTTTTAGGTAGCATCATAAAAAAATTCATGGATCGTCTGGATTAGAGTTGAAGGTCGTAGAGTTGGAGCACGAATTATATAATATCTCTATCTAGAAATATAACAAGTTTTAGCTTTGTGAAACGAATATATCTAGACAACTTATGTGTATAGATTCAGAGTGAACCTATACACTAAAATAAATGTAGGTACATTCATTTCACAAAACTAAAATGTCTTATATTTCTGAATAGAGTGAGTAGTTTATTTATTATTTTGTTCTAACTAGAATAATAGAAATACTTAACAACTTAAGCCATGACTAATAAGAAATTACCATTGAGTAATTATTTCAAGTGAGGTGGTTCGACCTCCAACTCTATGACTTTTTAGCATTACAATGGTGTGTACTTCAGAAGAAGTAGCATCCAAATTCACTCTTTATGACATTATTAACTTGTTTAATAGATCCGAATGTAGATCTACACTAAAACAAGTAAAAATGTGCTTTTATTTTCAGTTTCACAACTTATACTTCTATAATTTAATATCCATATGTAGTATACTTAAAATACTTGAATATTTTCATGTTGTATCTCTTTTATGGTCATATTTCCGCCCTATAGTCGAATTCTAGATCCGCCCCTACTCTCAGTATAAAACTCTATTGACACATATAACTGTGATAATATACACTCTTCGATACAGTACATGGGCAATGGATCCAACGCACTAGGAACCACTCCAAGCTTAGTAAGGGACACCTTCATCCAAACTGTTTTCCTTGTTGCTTCTGAAGAAGCAATGAATTCCTCTTCACAAGATGATGATGTCGTCATGCTCTACTTGGAACTCCTCTAGCTCACTTCACCTCCATTCAAAATAAACATGTTTCCACACTAAGACTTAGAGTCATCTAGATCGGTGTCCTAGCTAGAATCGATGTAACTATTTATGACTAGCTCTTGGTCACCTCTATAAACAAGAAATGCATCCTTAGTTCTATTCAAGTACTTAAGGATATTCTCTATTGTTGTATAGTGTTCCACTCCTGGATCACTTTGGTACTTGCTCGTCAAACTAATAACATGGCACACATCAGGTCTTGTACACAACATGTCATACATGATAGAACCTATGGCTGAGGCATAGGGAACATTATTCATCTTTTCTCTATCTTCTGCTATAGAAGGATAGTAAGTCTTACCCAGAGTCTTAGCTCGCAACATTGGTAAGAAACTCTTCTTCGAGTTATGCATTTTGAACATCTTCAAAGTTTTGTCTAGGTATGTACTCTAGGATAGTCCTATAAATGTCTTGATCTATCTCTATAGATCTTGATGCCAATATGTATGCAACTTCGCCATCGTGTTTCATTGAAAAACTTTTATTCAAAATAAGCCTTAACACTTTCAAGTAGTTTTATGATGTTTTCCAATTAACAACACTAGACTTACCTGTCCACCCCCCAGGGGGCACGACTCTCATACATGACATTTGATGGCCAAGCCGTTTGATGGAAAAACGCTACGAGCATCTCAACAAGAAGTGTAGGTAGGCTAGGCATAAGAACAAAAAAGGGACATCACAATACTAGTCATCATTGCCCTAAAAGATGGAACATTAACACAATATATTAAAATGATGAACAATAAGAAGACAGATGAACATGTGAGAAACCTAAGTAGCATGTCAAAGTTTCTAACTACAACATCTAAGAAACATCCTAATAGACGTTGAACAACACGTGGACGTGAAGGCGAAGATAAAGCAATGGTCCTGATCCTCGTCTACATCCAGCTCCTCGCAGGCGATGCCTTCCTACTCCGAGTCATCCATGTTCGCCTCCTCTCCGGGATCATTGTCCTACGTCTAGTAGTCTCCTCAGAATCATCGACGGGATGATCTTCCTTCTCGTCATTGTTGAGCGGAGGGTCGTCCCAATATAGCCTGTGACGACAGCGAGGGGTAGGTATTTGCAGCGGACTCATCCTTGTTGTCATCGTCGGAAGCCTCATCTTCTTGTTCTTCATTCACAGAAGAGTCAACAAAACTATTGGCGACGTATGATACCTTCGATCCAGATTCACGGATGTAGTATAGTAGCTTATTGCTAGTAGACCTAGGTTTAATCGAACCTTGGGAAACAATGCTAAAGGAAATAAATAGGGACATGTCTACAAGACTATATTTTTCGTTTTACCTTTGTTTACCAGACCTTTGTAGTTAACTTTATATTGTGGGTTGCTTCAATGGATGGCAATAGGCCAGGGTTGAAGATTCACCTGGAGCTGCACATCATATGGGATAAAGATAATAATAAGCACAATCATGTGTAATGTTTTAATAGAGATGAAATTTGTGGGCAACACATCCTAATATACTAAAGCCCCTGCGAGCCACTGGCATAGCAATAGATTTTTGATCCAACTGTTTGCACCACGAAGCACCAAGATACAAACAATTATTAAGTGAAAACACAGATCAAAGCCTTGAGAAGTGATGTTGTTTCTATTCCCCAATGGATCGCTAAGCGAAGACCGTTCTCCCCTTACTTTCATTGGGTTTCCTATGAGATTGCTGCTAACCAATTATCTCACCTCAAGCCTTTACCGATCTCGAGGGTATTGGGTACCTATAAGTCCAAAGATCGATACAAGAGAGAACGAAACAATGATACAAATCTCTTATTCAAAAATTACACAATGCTCCCATAGATTAGATGCACATAATCATTGTGAGGTTTCACCCCAACCCGCAGCCCATGAGGACTACTCACTCATTATAATAAGATCAAGGATATAAAACATTGTGCAAAATACTTAGATTGAAATCAAATATTCTTACAATGGTCGGCGAATCACAAGGAGATCTAAAGTTTAAAGTAATGGCTATGGTTATGGAGAGGATGGATGGTTGAGAGGATGAACTATGGTGGTGGATCTCCTTTGGTGGTGTTGTGATCCAATATGAGAATGGCGTCCCTCTGTGCGGCGGTTGGGACCTCGAAGTATATAAGTGCCTTCATGAAAGTTGTAGGGCTTGACGAGACGAAGCCGATGCCACCTGTTATGGGTAGGCCATACAGGAGGATCTTTCCCGTACCGGTTGTAGTTATGGCCTATGGCGCCTGATATTGACTCCAAGTTTGCTAGGCCTTGTAGACTTCGTCATAATCTTCATTTGTGGCTCCAGATTTTGCCTTAAAAGCGTGATTTCGCGCACAACACATCTCAAAGCAATGGTTTGCATATCTTTGCAAAATTAGTTATTAGTGGCAAAGCTAGAGAGTTTCTTTTCAATTGCATGACTAAAAATGAGCATTAAACACGGAGAAAAATGGCTATTTTCATAGCCATGAATATCCCCTAAGCACAAACTTTGATCATCCTCGAGCACGAAAACAACAAAACCATAAAGAACTAAGCGTTTAAAGTGAAACAATGAGAGTATGAATTCACTTATGGTTGGTAGTCATATGCGTCCAACACTTCTTTCATTTGAAAATCTCATAAAAGTTAGATAGATGTCAAGAATACTATATGATCTTTGATAACTCAAAAAATCAAAATAGATTTTAATATAAGTATAAATAACTAAGAGTGTAACAATCAATCCAATTCCCCTAGTAAACTCTCACCTTGAGAAGGAACACTAGGATCTTTTTGTAATAGCCAAATTAAGTAAGAGAGATCATGACCCAAGTAGCATAACAATGAAGTGTCTTATTGACACCCACATTAGTAAATCAAGTCTATCAAAACACTTCTATTCTATTCATGGATTTTCAAGAAAATTCATAAAGCAGTAATGAGACCATGACAAGGACTTGTTATGTGGATCTTCATTATTTTCCATGTATTTCTCAATGAGGATCATTGAGTGATTATTTTGAACAATGGTTTGCACAACCTTCAAGAGTACCAATACTTTTTCCCATTACGGTCACAAGTGCCACCAACTCATAGACGAAACCAGGGGTTGTACCATTTATCGTTTGTAGGCTAGTAGATTTGTTGGCATCCAAAGGTGTGCATAATAAACATAGAACTTTTTAAATAGTATCATAGTTTGATCCACAAGGTTTATCTTTGGCATGGATCGCAATTACCACTAGAGTTCATCTCAATCAAACAACTCCTTTTCAATAGTGTTATCAAGTCTATCAAAACATCTATGGGGTTAAGTATCTTCAAGGGTAAACTCTCAAGACAATCATTCATCAAACAAGTCATAAATTTGAGACTTTTTCTTATTGTACTTGTTTGGAAATATTATTTCCAAGACAAAACACGGTTAACTACAAGAACTAGAGCAAAATCTTTCACAACTAACTACTCATGCAAATAAAAAGCTTTACTCTAACTATTTTAAATTACTCCCACTAGCATATCATCTTAGGAAATCAATGAACTAAGATAAACAATTCAAACTTCTAAAGTGTGAGACATAGGACATACCTCTCTTGAGTGACTTCATGAATCTCTTCCTTATGGAGATGTGTTCCTTCAAAACTCAATTTAAAAGCACTATCATAATGATATTGAAGCAAAGAGGCAATAGGCAAATCCACTTTCGTGAAAAAGGAAAACAGGAAAAATCTTTTTGTATTTTTGAGGATGGGGATTAAAGAATAGAAAAAGAACTTGCGACCAAGCAAAAAACTTAAGAAGAGAAAAACAAACTAAAAACAAAAGCAAACGAAAACTGAAAGAAAAGGCGAAGTTTTGGAACAAACCAATAAGAGTGTTTCAAAGCTCAGATGGAGATGGTGTACAACCTCATTATTACACAAATAAAAATGCCAGGGGACACATACCCAAGCTTAGGCTTTTGCAAGCCCTTTTATTGCTCATTATGGTAGTGGTGGATAATCTCCCAAGTTCAATTGGCTGCTCCAATTGTTGAAGTAGGTTGAGAGGTTGGCAGTAGCATCTTGAAAGTTGATGGAGAGGTTGCTCATGTTTTGGATGCTTCCTTCTAGAGCATAGATATCATCATAGGTGGTGTAGTAGTTTAGTGGCTGCACATCTTGTTCGGGTCCTTCTTGTTCTACTTCTTCATCTTCTCCTTCTTGTTCTGTGGGTTCTTCTTGTTGGGGTAGTCTTGCGTCAACCTGTGTGTCATAACGCAAATGTCCATCCTCGATAAAGAACAACCATTAGGCAAAGGAGCTGGGATCAAGTGACCTGCTCTAGATATATCAAGGAAGTATCTACCATTATCTCTAGAAATCATACCACATGCCCTTAGAGTAGAAAAAACGAGATGGCGGCCTCCCGCCAATGGTTGGATATTACCTAGGTTGATGTGAAGCGCTCGTGCAAGAATGGTCATGACTCCTCCTCCACATATTGGACCACGAGACTTCAAGGCTTGATGCTTAAGATAAAGCAAATGAAGGGCGCCCAAATTTGGCATTAGGTTACAGTTAGGAATAGCATCTCTAGCAAGGATCATCATATCCTCCTCATTAACTCTAGTAAACTCACCACATGGCTACAATGTGTTAGCAATAACATAGAATAAATAACGAACATCAGGGTAATCAATTTGGTTTCCCATGGGCATGTTCCCACGAATTCTCATTCTATTAAAGTAAGCCAAGGGTGATGGATCAAGAACAAAGGTGGTGGAACATATGTCAGTGGCGTTGTTGGCAAACCTAAACTAGTGATCCCATTGGTTGAGCGTCAAAGGAATACTCACAGTTCATAAGATAGAAGTTGATGCGATCAACTCCAGGCATTTTATCCTTAGGGCAATAGTGTGAGAATACTGTATGGGTCAAGGTACTGATGAACTCAAGCATCAAGTGATGGTACATGGCTTCATCCTGAAAACAAAACCACACAAACCTACTTTGTTGCAAAGTACGTCAAAATCACGATGAATGCCTAGTTGGTTGAGGATGTAAGGACACGCCCATTTGGTGGACTTGATTTCTTGGAGATTTAGACGGTTGAAATAATTGAGATGAAAATCCTCGTTGAACTCAATACCAAATGACTCGGGGGTTAGTATATCAACGGGTGATGTGGCTTCTTCCGCTACTATCACACGTGTTTGGCTCCTCGTGTTCATCTAAAACAAAAAAAACTAATGCTAATCAAAAATTTAGTTCTTTAGAACATATCATAAACAATCCTCTACACTTCTCACGAAAGAAAGTCCTCTAAAAAAACTAAGCATGCTCATAATCAATATTAGCTCAAGAACAAGACCTAAGTCTATATTGGTGATGGTGAAAGATTGAGAAAGGTTTTCATACAAATAAACTGGGGATCGGAGGAGAAACATACCTTAGATCGATTGGGTGCGAGGAATCAAAGAAAGAACAAGTAGAATTGAAGATCCAATGGAGGTGGTTTGGAGTATGGAGGTAGAAGAAAGATAGATTTGTGTTTAGGACATTTTAGGGTTACCTCTTCCTAGGGTAGAAATCGTGGCCGCATACTAGGTACGGGCGGGCGGTACAGCCGGAGCCTTCCCATACCGGGTGTCCTACTTGGGGTCGAAGGACCCCTTCCGGCAGTGCACTCGGTACGGGCGTGTGGTATGGTTGTGTGCGCCCGTACAACTGGTCGTTATTAGATCATTATGGTTTGCTCAAACTTGATGTTTTGCTCGTGATATGGTATGGGCAGGCGGTACGGCCTCCTCCGGTCGTACCAGTGGTTGTTACGGCCACTGTGTCCTGTAGAAAAATATCAAAATTTATATTTTCTTGATCTGCGATGTGGTATGGGAACGTGGTATGGGGTACTTGGTCGTACAAGTGATCGTTATGTGCCCTGTAAGCTTAAAAACTTGTGGAATTGAGTTAATAGCTTCACGTGCCTTTGAACATCTTAGTAAATGAGAAAATAACAACAAATAGACTTAAAAACATCAGTACATTAAGGCCATGTTTAAGCAAATATAAAAGATCGAGGATTACCTTCTTTTATTCTCCTATATCTAAAGGACTTCTTGAACACTCTTTATTAAAACAAAAACAAAACTAACACAAGAATAAAAACTTCATTTCACATGGGTTGCCTCCCATGAAGCGCTTCTAGTTAAGGTAAATAAGCTTGACCCGGATGGTGTTCATTTAGGCCTTGCGAGTTGAACACCCACTCCAAAGTAATTAGCTTTTAGTGCGATTATATCATCATTATTATTATGTTTGGACTTTTATTCCTAGGGAAGTGGACTATAAAAGGATCTCTAAATGGTAGTACAATTCTCACCTCGCATATCCATCCTAAGCTAAAACATTTCAGGTAGCATTCCCTTCTTGTAGATTAGTCAAAGCTTTAATATTTCTTAGGAAGGGCCTACCTAGAATTATAGGTGCTATGGGACATTTCGGCATGTCTACTATAACAAGATCAATAAGAGTAGGACATCCTGCAATTTCAACAACTATGTTTTCTTTTATCCCAACAACTTGTTTATAAGTTGAATCAGCAAGATGGAGTCTCATTTCAGTAGCTACAAATGGCCCCAAGTTTAACTTGTCAAATAGACTCTTGCAAATTGTTGACACACTTGCACCAAGATCACAAAGTGCAGGTATCTCATTAATACCAATCTTAACTTTAATAGTGGGCTCAAATATATCATTTAACTTAGTTGGAAGCATGTCATCTAGTTTCTTATACTCCATTTCTAGTTCATGATCTTTAGATGCTACTTCTTTAATAAATTGTTGGTATGTAGCATAATTACCTTGTTTAATACCGGTATTTCTTACGGTGATCATCTTTAATAAATCTTCCACTGTATACTCTGGTTTTGGCGTGTTGCTATAGTCCAGCTCTTCAAGCTCCACCCTCATGATCTTGAGGTACTCTACCGGATTTGGCTCGGGCTTTCCAGCGAATTTTGCAAGTATGAGAGCTTGGCTCTCACCTACTTTCCCCAATTGTGCCTCCACGGTCTTGGTTCTTTCTTGTAGATCCTGCACATCATTTCTAATTGCAATGGCCTACTTTGAGAATTTACCAATACTAGATTCATGGTTCTCTGTGATTTTAATAAGCATATTGTTTTTCTCAGTTTGAGCTTGCATGAAAGTTCCAGTTGTATGTTCCAATGAGAGATTTCCATGATTTGCTCCATTATTGTTATCATAATTATTATGTGGAGCACCTGCAGGATGAGCATATTTCTTTTGAAAATCTGAGCCAAAGTTTTGACTCTTCCAAGTAGGATTATAAGGATTACGAGCTATAAAATTGACATCATTAACATCAGTAGTTATAGCATTAATTTGGGTATCTTCCTTACCCTTTACTATGTTGAGTAACTCATCTACCTTTGTAGTAAGCTTTTCATTGTTTACCTTGGTGATTGCATTCACCCTTTTTGAGTTTCTTTCCACATGCCATTGTGCATGTTTGTTTTGCATATCATCAAGTAATTTCTTTGCAACACTCACTTGATTTCCCATGATAGTTCCTCCCGCAGCAGTATCTAGCATAGATTTAGACATTGGGTTAAGGCTATTATAAAATAAATGCAACATTAGCCATTCTTCCATCCCATGAATAGGACAATTCATTATGGCTTCTTTCATCCTTTCCCAAGAAAGCGCTAGTGTCTCGCAGTCTTCTTGTCTAAAACTAGTGATGTTGGATCTTAGTTGCTTAGTCTTAGCCTGAGGGGAAAACTTAGTCATAAAGATATTAGTACACTCCTCCCATGATGTAATAGTACCTTTAGGCAAAGCTAGCAACCAATCCTTAGCCTTTCCTCTTATAGAGAAAGGGAATAAACGTAATTTAACCGCATTTGGGTCAACATATTTAATACGCACCGTGTCGCAAATTTCAGTAAAAGTATTAAGGTGCAAACCTGAATCCTCAGAAGATGAGCCTCCAAATTGGTTTTGCTGAACCAAACTCAAAAGGTTAGGCTTAATTTCATATGCTTCCGCATCAATAGCCGGCTGAGTAATAGGTGCACAAATAAAATCATCAGTAGGAGTAGCATACTCCACAAGTTCCTTTTGAGCCATGGCTCTTTTCTTTTTGGTGTTTTTAGTATAAGGGAAACAAATAAACAAGGAACTAATTACTCGGGCATTTCAAATAAATAACAAGAAAGTAAACTAATAGCAAGAAATAAACTACAAACAAAAAATAAAAGTAATAACAAGGTCTCTACTGACCTCACCAGGATAGCCAATTGCTTTCCCAGCAACGACGCCAGAAAAAGGGTTGATACATTCGATTGAGATTCACGGATGAAGTATAGTATCTTTTTCCCTAGTAGACCTAGGTTTAATAGAACCTTGTGAAACAATGGTAAATGAATTAAGTAAGGACATGTCTACAGGACTTTGTTTCTTTGTTTTACCTTTGTTTATGGGACCTTTCTAGTTTACTTTATACTGTGGGTTGTTTCAATGGATGGAGATAGGCCAGGGTTGAAGATTCACCTGTACCTGCACATCATATGGGATAAAGATAATAATAAGCATAGTCATGTGTAATGTTTTAATAGAAATAAAATTTGTGGGCAGCACATCCTAATATACTAAAGCCATGCGATCCACATGCATAGCAATAGCCTTTTGATCCAACCATTTGCACCACGAAGCACCGGGCTACAAACAATTGTTAAGTGAAAACACAGATCAAAGCCTTAAGAAGTGAGATTGCTATTGTTCCCCAATAGACCGTTAAGATAAGACCGTACTCCCCTCTCTATCACTGAGTTTCCTATGAGATCACCGCTAACCAAGTATCTCACCTCAAGCCTTTACCGATCTTAGGGGTCTTGGATACCTACAAGTCCAAAGATCGAGACAACAGACAAAGAAACAAAGATACAAATCTCTTGTTCAAACAATACACAATACTCCCATAGATTAGATGCACATAATCGCTGTGAGGTTTCACCCCAACCCGCAGCCCATGAGGACTACTCACTCATAACAATAAGATCAAGGATAAAAACATTGTGCAAAATACTTAGATTGAGATCAAATATTCTTACAGTGGTCACCGAATCACAAGGAGATCTAAAGTACAAAGTAATGGCCATTGCTATGGAGAGGATGGATGGTGGAGAGCATGAACTATGGTGGTGGATCTCCTTTTGTGGTGTTGTGATGTAATCTGAGAATTGCGGCCCTCACACGATGGCCGGGACCTCGAAATATATAGGCGCCTTCACTAAAGTTGTAGGGTTTGATGAGATGAAGCCACTACCACCTGGTACGAGCAGGCCGTATGGGAGGACCATGCCCGTACCAGTGGTCATTATGCCCTTTGGCGCCTGGTATTGACTCCAGGTTTGCTTGGCCATGTAGACTTCCTCAAAATCTTCATTTATGGCTCTAGATTTCGCCTGAAAAGCGTGATTTCCTGCACAACACATCTCAAAGCAATGGTTTGCATATCTTTGCAATAATTAGTCATTAGTGGCAAAGATAGAGAGTTTCTTGTCAATTGCATGACTAAAAATGACGTTTAAACATGGATAAAAATGGCTATTTTCATATCCATAAACATACTTGTCGAACTGCACCTAGTACTCCGCGTGCTAGAGCTGTTGTCCGTGATGACTACAATTGCACATATTAATTGTAGCTAGTTTCAAAAGTAAGAGTATCAAACCACGGAGAGCTATTGGTATAGATCTTTATGGCCCTCATTACTATTCACAAGAGCGTACTTGTAATTTATCTCTAATTCCAAGTAATAGTGTGTAAAGGGTGTTGGTCTTTGAGAGCAAAAGTAAATAAGAACAAAGAAAATTACTAAAGTAAACAAGAACATGCGAGTGTGGTTGTGGTGGTGAAAATATGGTTAAGGAGTTCTCGAGGAGTGTAGGATACACCGCTAGCATTGGTATTAACTATGAGTAGGATAAATCTATGTATTTGATTATAACATGTGTGGGGAGAGCTCCATAATAAGTTGTGCCTAGAAAAACATCGGTCATCACATCTCTAAATAACCACTGCAATGATATCCAACAACCACCTATTGATCCATTACAATTAAGGGTTACCCCATGGACACCGATATTAACTTATTGAATCTCTCCTTATCCCCGTATCCATATGGTAGAGCGCCAAACGCGGTATGTCACTTCACTCCATACACAATGCCATACTTAAAATGGTAGTTCCCTCTCTATTCCTGAAGGAAAATATTATGTGGCTGACTTCACATAACACAGAGTGAGAAAACTAGCACATAATCATGGCACAAAGTAGTAGATCATCTTATTTCATATTATAATATTGCTAGGGTTTCTCCATCTCCCACCAAAAACAAAGGAACTAATCATACATGAAGGGGACCAACATCATGGCAATAGTATGGATGATATATGAAGGTGCAATTGAATACAAGTGCCAATCCACAATAGAATTTGGATTAAAATTAAGTAGACAAAAGGGATCGATATTGGAGATAGTCACTAGTAGAAAACAAGGCTTCCGTTTTGGAGCTGCCCAGCGATCAGTCCCGGTTGCGTTATGCACCGGGACTAATGCGAGCATTAGTCCCGGTTCGTAAGGCCAGGACGCTACATGGGGCAGGGCCACGATTGGTCCTGGTTCGAGAGTGGACCTTTATTCTCGGTTCGTACCACGAACCGGGACTAAAGGGGTTTCGTGTAATACCTTGGACCCTACGCTCTAAGCAACAATCCAGGAATGAACCCAAAAGTGGATAAGGGATTCTACCACGGAGGCCCAAGGCGACCCACGTGTAGGCCCGTAGTAGCAGAGCAGGCACGATACTGGCCAACCACCCTACCCACTTTCAAGAACATCATGACAAGAGAGAGTGGCGTAGTCGACAGGTAAAGCGATAAAAAACATACACAAATGAGTATGTATGTTAGCGGCATGCAATAATACATCAGAGCCAGACCATCTAAAAATAATAGAAATAGAAATATTCAACGCCATATGGAAAGATCTAAATATCCTAGATAGACATAATAGTTTAGGATACATCCTCATAGATCACACATCAGAGTATCAAGTGGAAGCGGAAATCAAGATCAGAGTACGGATAAGAAGCAAATTGGCAAAAAATGCCCTGAAAATAAGCGCATCGCGCCCAAAGATCTCTCGGATCTCCATCCTCGGAATATCTACACCTGACAGTCGTTGCCACCATTGTCGGTCTCTTCGACCCAGTACCCTTCCCGTGCGTAAACCTGTCCATCTGAACCAAATATTTATCGTCTGAGACCCCAGGGGTACTCAGCAAGTCTTAATGCATCTAAAGGGAACAACCTGGGGTGATGAAATTGCAGCAAAAGATAATAGCTAAATAGTTCTATAGAGATACGCTCCAACATCCGCCCAACCAGATATGGATGGACGCCCATTAATTAGAACAACAGTTATATAGGCAACATAAATAAACATCGCTTTCCCTCCTTCTCGCTTACCGATGAGAAGGTAGAAGAACATCCCATCTGTTGGAAATTTTATGAACCATTCCATGAGTATTGTGCTATTTACTAGTCATGTTTTTGTCAAATTAAAGACAATACTTTAGTTATGCTTGTCCATGATCAAGAAACTGTGATCCAAGTCATCCATAACCGTAGACAAGGTTTTCAGAAAGATTTACCCTGTAGTGGTGCACAAATAGCAACACACGCACGATCAACCTCGGGAAAACCAAATAAAAAGCAATGAGGCCTCATGACAATGCATTCACATGATTCATAAAATATTTAAGGGGGCCACCCCATTAAGCTACCCACAACAAAGTTGGTCGTCTCTGAGATGGACCCAGGGTTTGCGCCAATGGCGGTAAAAGACTGGCAACCCGAAAGTGTGACTAGGCTTGTCTATGCCGCGAAAACACTCAGCATTTCAAAATAGTACATGCGCTCCACGCATAATAGTAAATAAAGTAGTAAAGCATGGCATTAGTATGGGATAGTAATAAAGCCTGAAACTACTTTGTGGCCCCAAGAAATAAAATCTGAATCAAGCTCAGTGGCATGTCTCGCCTACGCTGACATTGAAGATGTTGGACACCCTCTATTTGTTTGGAAGTGGGCACGAAGGCGTTCCGGCCTCAACGTCGATGAAGGAACCTGCTAATACAAGTACACAACACATACAGAGCACACAAAGTCATTTTTTACCTAGGTTTGGGCTGTCCTTTGGCTAACAACCCTACGTCCTGCTTTGGTGGATTATCTTTGGTGGATCAAGGTACAAGAAGATGATCTCTATAGTGCCGGGGAGCTACTTTCTCTCTAGCTTCTACACTCTCGGGCTTCCTCTTTCTTTCTTCTCTCACTTTCCTACCTCTCTTCCTTCTCTCCAGCACGGAGGAGGATATATGTTCTACCTCTCTCTTTATCTGCTCCTCACAAGATCTCAGCTCCTCTCCCGATGTCCGATCTCCCCTACTCCTATGGCCAAGTGCCTCCTTTTATACACCAAGGGGTCACTACAAGGGACGATGTGGAGTACCGCCAAGAGCGTTCCCGGGATCAATGGTCGTGCACCACACAGTTTTCAGGCAGATGGGCGGTGCCTGTGGCCAATGGATGGCCACAGGAGATGCACATGCGCACTTGATGGCTGAGTGACAGCACCGGCTCCGAGCTGTCAGTCCTGTCGGTGGCGCGCTGCGGTGGACTGCACCGCCATGATGATACCCAATGGCGATGGCGTGTCGCCGGTTCCCAAGGCCGGGGCTGACATGCCTTGTCAGGCTCAGCTGACTCTGGTTCGCAGGTTGCGCCTGGCCTAGGAGAAGCATTTCCATGGTCCTTCCAGGGTTCAATCGAGGCTGCTCATTAGCTTTGCTGCCCCCAATCATTCCCTTACCCTCCTTCCGAGGGACCACCTTGCACGCGTCGTTGTCTTTTCCTCCCTGTCCATGCCCAGCTGGCGGATCGAGGCTCATCTTCTAGCATTCATCTCATCCATAGGCACCCACATCACAACTGACATTTAGTCTCCATAGGATCATCATTCCAAGTCCATACATGCTTGGAGCACACGGTGCTCGCATCCATGTGACGCACTTGCCGGCCAGGCCACGCATCTACTAAGCCGCTGACCGGTGGGTCCTGGACGATGTGCTACGGCGCAATGCGAGGGACCCCCGATCTCATTACACCGACAGAAGCTATTGCGGGGAGCACAACATGACTAGACTAAACGCTTTCCCAACCCGCAGAGCTGACGTACACACACCTGAGCACTCAAGTGGCTATGGGACTGCCGGGCCATGCCTTGGCTTGCTGCAGCCTGCATTGACTGCGCCCACTTTGGTTCCTGCAAAATAATGTTTGTGGGGCACGATTGTTGCCCTCCCACGAGCCAGCAAGGTGGGCATCAATCGTTCACCCTCCTCATTTATTATAAAAGGGAAGGAAGTCATAGGGCTATGGCTTACTCCCTACTTCCACCGCAACCTCTCGCTTCCAACTCCCTGATCGGTGGTGATAGTGTTGGGTAGCTCTGGTGTTGACGACCCTCCTTATCTGGTGGGGGAGGTGGCTCTAGCCTTATCAGAGAGGCTATAGAATAGGCATAGGCGCCGGGGAGGCGACAGCGGAAGGGGGGCCCTCCTGGTTGACGTTCTCCTTCTCCAAGGCGCAAACACAACCCCTGGCGCTAAGGTCGCTACGGATGGCGGGAGCTTGATGGGTACTCTCCTCCCCCGCCGCTCTATAGCGGGGAACGTGATGATGAAACAGTGGGCCCTATTGGCTTCGAGATTATTGTCTTCCTTCCAATGAAGTTCAAGTGGTGGATGCGCCTGCCTTGTTCGCCGAGGAGCTCCGAGAGCACCCCTCATACAAGCTCCGGATGCGTGAGGCTAGCGGGGACCAGCCCATCTGAAACTTGTAGAGGTGGGTGGATGGTGCTGGCAGCCTATACCTGTGTGACAGGTGGCTAGACTTCCCAGCCCACTATGAGCTGAAGGTTGGCGATGTCCTCAAGTTTTGCTTTCGCGGCAGGGGCTGCCTGTCGGTGAAGATCTGCAATGACACCCTCTGCAGCTTAAGCTATTACCCGCCCTAGTCTTCGACTTGGACCTCAGCGACGCCTAAGGTGGGGCGTCATGCTGAGCGAGTGACATAGTCGCGCACGAGGTGGAGGGGGGGTGTGCGGGCTCCTCCCTTGCGCCGCCGACTTTTGGCTCTCTCGTTTACATCCGGGGTGTTCTCCGAGCCAGTTGCTGCATTGTACATTTCTCACATGTAATGCCAATTAGCTATTATTAACGAATTTACCTTTGCTTTTGCGTTAGTTGCTCTGTTCCCTACCGCCTAATGCTTATGCTGTCCTTGACTCATCTGTCCCTTGCTGCATTTATGCCACTACGGGGACCGTGGGAGCGTTTTTCATCTTCTCAGGCGCCTTGCTCCCGTTCTCTAGGTTCTAGCCTTGCGGTCGACTGATGCCTTGCTTGCGGGGCCAGCCGCCCCTGGAAGCTCGTGGTCGCTGCTACTCTCGCCTGGTGGTGAGCCTTACACCCTCATTGAGATCTTCCCTTGGCCTCTTCTTGCTCATGCATCCGTTGCTCATCCTAAAACACGATGAACACACCTTACGGCATCTTACCCATGCCTCAAGTTTAAAACAGGGTGTCGTGCACTTGATCAAGGCGCACGACATTGTCAACTCGAGGGCCGGATGTGGGAGGTGCGTCTTCAGGATTTACTGCTTGTCAGGAATGCCTAGAGCACAACACTCATACCTCAGAGCGGATCATGAGAGTACTACGTATCCTAGCCCGACAGTCTGGTCCAGAGAAAATCCACGTCTGGTCCAGAGAAAATCCAATGGAATGCAAAATCCTAAAATGGCTTGGAAAACGGAAATGGGAGGAAAACGAGAGCAATGGGATTCTCATTCCAAAACGGGGGCAGCGTCCAAGATGTTTACACATAGGCGGGCCCGGCCAGATATGCTAGTATTCATCGCATTTGCCGGGAGTACTACACTCACTCCCGGGCTTTTAGGGTTTCTAGGAGCACCACACATGCTCCCGAGCTTTTATTTGCCAGGGGAACCTCCACCGAGACCCGGGATTTTAAGGTTGCCGGGAGCACCACACATGCTCCTAGGATTTCATTTGCCAGGGGAACCTCCATTCCCACCCGGGCTTTTAAGGTTGCTAGGATCACCATGCACGCTCCCGGGCATTTTAGCTGGTAGGGTGGATGCGATAAGTTTTTATCTTACTCAAGGAGCCACTAGTACCAGAATTGTCATCAGAACTAATGCCAGAAAGGGTCGCAGCCTTTTCCTGGGCGAGCCAAGAATCGGGGCAAAATGTTGGTACGAGTCGGACAAAGAGTCAGTGTGAGTCATAGGAAAAGCAGTGGCTGACAGTTTGAATAGTTGTTCAAAGTAGAACAATGCGTCCCTGATATCACCTTTGATGGTCAAGGTCCCCCACAAGGAGGGAAGCTTGAGCGAGTTGTAGGCATGGTGGGATACCACCATGAACCTTGCCAAGGCAGAGTGCTCTATTATGCTATTATACGGCAGGGCAATGTCTGCAACATCGAAGATGATGTTCTTAGTGTGGTAGTTGTCTGGAGTGTCGAATGTGACTAGCAGTTCGATATGCCCCATGGCCGGATAGCTCCCGGGCATATGCTCGTAAAAGACCCCATAGGGGCTAATTGATCCTCTATGATCTGGAGCTTATCCGGCAGCTTTGCCGAGAGGATGTTGAGGCTAGCCCCTCCATCCACCAGTATATTGGTAACTCTAACGTTCTTTATGATGGGGGGAGACCACCAGGGGTAGCGTTTCGACCCCAGCGTTGTGGTCCGGGTGATATCCCGCGTCAAAAGTAATCGGCACATGAGACCACCGAAGTGGCCGCTGTGCCTTCGGGCTAGGCTGCACGGTGCACATTTCATGGGAGAAACGCTTAAACTCCCCGTGGGAAGTCATGGTGTAGGCTCCTCCGTGTGTGCATGCGCAATCCTGTACTTGTGGGTACTATCCACACCCGTCGTTGTCGCCGCCTTTATTAACAACAAGGTATTTGTCGCACACTTGAGGGGTTGCGTTGTCGCGGCCCCCTCCGTGCCCTACTATTTCTCTATCTCCACTGCCTCCATCTCCTCCTCGTGCAGCGCCCATGTTGCCCTTGCGACCTTCAGTGGGGGCAGCTAGGCCTGGTTGGGTTGGGAAGTCTTTCACATGATGGCCAGCCTTGTTTCAGTGGTAATAGTTCTCGAAGGTACCGTTAGCCCCCTGCTCAGCGATGCGCCTCTTCCGTCCCTCGGCGTAACTGAGGATGGAGCGGTAGTTTCGAGTGTCATGCTCGTCGGACTCGTGCACATGGCACCACTTCGCCATGGCAGGCTTGGCAGCTGCACCACTTCTTGCTCCGGTTTGGTCTTCCTTTTCAGCTCGACGGGAGCACTAGGCTCCACAGACAAAGCCTGTCGAACGCCACGCTTACGCGAGACACTCTTCTTCGCAGTAGTGCTTCCCGGGTCTACCTCTCCAGCGGCTTCCCGGGCAGTGTCCTCGGGCGCAAGGCGTCCTTCCTCTGCTAAGGAGCAGAGGTCAACCAACGCCCACATCTCATGGGTGTTCTTGACGGAATGCATATTAAGCTCTTATCGCATCTTGCTGTCGTGCACATTCATGGTGAACGCGCCAATAATGGCGGCATCCTCTCACTTTGGGATAGTGGGAGCGATCTACGAAAATTGCAGCATGAAATCTCATAGTCGCTCACGACTCCTCTGGACCATTGTGTAGAGATGAATGTGTGCTCCTAGGTGCTTGAAGGCTCCCTAGAACGCACTCACAAAGCGGGTACACAACTCGGCCCAGGAGCTAATGGACTCCTTTGGTTGGTTCATCAGCCTAGACAAGGCCATGCCCTTTAGGGCCATTGGAAATCAATTGGCCATGACCTTCTCATCAGCACTAGAAGCCACCATTGCGATTAGATGGCCAGAAAGTCCTTTGGGTTTGTATTGCCTTCAAACTTGACGGGGACAATGGGACGGAATTTAGGTGGCCACGACTCCTGCTGTAAGGCAGGAGACAAGGCGGGGCACCCGCTTCCGTATCCCAAAGCCATGCTTCCTGCCTCAACTGCGCCCTGCGGGTTAGGGACGGCCGCACCCGCATCCTATTGACGCAGATGCAGCAGGTAATCTCGAACCAACGCCTCGTTTGCCATGGTGGAATCGTCTTGGCGTCCTTCGGCGCGCCTGTGCGTGGGGTCAGAGGATTTGTAGCATCCCAATTGTCTAACAATTGTAATCCTACTTGCCTAGTCTATATATATGCTACTTCCTACATAATTATTACATCATCATTATATCATTCTCATGTCACCATGCCACTTTGCATTTTAGCATCATATAAACCCCTCCATTTGGTTCTTATCCCATATGCATTATATATTGTAGTTGTCTCTTGATATATTGTATTTGCTTCTTGATATATTGCTTGATGCCTAACTTGAGTTGTGGGCATATCTCTTTCAACTCCACCACCTTTCTTGTCACCACCTTATAATTCCACCATCAAAACTATATATGAGCACTTGTATTTCTTTTGGTATTTGTCTAGCTCATATGTATTAAGATGGATCCATTTCTAATTCTACATGCTTCCATATACGATGCATGTTGTTTTCACAATAGTAAATATGAGGAGCCACATTGCTACCTTTATATGCTATGCGAGTAGAACTCCTTCAAGTTTCCATATGGGTTAAATTTGAATGAATGACCATGTTTGAATATACTTAGGCCCTAGGTTTATTAGTGGATCACACACACGCAAGCTTGGACACTTTATATTCATGCATGTTCCTCTATTTGGTCCATATGGGTGAGCAAGCTTCCTTTCCTTTGTTTTAGCCTTTATTCAATTTTGAATACATGTCTAAATAAATGCAAATGATGTGATCTAGTCGTTTTCACCATTAGCAACGTCATTTATTACATATGCATGGGCAATGCAAAGCTCCCCTCGTATTCAGTTATTAGAATCCTTTGGGTTCATGAGGGCTTGTTTGTTTTCAGTCAATGATTCAATTCAATTCTTGCCACATGTATGGTAACCTGGATTTCTTCTTTATATGTTTGCCACCCCTTCTAAGTGGATCAACTACTTGTTCTATGTGCTGGTTTTGTTCTGATTCTTTTCAAATATTTTGTAAACAATAAGATGTTTTGAAATATGGAAACAAGAAATTCAAACAAACAAATAAAAATGAAAACATAAAATGGATTAGAGAGAGTAGCCAGCTAGTAGCAGTCCATCAGGAGAGCTAGGCGTAGCAGCCTAGAAGCAATTCTAGCCCAGCCGGGTTCCTCCTTCCCTCTTTTTCGCTGGCAGCCCAGCGCGACACAGTAGCTCACCCGGGGTCCAACTAGACCAGCCTACCGATACCCATGTACCTCTTTGACCCCTTCTTCCTGTTACTGTACGTCTCCCTTCTTCCTTTGCCTCTACAGGAAAGGGCGAGGAGCAGGTAGCCGTCTCCGCCCTGTCAGCCTTGTCATCGCCCGGACGGGCTACCAGCAGCTCCTTCCCCTCTTTTATTCCCTGCACGAACCGCAACAACCCTAGCTTGCTCTCCTTTCCTCCCCTTGTTTCTCTGCTGCCGCCGCCATGGCCAAAGTACTATGTAGCTTCGCATCGACACTCTCGTTGGAGTCCAAGAGCACCGCTGCCTATGTCCTCACCGCCTCCGGCTGAACCAGCCTTCCCCAGCCACATATCGGTGAGAAACACCTCCCCCTGTCGGTCCTCTATTCATTCACATGGCCATGGCTCCATCGCGTCGTAGTTGTCTCGCCGTAGCGCACTGCTCCGGCGCTTACCACACTCGCGCGCCATTCTCTGTCCGCGACAACAGCAACAACAGCTCCACGCAGCATTTTCTCCCCTGTAATCCGCGAAATATTCCGGCCTCTGCCGTCCACCCTAGCCCAAACAACAAGAACGGAAGTTGTAGTATGTCAGGTGATCTTCGTTTTTTGTTTTAGTAGCATCGAGCGATTCGCCATTGATTCATCTCCATGGTCGCTGAACACCGGCCAGATCTCAGCGTCGAACTGGCGAGTTCAGTTTCGTTAGTCAGCCTGGCCAGAAACTTTGCAGAAACCCCCTGCAGGATTGTTCTCCTCACGACTATGTCCAGCCAGTTCAGCCTCACCAGCTCAGTCCATGGCCTCCCAGTCAGCACCTCGGGCCCATCTGTCAGCGTCTGAGCCTAGATGAATCTCGGTATAAAAAGTATGTTGTATTTTCGAAATAAAACAAAATCTAGAATATGAGAAAAATGGATTTAATTCAAATAATTTCATATCTTTTTAAATATTTTGAATTTGACAAAAAAGTAAAATGAAATATGAATCAAATCTAATATGAATTCAAACAAATTTACAAATTTGACCAGAATCGACTCTAACTAGTCAAACCGTTGACTTTTGACCCCTTTTTAATATAATTTGATTTACATATTTTTTTACATCCACATTTTCAAATAATACAAATGATATATGATTTCTGATCAGAAAAATGCCAGGAATTCAAAATGCCATCCAAAATATTTTTTGAAGAATTTAAAATTTCGAAATTAGTTAAATGCCAATAAATGTCTTTTCTTAATAAATCTATAACTTTAATTCCGTAATTTCAAATTCGATAAATAATATATCTAAATCGATCAGCGCGACGAGCCTGTTCTACATATGCATTCCATGATATGAATTGAAGCATGCATAAAATAAATATTATAAAAAAGCAAGATTTATGCCACTAAAATGATGTTAAATAAATACTAAAAATGCTTATTTCTTGCTCCACATCTCACTCATGCCATGCTATGTTATACCATGCATTTGTGTATCATTTCATCACAACATACGTTGTTTGCTTATTGCATATGTTTTATATGATTGTGCAATGTATTTATTTGGCCGTTGTGTGTTTAGTTTTTATCCGGATAGACGTTGAGCAAGGAGAATATCAGGAGCCTCAGGAGTATTACCTGGATCCTTCTATTCTATAAATAAACTGCCAGACAAGCAATTTCCCATGCTTGCATACATATATCACTTATGCCTCTATTTTATTCTTGCATCATAGAGTCACGATTGCATTAAATTGAATACCAAGTATTGCATATCCTATGAGCCATTACTACATGAGTTGTTTGAGCCATGCGAGTTGTAGAATTGGATGTGTAGGGTTTGTGCGAGTCTCCGGATAACGAGGTACTGATGGCTCTGAAATATAGCCATCTACATCCACATTTAAACTTGATTTTAATCATATTTTTGATGAAATATCTCTCTAAACCCTGCCACTAATGCTGATATTCAGAGGGATATACAATCCTTTCTTTTTGTATTTTTCCTGCGCAGATAATATCGTTTAAAGGAGGGAATCTCTACATTAAAGTCACAGATACGAGATTTCCAACAACCAGAAGAAACCAGGAGCCGGACAACAGAGATAGCCGCTTTAACGACCAACTATACGACCGGAGCAAAAATTCTGACTGTATAGCTCCGGTCGTATAGTTAGCGCCACCATCGTTAGGTCAAACAGAACAACTTTCATGAAGGGACCGCTATATAAAGAATCCTACGAGAAAACAAGCCAGACCTCGCCAAAAAGTCTCTGCCACAGATCTCCAGCCACCTCCAGATCTGCAAACCCTTCTCCATCTCCATAGCCATATTCCACCACTTGTAATAGTAGATCTCTTCTCTGATTAGCGACATTGTAAGACTATTCCTATCAATCTGATGATTTTCATTACAATGTTTTTGATTGTTGATCTCATCTCTATGTGTGAGTAATTCTCCTTAGGCTAAGGGCTTCGGCCTAGCCATGTAGCAATTGTGCATGTGATTTATCATAGATGGGATCGTGTATTAGTTTGTATGACATGATGATTATTGTATCCTCTCTTGCCTCAATCCAAGGACTTGTCAGCTACCCAAGACCCCGAGGGTTGATCCAGGTATAGGGAGTATGAGTGATGACTGATCTGAAGGTTGGGAACCCTAGTGATAGAAGGGGTACTATGACTGTATGTGAGGGATTTGCTTGGGATTAACGGTGACATCACTATGCATATCATTAGTTCTCTTTCTTCTATGGCTGAGACTAGTAGGTTATTGCTATAAGAGGTTGCAGAGGCAATAGCAATTATGGATGCACTGCCCACATATAATTTATCTTGCTCTAACAAGTACACACATACTTTATTTCTATCTTTTATTTCCATCAGATGTTTTTGCATAGCTACAGGTGAAACCGAACGCCCTAGGCCCTCTCTCTCCATCATCAACAACAAGCTATTGGTCTGGTAAAAACACAAAAGGAATTCTAAAACTCCCGAAGGTCTGTTGAACTAACTTCACTACGCATTCGATTCCCGTGGATTCGATAACCTAGGTCTACTAGGGAAAAAGAGCTATACTACATCCGTAATCCGGATCGAAGGTATCAACCCTTTTTCTGGCGCCGTGGCCGGGGAAGCAATAGCTACCCTGGTGAGGTTATTAGGAGCCTTGCAGATGGAGGAACATTTATGGGTAAACACATTACTGAAGCAAAGCAGCTGCTAGACAATATGCAAGACAACCATGCCCAATGGCATGTGGAAAGATCAAACACGAAGAATGTGAACTCTGTTTCACCACAAGAGACCAAAGATCTTAATGCTAAGTTGGATGAGCTCATACTAGCCGTAAAAGGTAAGGAAAATCAGGTAAGAGCCACCCCGAAACAAACATAGAAGAAATAGACTTCGTAGCTCGTAATGATTACAATCCTATCTTGGAAGAAGAGTTACAATCCTAACTTTTAGAAACATTATGCTAGTCCTGCAGGTAACTCTAATAATAATATGGGAACTAGTAATCGTAGTCTCCAAGAAACGCTTAAGTCTTTCATACACTCCCAAAATGAACAAAATAATATTCGAGTCAAAATTATAGAGAACCATGATGCTATGCTTGATAAATTATCTAACCAAGCTATTAGTTTGAGAAATGATTTGCAGGCCCTTCAAGAAAGAACAAGGATCATTGAAGCACAACTAGTTAAGATAACCGAGAGTCAAACTCTCATTCTAGCTAAATTTGCAGGTAAAGATGAGCCCAATCCTATTGAAGAACTCAAAATGATGAGGATCCAAAGGGAGGAGCCTGAAGAACTAGATTATAGTAATGGCCCTTCACCAAGCTACACCATCGGAGATCTTGTAAAGAGGATCAACGTCAAAATTCTGGTAAGTGAAGGTAATGATGAAGCCATGTATCAACACTTTGTTGATCAAGTAGCAATTAAGGTACACGAGCTTGAAAAAGAATACAGGAAAATCGCTGAAAAGTTACCTGTTAAACTAGATGACATATTTGAGCCTACTATTAACATGAAGATTGGAACCAATGATATAGCTACACTTTGTGATCTAGGTGCAAGTGTCTCAACAATTCAAAAGAGTCTTTTTAACAAGTTAAATCTTGTCTCCTTTGAAATTACTGAGTTAAAATTGCATCTAGCAGATTCTACCTACAAACAAGCAGTAGGGATTAAGGAGAACACTTTAGCTTACATCAAAGGTTGTCTTGCTCTCATTGATTTTGTTATAGCTGACATGCCCGAAGATACTGTTGATCCTATAATACTAGGCCGTCCTTTCTTGAGAACTATAAAGGCTTTAATTAATCTGCATGAAGGGAACATGAAGCTGCAATTGCCATCGCGTGATCCTTTTGTTATTCATTTCCCCAGGAAGAAGAAAGCCAAACATGACGAGAAGGAGGCCATCACTTTGAAGGCCAATTACTTTGGAGTGGGTGTTCCACTCATCTGGCCCAAGTGAGTATCACTAAGGTCAAGCTATTGACCATAAAAGTGCGCTCCATGGGAGGCAACCCATGTGAAATAAAGGTTTGAGTTAAGTTTTTAGTTTTAGTTTAATTTCATGTTTAATAAAGAGTGCTAGAAAACTCCATTTGAGGGGAAGAAGTTCGGTAGTACTTGAAATTCTGCTTTATTCATGCTATTGTTGGACGACAATATTTACTGTCAATTTTCTGTCAAAAACAAGGTATATCACTAAGTTATAAGAAAAGAAATAGTTTACAAAGAAACAAATTTTTTTTGACGCACACAGAGAGTTTAACAACCAACTATACAGCGGGAATAAAAATTCCGACCGTATAGTTCCGGTTATATAGATATCTTTGTCATCGATATTTTTTTGCAATATGTACTGAGAGTTTAACAACCAACTATACAGCGGAAATAAAAATTCGGCCGTATAGTTTCGGTCGTATAGATATCAATGCCTTCGTACAATTTCTTTTAATATGTACTGAGAGTTAAACGACCAACTATACGGCGGGAATAAAAATTCCAGCCGTATAGTTTCGGTCGTATAGATATCGATGCCTTTGCAAATTTTATTTCGCAGGGACAGATAGTTTAACGACCAACTATACAACCAGAATATTTTTTTCCGCCTGTATAGTTGCGGCCGTATAGCTGTGCCGCCAGGAGGAAACCCTAATATTTTGACAGAACGCCAACTATACGGCCGAAACACATGTTCCACCCATATAGTTGTGTCCGACCATAAAATCACACGAGAAGGTACTCCAACTCCAAAACTTCAATCCTTTTCCTTTCTTCTACCTCCAAACTCTCTCAAAACCTCAAGGGATCTTCATCTCTACTCAATTTCGTTCGATTTCCTCGCACACAAGTGATCTACGGTATGTTTCCCCTCCGATCCTCCAATTACTTTTTGCAAATTCATCTTCGATCTATTGTCACTGTCAATCTAGGGTGAGACCTACTATGAACCAATTGACATGGTTTTCTTGCTTAGATTATTATCTTGAAGAGAATCTTTAGTGTGCTTAGCTGAGGAATATATTGCACTTACTATTGTTGGACCAAAAAGTTTTATTTTTCCTTTTTTCAATGTTGTAGATGACGAACACAAGGAGCCAAACTCGTGCTCGTGCCACCGCTAGCGCTTCTTGGGATGTCGCTCAGGAACGCATGGGGATTCAGTTCAGGGATGAGGCCCATCGTGATCGCTTCAACAGGATCAAGAACCACGAAGTGAAGGCCACCAAGTGGGCTTGCCCCATTATATTGAACCAACTCGGTATTTCTAATGACTTTAATTTACTTTGCAATAGATTTGGCCTGCAAAACTTTGTGTAGAATGATTTACCTACTTATCGCCGCTTAACCATTGAATTCCTAAGTTCGTTGCAAAGCACTGTTAAACAATGGGAAGGATAGGGTACTATTTCTTTCCGTCTGAAGAACAACAACTACACTTTAACATTTGATGAATGTTGCGCATGTTTTAATTTGCCAAACAATGATGCTCATACTTTACGTGCATCCTTTACTGGCTTAAGTCCTTCCCCTGATAAATACTATAATGGAATGAGTTTCACTAGTAGAGTGAACAAGGGGAAAAATATTCAACATCCTGCAATTCGCTATTTGTTCTATGTTATTGCTAACACCTTGCAGGCACATAATGAGTTCACGATACTCAACGAGGAGGACATCCTAGTCCTTGCAAAGGCTGCTTATATCAACTGCAACCTATCACTCAACTTGGGCGCCATCCTTGTGCGCTACCTAGAGCAGCAAGCCTCCCAAAGCCAAGGGCCAATCACAGGAGGATGCATCATCACCGTGCTTGCTGCTGCCCTAGACATTGATCTAGGTGAGTTCCAACCCGTAGTAGGTGAGACACGTGTTGGTTTCTCCACCTTGAGGGCCTGTGGAATGCTCACTAGGAAAGGTGGTGTTTATTATCTGCATATTGCTAGAACGGGCGTATCTACCACGCTCCTATGCCTAATGGTCTTTTCTCTATCGAGGATGGATGTTTGTTATAAGATTCGCATGTTGAGCAACACCAACCGGAGGAAGAGATTCCTGAAGAGGATGAGGACCAAGAAGAGGAGCAAGAAGTTCCTTAGTAAGAGGAGCAGGCACAAACCCGGTTCGCCACATACCAAGATTTCCAAGGACTTGGAGAGACAGTGGAGAGGATGCAAAACCTCTCTTTGAACCTCCGAGAATCAACAAGTAACCTCTCAACTCAATTTGCGAACTGGAGTAACGACTTTTTCCTGCCACCACACTGATTTGAAGGGCTTGCAAAAGCCTAATCTTGGGGAAGTTTCCTCATGTATCTTTATTTTTAGTTCATTTGCTTTTATTTATTTCGAGGTTGCACTTTTATTTGAGTTTATAAGCACTCGTGTTGGTTTCGCCAACACTTTATCTTTAGTTCTTTCTATTTTTCTTTCGAAAATTTCTAGCCATGCTTTGCCACCAATTTTCTATTCTTTAAATTCCCTCTCCTAAAAATCACAAAAAGATTTCTCCATTTTTCCTTATTTTCCCTCTCTCTTTTCTTTCTGCCTCGAGGTCTTCTTATATTTGCAGGAGAGCGATCGACTTCAAGTTTCCAAGAAACAAATAAAAAAGGAAGAGAGAAGTGGAACCAAACATGAGAGGTATGCCTTATGACTCCTAACTTTTGAAGTTTGAGAAACCCATGCTAGTTAGTAGTAAATTTTGAGATATTATATTGGTGGAGTGAGTCTTTGTATCATAAGATTTTTTCGTTTACATGGGTATTTAATTGGGATCATTTTGTTCTAGCTCTCGTAATTAACCAGGTGTGGCCTAAAAATTGCTAAACAATTGTAATAAGAAAAATTCTCACGATTGAAGGCTTGGGTGTTGTAGTGCTTACTCGTGAAGGTTTATTTCTAGAGACACTCAACACCACCGAAAATGTTAATTGACTTGATAGCTCTCTTTAAAAGGATTTGTTCGATTGAATTAAGGTTTAGCGGTTTTTGTGAGCATGCCAAAGTTTGACTTGTTAGTCATAAGAATGATATAGCTTTACGTGTGTCAAACTTCATGGGATGCCAACAACTCCGCTGGCCTACGAACGATCTTCATGGAGGAAACTCCTAGATTTTGGCTATGAGTTGATTAAACACTTATAGCAGCAATGCTATAGTGGGTATGATTCTTGGCACTCCCGGGTAGCTGTAATCATGATGGAATTACTCCCCTGGCTATTATGAGTAATAATTATGCAAAAAGGAAAAAAACCTTACTGATGCCACGAGTGTCCATCACCGCCCGATAAACCAACAAAAAATCTTTGGCATGCTATCAATTACTTAAAAAATGAAATTCTTGAAGGCTAATGAATAGAAAAGTAGTGCTTGCAAAGTTTTGATTCATTGATGTGGGAGAATTGAGATACTCTAGTATATATTCTTTTTATGACAACTCTCACACTCTTAATTTACATGATTATACTTTACTGTTCAAAGGCAATCTTATGAGTTGATAACTTGATATGGAATAAAGTTTACTCATTTGAATCATCCATGTTTACAATAATTTTGCTGCACTATAAGGATGCATGAAACCCATATGATATGCTTGCCATTACTCTATCTATGCTGAAGTTTTTCAGATTTATGAAGTGGAGGAAACATGATACTATTAATCATGAGTAAGATCACCATCTCATTATTTCGGTTTAAATGTTGAGTTCCTTATTGATTTTGGGTTTCTTGCTCGGGACGATCAAGTTTAAGGTTGGGGAGGTTGATGGATCTAAAATATAGACATCTACGTCCACATTTATAATGGATATTAATCATATTTTTGATGAAATATCTCTCTAAACCCTGCCACTAATACTAATATTCAAAGGGGTATGCAATCCTTTCTTTTTGTATTTTTCCTGCGCAGATAATGTCGTTTAAAGGAGGGAATCACTACATTAAAGTCAAAGATACGAGATTTCCAACAACCAGAAGAAACTAGGAGCCGAACAACGGAGGCAGACGCTTTAACGACCAACTATATGGCCGGATTAAAAATTCCGACCGTATAGGTCCGGTCGTATAGTTGGTGCCGCCACCGTTAGGTCAAACAGAACAACTTCGTGAAGGGACCCCTATATAAAGAAGCCTCAGGCGCTAAGAAAACAAGCCAGACCTCACAAAAAAGTCTCTGCCATAGATCTCTAGCCGCCTCCAGATCTCCAAACCCTTCTCCATCTCCATAGCCATATTCCACCACTTGTAATAGTAGATATCTTCTCTGATGGCGACATTGTAATACTATTTCTATCAATCTTATGTTTTTCATTACAATGTTTGTGATTGTTGATCTCATCTCTATGTGTGAGTAATTCTCCTTGGGCTAAGGGCTTCGGCCTAACAATGTAGCAATTGTGCATGTGATTTATCATAGATGGGATCATGTATTAGTTTGTATGACATGATGATTATTGTATCCTCTCTTGCCTCAATTCAAGGACTTGTCAGGTACCCAAGACCCTGAGGGTTGAGCCAGGTATAGGGAGTATGAGTGATGACTGATTTGTTGGTTGGGAACCCTAGTGACAGAAGGGGTAGTACGGCTGCATGTGAGGGGTTTGCTTGGGATTAACGGTGACATCACTATGCATATCATTAGTTCTCTTTTTTCTATGGATGATACTAGTAGGTTATTGCTATAAGCGGTTGCGGAGGCAATAGCAATTATGGATGCACTGCCCACATATAATTTATTTCTATCTTTTATTTCCATTAGTTGTTTTTGCACAGCTACAGGTGAAACCGAACGCCCTAGGCCCTCTCTCTCCATCATCGACAACAACAAAAATACACAAGCTATTGGTCCGGTAAAAACACAAAAGGAATTCTAAAACTACTAAAGGTCCTTTAAAGTAACTTCACTACGCATTTGATTCCCATATATTTGATAACATAGGTCTACTAGGGAAAATGAGCTATACTACATCCGTAATCCGGATCGAAGGTATCAGGTACCTAAACAACTTAAACTGTGTAGTAATAGGATAACTAAAGAAAGAGGCACAGTGGGCAATAGCTGTTATTTGGTTCTTCCATGCTCACTTATGTCCTGTGGGACCCCGACTACTTGATTCTTGTTCCTTGACTATTCACACTATGCACATATGGGAGACTCTATGGATCCCCCTTTGCCCGAGCTTGATTCTCACTTTATTTCTGGGGACCACAAACTAGTTTGGGGCTTTATTACTATCCTGTACTTGTGACATGCTTTACTGGTTTATTTACTACTACGTGTGGAGCGCATGTACTATTTAGGAACCCCGTGCCACGCTTATGCTGTATCGACAAGCCAAGTCACACTTTTGGGTTCCCAGTTGTTTACCTCCGTCGTGACATACCCTGGGTCCGTCTCGGAGCCGGCCAACTTTGTTGTGGGTAGCTTATTGGGGTGGCCCCCTAAAATAATTTATGAATCCTATGATTGCATGGTCGTGAGGCCTCGTTGGTTTTTATTTGGTTCTTCCTGAGGTTGATCATGTGTGTGTGTTGCTATTTGTGCACCCCTGTAGGGTAAACATTTCTCGAAGTCGTGTCCATGGTTATGGATGACTTGGAGCACAGTTTATCGATCATAGACAAGCATAATTAAAGAGCTGGCTTTATTTTGACGCAGACATGACTAGTAAATAGTGCAACTATCGTCGGATTGAAGACATGTACGCCAAGAGGGGGTCCTCGAGGCGTGTGGTGAAAGGGGGTGTGAGGCAACGGTGTCTGGGATGGTGAGCACACAAGCTTTACCTAGGTTTTAATCCACCAGCTTTGGATGGATCCTACTCCTGCTAGCAATCTAGTAATACGGTAGAGCCGGAAGTACAAATTACAAGAGAGGTTCGCATGTGCAAATTGAGGTGTTAAATGTTCATTGGTAGTATACATATCTAGATAGAGATCTGGAATCTTCCTCTCAACCCGCTCCTTGATCAACCATTTGAAGATCCTCTCAACCCAAGATAGAGAGCAGGTAGTATACATATACATGGCCTCCAAGATCCTGAGTCAGATTTCATCGTCTAGCTTGATCTATCTTTGGCTTGCAGAATCTTGAAGGGTTCCTAAAACTCAAAACAAAAGTAGGATTCGGGTCTCAAATTGAGTCGGACATGTGAGTATGTCATTCAGTTTTCCAACTTGAAATTCAAATTTAATCCAGAACTTGGTCTCCGACGTAACCTAACATCAATAAAGGTCAAGTCATGTCACTGACAAACATTCATGACAGTGTGACCGTTGGTGGGTCCGTCTATCATGGAACCAAGGCATCATTTAATGCCCGCGCGGAAATCCAGGAGGCGTAATATTCTTGAGAAGATTACTCAGCTCCTTCCATGATGCGTGGCATGTTCACTGTTTGTTTCACACGAATCTTGACGCAAGTGAGGCATATAAGGGATTCATATCTCCTTATTCTTTCTCACCAGTGCCTCTGCTTTCTTCTTCCTCCAGACGACACCGCGCCCTTGCTCTACTTTTCCTTTCCCCAAATCGCACAGCGCCGCCAATCGAAGGTCACCACCAACATCCAAATGGCTAACGCGTCTTCATTTGGCACGGCGATGACCACTGCAGCGGCCTCGACAATGAAAAACTACGCGGTTTGGAGAAGGAATGTCTCCTCTGCGCCAACAACTGGCGGAGGGGATTCGGCAAGGTCGTCCCCACTCCTCGCACCGACAAAAGGGTTCACTTTTGCACTCACCTCGATAGAGGTTTGAGCTATACCCCCCTCAGAGTTTTTCTCCGAGGTCATAGGTCACTATGGAGTTCAACTCCACAACTTCCCCCCAAAAACGATTCTAGAACTTAGAGCTTATGCTTCCCTATATGAGGGTTATCTCGGAATAAAACTGAGTCTTATCTTGTTTTGGTTCTCCTTTGGTTCCCGGAGAAATTCCATCACTTCCAGTAATCCCTACATTACCGGGACTCTTAGCTTAACCCTTAGGAGAGACCAAGTCTACCCCAAGATTAAGGCTAGTGAGTCAGTGAAGAAATGTACGTCCACATTCTTTTATCATAAGGACACACCGTTTCCCGGCAAAGGATCAGCTTTGCCAGCTTTTGTCGATGGTACCGCCACATCCCAAGAGTCCCGGGATGCGGATGCTCTAGCTCTCTCTGGAGATCTAATCTACACCAAGAGGTGGATTGAATACCCGATGAAGCATAAGGGTCTGAAAGGATCTGACCTAATCCATTGCTGGGTGGCATGGCGGATTCAGCACCTCCAGTACCATGGTGACCGGCTCATGCACATAGTCACCAGGAGCAAAAGAATAGCCTCAGGATCAGCTTGCTCTCAATACGGGACAAAGAATATGAAACCCTGTTCAAATGGTTGATCAAGGAGCGGGTTGAGAGAAAGATTCCACATCTCTATCTAGATATGTATACTAACAATGAACATTTAACACCTCAACTCGCACATGCGAATCTCTCTAGTAATTTGTACTTCCAGCTCTGCCGTATTACTAGATTGCTAGCAGGAGTAGGATCTGTCCAAAGGCGGTGGATTTGAACCTGGGTAACGCTTGTGTGCTCACCATCCCGGCCACCACCGCCTCACACCCCCCTTTCATCACACGCCTCGAGGACCCCCTCTCGGTGTACATGTTTTCAATCCGACGACAATCGGCGCCCACCGTGGGACAGGTGAGTTTTGGATCTTTGTTCCATGCAAAATCCATGCAAATCAGAATCAGTGAGACTATGATCGACGGCTGGGTCCTCTATGCCCCGGACGTCCCTCTCGTCCTTCTCGATAAGACTTGGATTCTGGCTAGGGAACCTGTGACCACCTACACCATCATGTCTTTTGGCAAGATCGATGTTTACCTCGGTTTCGTTGAAAACGCCCAACCCACCCCAGTGGTGATGATAGAGGAGGAATAACTTTTTGGGTCCACTTTGTCTGCAGAAACAACAGAGTTCCGGGTCTCAGAAACGCTAATCCCACCCAGCCCGCACCTGAGGTGGAGATGGTTGAGAAAATCGATTCCGAAGAAGATTTCTGCAAGGAGGCTAAACCTAAAGTGGATCTCCTTAAAGAGGCTGAATCATAGCAGGATCTTCCTAAAGAGCACGAATCTCAAGAAGATCAAAGTAGCAACAACTCTAGATCCAGCTCTGTCGATGCTGGACTGGGAAAATCACTCATGAGGCACACGTTGAGACGAATGATGCTGTCCGGAAATTCCAGCATGGAAGAGATCCTTGAGACCATCAAATGTTTCAAGAAAGCCAATGAAGAAAGTCGCAACTACCTCAGGGCGCACACATCGCACTTCGTCGGATACGTTGGATCCGGATCAGGCTCTGCCGATGCTGGAGACGACAACAACTTCGCGCTAGAGGCAATTAGAACAAACATCAACTTACTGGTATCTTCGGATGACACCATGATGTTGGCAGATTTCCGAAAGTTCTCCGTGGAATATGAAGAGGAATTCAAGTCCAAGGAAGTGGAAGAAGGAGAAGCTATGGATCAAACCCCGCGCATCAGCATGGATGAAGTATCCAGAGAAAACTCTCCCAATCCACAAGATCATATGGATCTCGAAGATAATCCTGATGTCCAGATGTCCGAGAGTTCTGGTAGAAGGTTGACTCCAGGACTCGGACCCAAAGCCGTCTTTGCTATCAGCACAGCCAAGAAGGCAAAGAAGAAGAAGAATAATCCGGTTAAGTACCTTCCAACTGACGAGGTAATAGCCGAAGAATATGAAGAAGACCCAAATGGAGCTATGATCCCTGATGAGCCAAAAGGGACTCCATTTGGTGGACACATGGTTACCCCTGGTGCCCTTAAACTCCTTAGAGAAGCAATTACTATACCTATCCTAGAGGAAACCGCAAATATCCTTGAAGAGAAGAAGCGCATTGCAGCTACGCGGCAGCCTAGCACCCGACAACATCAGAAGACCTGAAACGGCCCTGAGTTGGCTAAAAAAATCCGGACGTTCATAGAACCCTTTTCGAAGGAGATACAGTCATAGGAAACTTGGATCGGCGGGAGAGGGCAGAACCGGTATGGCACAGTTGACGAGGTTTGACGGGAGAAGCAGCAATGCCCATTGTTATGGACTTGGGTTTTGGAGAAGGAGGGAGCACTGGAGACATCTATCGGCTAGCAAACAAGCACACAGGGGACAAAGGATTTACCCAGGTTCAGGCCTCGTAGAGGTCCCTACTCCTGCTTGTCTGCTCGTGGAGTTATTGAGGGAGTCGAAAGTTACAATGGTGCGTAGATGTAATCTGGCAAGGGTTTGTGGAAGCTAGGGTTGCACGTGTCCTCCTCGCCGCCCCCTCCTAGCCCTTATATAGATAGTCTAGGTCTCGGGTAGCAGGTCGAGTCGGTTACAAGTTAGGGTTCTCCCCTTCAAACTTTCTATCTTTAGCGTTTTCTTGATCTTCAAGCAATCGAGAGTCCATAGGTTACTCGAGTCTTTCTATCTGGGCCTTGGCGACACCATGGGCCTATACGTACTTGGACCATATATACCAAGCTCGAGTACCTGTAGGGTATACCCATGTCAGTAGCCCCCGAATGTCTAGTGGAATCGCAGATTCGACTGGGGACTTTTTTGAAGTCTTCGAGTGCCTAAATGAGTACATTTTCGACTGCTTTTATTTATGTCATACGGATTGTTCATATACGTGCCTGATATAACCAAATGTCGGTGTCGATTAACCACCTTAGGGTGAAACAACTAATCTACTCAAATTGAGTCCGGACTCGAATTGAAAAATCTTTGGTGTAATTCGACTCAAAGCCGCGGAGGTCTTACAGAGTCAATTCGATTATATGGGTGTGAGCACTTTCGTAGCGTCGTCAAGGCATGTTCATCATGCACTGTACCGATATATTTACGTAGTCTTGTGATTAAATCGTTGCGGACCTTATTCAGGTCTTACCTTCATGCCGTAAGCGTGGCATCGAATTTTATCATCACGAGGCGATTGAGCGTCCAGGAGACGTAGTCTCTTTGTAAGGAAAATTTGTGAGGCGGTGTCGCTAAAGGTTGCGAGTGCAGATGTTATCAACACACAGTTTTTGTGCAAATAATCATAGGGTCTTGTGACCAATTGCTCCCTATGGGAGTAGCCCACGAGTGCCTGGTTGAGTCGAAGACTCAGGCAGGGACTAAAGAACTTTTGCGACTGCTGTCGTCTTTTTGCTTATTTGTTTCAATCGATGATTCAGGCAGGGACTAAATATTTTCGCGACTGCTGTCGTCTTTTGCGTGCTTGTTTCAGTCGAATTTGTTTCCGGCGCTCCCTATGGGAGTAACCCATGTCCATAATCGAATTGTGTTTCGAGTGGTTGGGTTTGCCTTTGTGATTGTCTTTGTGCCTGCAACAAGAAAAGAAAAAGTCGTAGGGTGCGCGGCCAGCGCTCCCTATGGGAGTATCCCCCGAGTGCTTGGTGGAGTCGAAGACTCCAGCAAGGACTAAAAATAGTCGAAGTTTTCCACTGCGTAGCCTTGGTGACGTTAGTGCTGACGTTTGTATGACCTCAGTTGCCCGCGTGAGCGATTTTGACGGGATGTGACGAGTGGTGGGTCCCACTATCTGACTTTGATTTGACTGGGCGTGCGTAATCTTATTTTTAACTGCGCCTCCTCGATTTCCGCATGTAATGGTAGAAGTGGGGGGACGGTTCGCGCTTCCTCTTCTTCACGTGTCCAACACGATGCACGGCACGCGTCTAATAGGGTTTTTGTCAACCGTTGGATTGCATCTTCCAGGGGTTAAATAGCGGCGCTGCAGTGGTAATTTTTCATCTGCACTTTTTCGTCCTCGCTGCCATTGCCATTGTTGTTGTTCCTTTGCTTTCCTACGCTCGTCTCCTCCACAGCGTTGGACCACCTCCGTTCGTTTCCAAGTTACTTTCTGCGCTCTCATCGCTGCCGCGCAATGGGAAAGAAGAAAGGAGGTGCTGCCGCTGATTCCGCGGCCACCGTTGCCGCGACGAAGAAGAAGGGTGGCTCCGCTGCTGCAGGCACCAGCGCCGCTGCCGGCGGGAAGAATAAGGTCGCGGGCACCCACGTGACAAATGGTGCATGGCGCCCTTCCATCATCAAAGCATCGGATCTCCGTCTTCTTCGCCAGGATGGAGTTATTTTTGTGGCAGTCGCCGATGCGCGCGTCCCTAGCGGTGAGACCATTCCTGTGCCCCCTGCTGGTTTTCGAGTGATGTTTCTTGCATTCGTCATTCGCGGCCTTTCTTTGCCTCTCCACCCCTTTCTTAGGGGTCTCCTTCGTTTCTATGGGCTCCAGCTCCATCAGCTGTCCCCAAACTCGATTCTCCACATCACCTGTTTCATTACTCTTTGCGAGTGCTGGCTCAGAATCAAGCCGCACTTTGGCCTTTTCAAGCGCTTGTTTAAATTGAAGTGCCAGTCCGCCTCTGGCTCTTTAGTTTATGACGTAGGTGGTTGCGGTATCCATGTCGACCCATCCGCCACCTACTTCAACATCAAGCTTACCAAGTCTGTCCAGGGATAGAGGGACAAATGGTTCTATGTTCGCGACCAGAAGGCCAAGGATGAGCAATTTGGACTCACGCCTTTCGATCCCGCGACTCCCTGCAAGAAGATGCGTTCTTGGAAGAACGTGATCATGCCTTCCGAAATCGCAAAGACAGACATGCTATATCAACGCGTCTGCGACCTCGAGAGTCGCATAGGCGCAAAAGAGGGAGGTTGCGCCCTTGTCAAGACTTGGCTGCGTCGTCGCGTCCAGCCTCTCCAGGCCAGGGTCCATCCCATGTTTCAATGGGGTGGCGCTGATGATGCCACTCGCGTGTCTGCTGATGGCATGTCCGCGAGTGAGGTAGATAAGAGGGTGCGACTGGTCATGAAGTACACCTTCAAGGATGTGCTTCTGAACAAGCCAGTCGTTCCTCCTTTCGATGCTTCGAATCCTCCTCTAGAGGTACAGTTGTGCTACGCAGTAGCTTATTTTCATGATTGCATTTTCTGTTGCTTACCTGCTATGTTTGCTGATCTTCTCTATTTGTATGCAGGATTGGGCGGTGTTGCCTTGTATGCCTCCTCTCCCTGAGGGGGTTATTCCTCGTGAAGCTTTGGAAGAGGACGAGTCTGAGTCGACTATCCCTTCTGATGTGGAAGAGGAAGCCACCGAGTCCGAGAGCCCGGATACTCGCAAGGGTTCGCGTAGCAAGGACTCCGACGCGTCGACTCCTTCGACTCCAGGAGGCACGGTTGTTCGCGCAAAGTCGCCAATTCCAGGCGTTCCTCTGAGGGCTGTGGCACCGTCTTCTCGCAAGAAGATGCGATTTCCCAAGGAGTCTTCGTCAGAATCGGCGGGTGCCACATTTGATCTTGACAACTTTAACTGGTAAGTTTGCTGGGTCGTTCATTCTTTTCTGTTTTCTTCTTGTTGGTTTTTCCCTGGAGTTTGCCCTTTTCTCAATGTGGACTTGGTCTTGTAGTCAAGAGGCGTCGTCATCTTCTGGCGACGTCGAGTTTTTGAAAGAATCAGGAGTCGCGACTTCAAGGGCCAAGGTAGAGGTCGAGCGCGCTCCTTCTCCTCCAACGGTGGCCCACTCCGGGCACAATTCTTCGAGCTCTCCTCACGTAGGGGAGCATCGAGTGGTTGCTCGGATGACGGTTCAGCAAACTTCTTCGGAGTCGCTAGAGGACCATGTAAGTATATCGTTCCTTCTTTTTTAATGTGGCAGTCAACGCCTTCTGCTGCCCTTTTCTGACTCCTTGTTTTGTGTGACAGCTCCTTGTAAAGGAAGCCGCGCAAGTGGCGGAGCAGGTGATGGCGATGGGTCGCCAGCATGGAATGCTGGAGACGCATCACCGCTTGGTCGAAAGTGAGTGCTCTACACTTATTCTTTTTGTCTTCTCTCTGTTTTGGTATAATCCACTGATAGCCAATTATTGACTGCCATGTAGCTAAGAATAACGCTTTACTGCGCAACGTCGCCATGTTGGAGAAGACATTAGCCGTAGCTGTGAAGGGGCGCGACGAGGCAATCGCGGCTCGTGATGATGCCCAGAAGCGCGAAGAGGATCTGCGCGCCTCCTTTGTGGCCAGGGAGAAGTTGTTCGAAGAGCAACTGTTCTCAGTCGCCAAGGCCCTCTCAGGTACCTTTACTGGTAGATATTTTATTGATGTTCTTCTCTGCATCTAGAGTTTTTGTCGGTGGCACTAGAAGTTTGATCCATGTGTGTATTTTGGGTGTAGATGCTGGCGACTTGAGTTTTGATCCGCAAGACCTTTGTCGCGATGATGCTCTGGCGGGCGCGGTGTCTGCGGTCGAGGATCGTAGTGCCGCTGTCCAAAATACGTTGTACAAGGCCAAGGTTACCCTTAGTCGCCTCCGAGAGGAGTTAATGCCGAAGGCGGAGCTGGTCAACAATTTGGAAGAGCTGGTGGAGTCGCTCACCGGGGATGTTCCTGCCACGTACAAGAACTCCCTCCGCGCGGCTGGCACGACCCTGTCTCTTGCCATGGTGCAAGCCCACGAAGTCGAAATAGATCCTTCTGTGGTGTCGAAGACGATGCCTGTTGGCGCGGATGGTCAGCAGGTAGTATTCGCTCCCTTTACGACAGCCTGTGCAAAATATGGCCATTCCTTGATAAATACTGTTGCCAAGTATTCGGAGGAGCTCCAACATGCGAAGAAGGCGGCAAAAGCTTCGGCCTCTGGGGCCGGCGGAAAGTCAGTGGCATCTGATACTGCCACGGACTTGATGAAGCCCCCGAAGCCATCGAAGTCGAAGAAGCCAGCTGCTCCGTAGTTAGCTTGTTGTAATGATTGATCAGTTGCCTTTTTAGCCTAAGGACGTGCCTGCTGGCGAGTGTGTTTGTAAACACTTATGCTTATGTTGAATGTGTCTTTTCTCCTTGCCTTTGTGTTAATTTTGTCGCCTTATTTTCTTTTGTCTTGACTTGTGGTAGGGCATATCGAGTGGTCCTGTGGGGGGAAACCAGGATTCCCCATCTCTTGATGAGACAGTGGCACCACCGCTCTGTGAGGAGATATCCTTCTTTGTCGCGACTTCGTGATCGCGTGAAGCGGCTGGAGCGTGAGTTGCCCCTGATCCGTGGTAATGCAGACGTGTGGAAGTGGAAGGCGGAAAAATTCGCCGCCCGCGAGTAATATCTGCTTGGCGAGGTGACGCGGCTGGGTGACCAGTTTAAGTGTTAGTTTGCCTGTCCTCATCTTTTCCTTTGTAATTAGCCGCAATGGTACGTTGTACTCATGCTGTTGGTGCTGCTTCGTGTAGTTGTTAGCGCACGCCGTCCGCAGGAGGAGAAGGATAGGATTGCCATCCGCCTTCATGATCTCACCCAGGAGCAACTTCAAGAGAGTGGATACTTCTGGGTAGATCATGATCATGCGACTGCATTAGCGACCCTGCAGGATCGCGCTTCGCGAGTGCTGCTCTTCCTGAAGAAGTCGTAGTCGTGTTTGAAGAACATATATTGGGCGATGTTCCCGTTGGATGACACTCCATCAAGCCTGCTGGCTCTCCTGGCCAAATTTCAAGATATGTCCGCGGTTTGCGAGTGCGTGAGGCAGCAGTTGGTGGTTGGTGCCAAGGCTGCCCTCTCGATGGTGCGATTGCACATGCCTGACGTGGATGTCGCTGCCATTGCTTCCGGGCCGCCAGCGCCGCCGGTCGGATCTGCTTGGAATATGGTGCCACACTATCAGGCGGTGGACCGTCCAACAGAGGAGATTATCGACTTCTTCGAGGAACAAACCAATGTTCTTCTGTTGCAGCAGTAGCTAGATTTGTATCCTGCACATAAGTGTACTTGTGTTGTAAAGTTCATATATATTTTTAGATAATTTATTGTTGAATGTGTACAAACAGCTTGGTCAGCGTCAGGTGCATTGCACTATGCGATTCCTTTTCGTTAGCCTGGCCATCTCTTTGTCAACCTGTCAGGCGCGTTGTGGCTGGATTGAGTTTGCGTTAAGGGGTTTGATTGATGTGCCAGCTACTCAGGATATCGTGTTTATTTGTTCGAAGAACAAATGTAGGTAGGGTGGCGTAGCCCCTGAGTATAAAATTGACAAAAGTGAAAGAAAACACAGAGTTTTGGGGCACTTAGCTTTTATTTATTTGAAGAGCAGTACGAGGTACAATGTGTGGCTAAGTAGCCTTGGCTGAGTAGCCTTATTTGCGATGTAAAAAAGTAAAACAACTAGGGGTAGAAGCGTCGCAGTTCTGCGACGTTCCAAGGGTTGGAGTATGCGACTCCTGTCTCTAAATCTTGAAGGCGATAGGCGCCACCTGGGATTACTTCTGTAATCACGTACGGTCCTTCCCAAGGGGACTCGAGCTTCAGATGCCCCTGCTGCTTCAGTCGCAGGACCAAGTCACCTTCGACGAAGGATCTGGGGCGAAGCCTTCTGCTGTGGTAGTTGCGCAGGTTCTGCTGGTAGATCGTGGATCTTTCTGCGGCGATTTCTCTTGCCTCGTCGAGGAGGTCGATGGAGTCTTCGAGTGCAAGAGATGACTCTTGTTCGCTGTAAGCGACTACGCGCGGCGCCTTGTATCGCACTTTGGTGGGTAGTACTGCTTCTGCTCCGTGCACCATAAAGAATGGCGTGTAGCCCGTGGTGCTGTTTGGAGTTGTTCATAGACTCCAGAGTACAGATTGGAGCTCATCTGGCCAGCAACCCGCGACTTGCTCGAGTGGTCGAAGGAGTCGCTTCTTGATGCCGCTGCAGACGAGCCCGTTAGCTTTTTCCACCTGACCGTTGGTCTGTGGATGTGCGACTAAGGCGTAACATATGTTGATCCCCAGGTTTCCACAGAATTCTTGGAACTCCTTGGATGTGAAGTTCGTCCCATTGTCAGTGATGATGCTGTGCGGCACGTCGAAGCGGTAGACAATGGATTCGAAGAACTTGACCGCACTGTGCCCTGATTGCTTGGTCACTGGCATGGCCTCAATCCACTTGGTGAACTTGTCGACTTCGACCAAGAGGTAGACGTAGCTTCCTTGCGAGGACCTTGGGAGTTTGCCCACTATGTCAAGCCCCCATTGTGTGAAGGGCCAGGCCAATGGGATGTGCCATAGTTCTGCGCCTGGTGCGTGTGGCTTGTCCGCGAATCGCTGACAAGCGTTGCACTTATGGACTATGTCCTTGGCGTCGCGCGTGGCCGTGGGCCAGTAAAATCCAGCTCGTAGAGCTTTGGCAACGAGGGCGCGACTACCGGCGTGGTGCCCGCAGGTCCCTTCATGGATGTCGAGGAGGACTGCTCTTCCATCGGCTAGGAAGACGCATCGTTGTAACACGCCTATGATGCTGCGTTTATACAGTTCGCCGTTGATAACGGTGAATGCCTTGGAGCGTCGCGCGATGTGTCGTGCGTCTGTCGAGTCGTCCGGTAGGCGCTTGCTGAGGAGGTACGTAATGTACGGTTGCGTCCAGGATTGTTCGATCATCATGACGCTCATTGGTCCCTCGAGTCCTGTGTCTAGCTCCAAGTCATTGAGTGTCATTGGCTCATTGGGTGACGTAGCACCCGATTCCGTTGCTGCGCTTGTTTTCTTCTCTGCGGCCTTTGGCTTGATGGAGCGTTCGCCTATGTGCTCGAGAAATATCCCAGGTGGTATGGGGGCGCAGGTGGAGCCTATGTTGGCGAGTGTGTCCGCCTCCTCTTTGCTTTCGCGACATATGTGTCGCAACTCGCAACCATCGAAGTATCCGTCGAGTGTGTCGTAGAGGTCGCGGTATGCGATCATGTTGTCGTTCAGTGCGTCGCACTCGTGCATTGTTTGGTTGACGACCAGCTTGGAGTTGCCATATATGATGAGCCTCTTTGCGCCGCAGGCTTTTGCCATCCTCATCCCGTGCAACAGGGCCTCGTATTCAGCCTTGTTGTTTGAGGCTATGAACTGCATTCGCAGGATGTATTTCAGTTTGTCCCCTTGAGGTGATGTCAGTATGACACCTGCTCCTGCTCCATCTTTCCGCTTGGACCCATCGAAATGCATTGTCCAGAGGTAGGACATATCTGGCTTGTCCGGGAGTTGGTTTTCCATCCAATGCACGAGGAAGTCATGGAGAACTTGCAACTTGATTGCGTCACGCTTTTCGTATGTGATGTCTCATGGAGACAGTTCGATTCCCCAAAGCGCGACTCGCCCCGTGGCGTCGGGGTTATTGAGATTATGTCCCAATGGGGCGTCATTGACTGCCACGATTGGGTGTTCCTGGAAGTAATGGCGCAGTCGCCGGGCGGTCATGAAGACGCCGTACGCCAGCTTCTGGTAGTGCAGGTACCGCTGTTTTGTTCGCGTGAGGACCTTGCTGAGGTAGTATACCGGGCGTTGTACGCCGTGGACCTTGTTTTCCTCGGCCCGCTCGACGACGAGCACTGTGCTAACCACTTGGTTGGTAGCGGAGATGTACAGCAGTAGTGGTTCCCTTTCTCGTGGAGTCACCAATAGTGGCGAGGTGGATAGCAGGCGCTTGAGATCTTCGAATGCTTCTTGCGCTTCATTGGTCCACTCGAATTTGTCAGCTTTGCGGAGGAGCTGATAGAAGGGCAGTGCCTTTTCTCCCATTCGACTGATAAACCGACCGAGGGCCGCGATTCGTCCGGCTAGTTGCTAGACGCCTCTTATGTTCTTTGGCTTCTCCATAGCCAGTATGGCCTTTATCTTTTTCGGGTTTGCTTCAATCCCTCTCGCGGAGATGAGATACCCGAGCAGCTGCCCAGATGGTACACCGAAGGCGCATTTGTCTGGATTGAGCTTTATCCGGTAACGATCGAGATTGGCGACGGTTTCACGCAGGTCGTCGATTAGAGAGGCTTCTTCCTTGGTTTTGATTACTATGTCATCGACATAGACTTGGATGTTACGACCCAGTTGCTCTTTGAGGCAAGCCTGCATGCACCGCTGGTATGTGGCTCCCGCATTTTTTAGCCCGAAGGGCATTGTGTTGTAGCAGAACACACCGAAGGGCGTTGTAAACGCGGTCTTCTCCTGGTCTTCCTCCTTCATTCGTATTTGGTTATAGCCTGAGTAGGCATCGAGGAAGCAGAGGCGCTCGCATACAGCGGTGGAGTCGATGATTTGATCAATCCGTGGTAGCGGGAAGTGATCTTTTGGGCAGTGCTTGTTTAAAGAAGTGAAGTCCACGCACATCCGTAGGATATTCGTGTCCTTTTTTGGTACCAGCACCGTATTGGCGAGCCAAGTGCTTTCCTGGATCTCACGTATGAATTTGGCCTCGAGGAGTCTGTTGATCTCCATTCCCCGTGCGCTGCGTGGCTCGATAATACGCCTGATTGTTTGCTTGACCGGCCTTGGCCGGGTTGACATTGAGTGCGTGCTCGGTGAATTCCCTGGGAACTCCTGGCATGTCCGCAGGACACCAGGCAAAAATTTCCCAGTGCTCACGGAGGAATTCGACGAGCGCGAGTTCCTATGCGGGACTCAAGTTGTTGGCGATGAGGGCCGTTTTAGCGGGATCTGATGGATGGACCTGCACCTTCTTTGTGTGCATAGATGTGTCGAAGGAGAGGTCAGGTGAGCTTGGCCTACTCAGGGGAGGCAGACTGTTATCTGTCATTTCCTTCAATCGCGCGAGCACTTCCTGCATGCCGAAGGATTGGGAGATTCTATTGAATTCCCTGTCACAACTGTCAGATCGCTCGAAGCTCCCGTTGATCGTGATGACGCCGTTGGGACCTGGCATTTTCATCTGCAGGTAGGCGTAGTGGGGTACCGCCATGAACCTAGCGAACGCGACGCGTCCGAGGATGCAGTGGTATTGTGAGGGCCAGTCGACGACCTCAAAGTCGATGCGCTCGCGCCGGAAGTTCCTTGGCGTGCCGAATATGACGTCGAGGTTGATTTTGCCCAGGGGGTATACGCCTTTCCCTGGGACGATGCTGTGGAACGTTGTGTCCGATGCCTCCAAGCAGGTTAGAGGGATCCTCATTGCTCACAAGGTACTCGCGAATATGAGGTTGATGCCGCTTCCGCCATCCATGAAGACGCGACTCATGTCGAAGCCTCCAATTTGCTCCTTGAGTACGAGGGGGCAATGACCTGGGCGAGGTACTTAAGGCGGGTGGTCGCGTTTGTCGAAGGTAATGCATGACTCACTGCCACTGAGGTACTCAGTGGTGGATGGTGGCGAGTGCATGGCCAAGTTGACTTGGCGAGTGATGGCCTTCTGCACCCTATTGGAGGGGCGCCCTTTTGGATCATCATGGTACCCATGGCCCGTGGGTACGGTTCGCCTCCGTGGTGCTAGTCCGGTGCAGCTCCGTTCGGGGGAGACCTAGGTGGTGGTGGTGGTGGTGCGCCATGTGCCACGGTGCCTGGAGCGGCTCTGTAGCCTCTTTCGACTGCATTGCGGTTCATCCGAACCAATCCCTCGTGTAGCTTGAGGAACTCGCGGCAGTCCTTGAGGAGGTGGCTGGACTTTCTCTTGCCATCATGCTTGTCGATGTAGAAGTGTACCGTGCATGGCCCGGACAGTTTGTCCTCGATGGAGGTCGCGGGTGCTTCATGGCGAGTGCGGTGTTGCCACACTTGCGTGGTTTTCCCAGAGTCGCGGTATCCGCCGCTGCGATATCCGCTGTTGCGGTTATCGTCACATCTATCGGCGTAGCCAGCTGCGACCATGTTGACGTCATCGCGATTGTCGTAGACGCGCATTCGACGCTTAATCTGGCGGTCGTGTCTTCGTTCGAGTTCTGCTTCCTCGTTAGAGTGAACGCGATTCTTCACCGAATCTTCTCCATCGGCCCACCGATTCGTGATCTCCATCACGTGGTCGACGGTCTGGGGCTTTGAACGGCCTAGGTCCTCCCTGAGTTCCATGCGGCGGACTTTCAAGATGTTTTCCATGGAGTTCTTGATGATGGACCACCTTTGGATGTAAGAGCGCAACGATTTGCCAGATCTTTGCTGGCAGCATCTCAGTTCTTCGATTGAGGTGGGCCGTTTGTACGTTCCCTTAAAGTTGCGCACGAATCTGTAGACCAGATCATCCCAACTGCGAATGGATCCGCGTGGAAGGTTATTGAGCCATGCCCGAGCGGCGCCCTGCAGCTGTAGCTGCAAACATTGCATCGCAGTACTTCGACTGCCTCCATGTAGCCCGACGGAGGAGATGTGGTCCTCCAGCCAGATCTTGGGGTCCTGCAGACCGTCAAATTTCGGGTTCTCCGATGGGAGTTTAAACCATTTAGGCATTCTCTTGTGCCTGATGGATCTGCTGAAGCATCTGGCGCCGCAGAGCTCCCCATCTTCTTCTTCCGAGTCAGTCAACCGAGCACGTCGTGCCCTTGACTTGTCGATCTTGCGCTGCGTGAGTTCGTCGCGTGCATCATAGTCGCGATCGTGTCGCCGTGAGCGGCGGCGACGAGACAAGTCGTGACTGTCATCGCTGGACGAGGGCGAGGAGTAGCGCTTTGCTAGTGCTTTGCCCTTTTTTGGGTCTGGTACCGGTTCCTTGTCGAGGGCGGCCTTGATTAGCCCCAGGCCCGCGATCGTAGATCGGTGCATGGTCGTTCGGGGATCTCCAGCTAGTGGCTGGTTATTGAGAAGGTACATGGTGGCTGCTGTCACCGCGGCCTGCGGTGTCCTGGGAACCACGTTGCCTCTCGTGTCGACTGTCATAGAGCTGAAGTTGAGGACTTTCGCGGCGTCTATGCGCTCTTGTTCGGTGAGGTGAGCCATCCGTGATGGCCTCTTCTTGGCGAGGTACTCGTTGCCTCTTGAGGAGGATCCTCCGTAGGAGGAGAGCCCAGCGCGATGAAGGCTCGACTCACCCGCTGCCTTTTTACGCGCCTCAAGTTGCGCGATTGCTTGTTTTTGGCGCTTGAATTCCTCTTTTAGGAGCCAGTGCTAGACCATCAGCAGTTCCTACGGGGACCCGAAGGGTAGAGGTGCACCTCGTAGGGCTTCGCGGCAGCGATACCACTCTTGCTCGTTGAGCCTGATCATGACGCGTTCGCCGGTTTGCTCGTTGATCATGCTAGGAGGTTCGACTGCTCCTCCGTTGCCACCATTGCCGGCGTTGGGTGGGTCGGTGCCGTTGCCGGTGTTACCACCGTTGCCGCGATTGGGTGGATCGGTGCTGTTGCCGGTGTTTCCACCGTTACCGCAGTTGGCGGAGGTGTCGCCCGCGTTGATGACGGCGCACATGAAGAAATTAGGGAAGCTGTTGCTTCCACAACTTTCAGATCCGGAACCGTAGGTTCCATCTTCAGTGGCCAGATCGCTTAGATCGGAGTCGCGACTGCTGTCGCTGACCATGTTCCCAACTGCCACCGGAGCATTGAGCTCGCTGAGGGTGCCGATCGATGGAGGGAACCATGATGCCGGGGCAATCGCCGGCGCTGTCGGCTGATCAGGCATGCGAAGCGTGCCCATCTTTCCAACTTGGAAGCGGAAGCTCCCAATCGCCAAGCTGACTCCGTCGCCCACGGATTCGAAGGCCGGTCGAGTGGCCGGTGTGTGGACGGTGAAGTCAAAGGCGCCGAAGAGCTGGCGATTCTCTGCTGTTGCAGAGTTATAGATCGCAGTTGATGGGGCCAAAGAAGCCGCAACATCAGCACTCCCTTTTCCCACAGACGGCGCCAATTGACGAGGGTTTAACTCATCAATGCCCATTGTTATGGACTTGGGTTTTGGAGAAGGAGGGAGCGCTGGAGACATCTATCGGCTAGCAAACAAGCACACAGGGGACAAAGGATTTACCTAGGTTCAGGCCTCGTAGATAGGCTAGGTCTCGGGTTCCTCCTCGCCGCCCCCTCCTAGCCCTTATATAGATAGGCTAGGTCTCGGGTAGCGGGTCGAGTCGGTTACAAGTTAGGGTTTTCCCCTTCAAACTTTCTATCTTTAGCTTTTTCTTGGTCTTCAAGCAATCGAGAGTCTGCAGGTTACTCGAGTCTTTCTATCTGGGCCTTGGCGACACCGTGGGCCTATACGTACTTGGACCGTATATACCAAGCTCGAGTGCCTGTAGGGTATACCCATGTCACCAGTAGAAAATGCTGCAGCAGCTCAAGATCTCTTGGCAAACAACCCAATCCCAGACCAGAATTGACTAGGCGTGATGCTGCTCACAAAAGGCCTACACATCATAAGGTTGCCACGTCCGAAAGTAGAAAACTGGTGTCTAAGTCAGATCAATTTTGCACAGACATGGGTCGAAACCAAGATACATGGCCCTGATGGGAACCGGAACAACGCCACCATTCCAACCCTAGGGAAGACAACTATTCAAGAACCAGATCTTCAGGACACAGGCACAAACCCGCACGAAGTTGGAGCAATGTCGCCCTAGCTATAGAGCAAGACGCTGTTGCAGCAATGGTCCAACCTCCCGGCGACAGTCGAACAATCACATGGAAGATGAAGAATCTCAACATCGGGAGAAGGACTAGAAAAGGATGCCCCTCCTAGACATACAAGCCATCCGGCTGAGCCACGTCACAATGATGGAAATGTCAGACGAAGGAATGACGAACATCGCGCTGGAACAAGCCGGCATGGTGGTCATCATCATGAAACCCCTGTCGGAGATTTGTCTCGTGAAGGAACTAGGGTCCAACGATCCCTTGGTTCGAGAAGGCACTGAACACACGATTCCATAGGAGTCTGGCGATGGCTATGTCGGCGGAGTGGATGCACGACAAAGAGTTAACACCGGGATTTTTTACCCAGGTTCGGGACCGTCGTGAGGAGGTAAAGCCCCTACTCCGGCTTGGTTGTATTGCTCGCTTGCCTCGCGAGGTTATAATGGTGGATGAAAGTCTAGGGTTTTAGATCTTTGGGATCCGTCCCCTAAAGGTAGGAGAAGGGCCCCTTATATAGGGCGGCATCAGCCCTCTCCCCCTTGTCCATAGACGGTGAGGGTCACTACAGTGCCTTCCCTTGTGATCTTGGTCAAGGAGGCTACTTCTTGTGGACTAGGTCTTGGGCGCTAGATGCTCTTCCGCCCGTTGGTTAAGCGTACTCCTTTGCGCGGTATTTCTCCTCGTCCGTCAGGGTGCGCATCTCTCCTTGCACCAAAATGGCCAAAGATAGTTCTGCCTGCTCTGAAGCCATCCGTCAGCCGGTCAGGGCCTTGACGGCTCCACTTTTGACCAGGTCCCGGCCCTAGAGGCCGCAGGGGCCAGAGCATCCAATGCCTTGGTTTCACTTGTCGTTTCCCTCGGGAGGAAGCCACGTAAACCTTGCGGACTCCTCCTATAGAGGTATCTAGAAGAGATGTCCTAGCCCACCTTGCGAAAGGGGGAAAAACCCTCCCTCGTGAAGCCCTCTCGGACCCGTTGAGGCAACCAGACGTAGACGGATCAGGGTACCCCCTATACTAGCTATCTGATAGTATCCCCCGACCGTGCCAAGCGCCACGTCCAGGTCGCAGTGGGCCCGGACGGCCACCACAGCGTCTAACGCCACCTTTGGCGCGGGTCACCCCAGGCCCTTTACGCACCATCTCGAGAGACGTGCCTCCGAGTTGATACCAACCCAACCCATATAAGGGGGGCACCTCGGTTGTCTAGATATCTGTTCTTCCCTATCAGTTCTTGCCCGCTTGCCCCCTCTCCAGCAAACCGATTATGCACGCCACGCGAGATGTCTCACCGTGAATCACTAGCCACAGTGAAGGGGAAGCGCCCTCCGCCCAGCCCAACTCGTGAAGAAGAGGAGGAGGGGGAGGAGGAGTTAGGAGAGGTGCTGCTACCTTCCACTATCAAGATAGATTTTGGTCTTGACTGGTGCCGCCCGCAGCTGGCCACCGACTGGAACGAGTGGGGGAGGACCCTGGTGTGGCTTGGGTCGACGGATCCGGTGGCTCTACCAAGCCCGGTGCACCCCTTCTTGTACCACACCATCATCACGGGGTTGTTCCCGTCATTCTCCCCCTTCTTCATGGAAAATCTGGAGCACTACAAGATCTCTGCCTCACCTCCCCCAAGCGCACCGCTGGCTATGCCTACTTCGTGAAGGAGGGGCCATTCGGCCTCCCAATGCGCTGGATGAAGTGCGTGGACAACTTTTGGAAGTGATGGGTCCTGATGAATGTGGTGGAGGATAGTCCTCGCCTTCCTCCCCCTACCGCGCTGGACGAGAAAGTCAATAGCCGATGGTCAGCGACAACCTTTGAGGGGGACAATATGGACGCTCTCACCGCCTATGTCGAGAAGATCAACTCCTTAGGTCTAAGAAGACCTGTTGTCACCATGGAGTTCATTCGCCTCAGGATCTCTCCACTGCAGAAGCTTAGTAAGGACCTGTTGGATTTCTCGGTGGGGGACTACCTAGCCCTTGGGGACGGCGTCACCGATGATTCCGTCGTGGTAGGCTTTATCCATGAGCTCCTGCACACCCCTACCGCCTATGAGCTTCCCGAGGGGGTCACCCCTCTTTACCTCGATCCCCACGGGGCGGAGTTTCGGGCCACCCTGCCCCGTTTCGACGAGTGGGGAATCGTTCCCTAGGCAGTGTGAGTGAGTGTCCGAATCATTTGGACTCCGCTTCCTCTGCCACACCCCCTCTGAGGGCTCCCCCAGGCCCACGGCGGGCAAGACCACCAGAGCGGGGGTTTCTTCTTCCAGGGCCAACCTTCAAGGGACGTCTCATCAGGTGGAGAACCGCATGGGGATCCCTTCTCTAGAGGGGGGCGCGCGGGGAGGCGACGAGCTCCATCCCATGGGAGGCTTTCTTCGTCTCGGCATGAAATGGGGCTGATGGGGCATGCAATCCTCGACCGGGGGCGGCAACAGGTATGGACCGATAGCCTGCTATTCCATCTCGTGCCATTTGACCTTAGCTCACTCGTAGAATTCCTTGCAGCAACGACTAACCGCAGAAGCAGCCCTGAGTGAAGAGGACCACCTCCCGGAAGATCCGGCCGGTTGTACGCCTGCTGGCCCTACCGAGTGAGGCCCGACCATGCTGACGGATCCTACGGAGGAGGCAGCCGTCTTCCCTCCGCAAGTAGTCCCCACCTTGGTCATCTCGGGGCCATCGACCTCGCCGGCGAATGAGGTGGGTGGTGGGTGCCTCCCAGGCTCTCCTCTAGTGGTCATCTCTTTGGCCACGGACTAGGCAAAGGGTGCCATGGGGAAAGCCGATGCGGGTACTGTCGGAGCCCTAGCATATGGGGTGCCACTTCTCCGCGCTGGATGGGCCCTGCAGCTTAAGGGCCTCTGCCTTCATGAGGCGGGAAGCCTTCAAGAGGAAGGGCGCCTCTCCAGGGAGCGGGCCCAAATTAGCTTCACAAGGTTATCTCCCTGAGGAGGCTGCTACGACCACATGTAGTGCCCCCGTACCTCGGATACCCTCGAGTATGTCCGAGGAAGAATGGTAACTGCACCACGTGGAGCGAGGGCTATGGCCCCAACAAAAGTAAAACAAGTATCAACCACCTCGGAAAAGAGGACCCGTTCCACCCTCCTTTCTCAGTTGACGTTTTGGTGAAAGGAGGGAAAAAGCAGAGAGCACTAGGTAAAGACACAGGACATCGACCAAGGACGCTTTACACGAGGACTGAAAGAAGCACGGAGGGCTGCACTAAGTCCACAAAAAGTAGTCCCCTAGACCAAGATCACAAGTACGGCACTGTGGTGACACTCCCCATCTATGGACCAGGGGGAGAGGGCCGACGCCGCCCTATATAAGGGGCCCTTCTCCTACCTCGAAGGGGGACGGATACCAGAGATAAAAAACCCTAGACTTTCATCCAACATTGTAACCTCGCGAGGCAAGCGAGAAATACAACCAAGCAGGAGTAGGGGCTTTACCTCCTTACAAGGGTCCCGAACCTGGGTAAAAAATCCCGGTGTCAACTCTCTGTCGTGCATCCGCTCCACCGTTGTAGCCGTCGCCGGAATCCTTCGGACTGGCATGTTCAGACCCATCTTGAACCAAGGGATCATTGGACCCTAGTTCCTTCGTGGGACAAATGTCCGAAATTTTGCACGCCAGGTAGGGGGCTAAGGCACGTTTTCAAGATCTCCGACGACCTCGGCAGCATGTCGGCCGGCAATGAGACGCACGTCGAGCGGCCCTCCATCACGCGGCGAGCAAGGCCCAGACGGAGCCGGCCCGGCAGTGCGCCGCCTCTGAGAAAGGACCATGGACAGAGTTTGAGCACGGATCCTCCTACCACCCATCGCAGGAGCCAACCCCCTCCTCGCATGGCGTCACGTCGCTCTCCCGCATCGCGTCCTCTCGTGGCCACCTCGAGCTGCTCACTCCGGAGGCCGCCGAGCACATGGTGTGTGAGCTCCTGGACCACCTGCTGGCCGAGCAAGGCTAGGATAATTGGCGTGGCTGTATCGCCAAGCTCCTCAATGCCACCACCTTCTCCCCGGAGGGCCTAGGGGCTCGAGCCACGGGCGGGCACTGGGGCTGGGGGCTCGGCCCCGTCCCATCAGCGTGGGGGTGCATCCAAGCCGGGTGACGCCTTGCCACCACCCGCAAATAGCTGCCAGATCATCTCCCCTCTTGTCGCCAGATCATCTCCCCTCTTGTCGCCGTGGCACCACCGCACGAGCTGAAGGACTACCTCACCGAGGAAATCACTGATGTGGGGCTGCAAAACCGCGCATCCCTCGTAAACGGCAGGGTGGTCTAGGCTAATGGCTACCTCGCCTTCACCAAGAACCTTCGCCACATGGTCTAGCCACACAAGTTCCACCCGGAAATGCTAGCGAGTTCCCCTTGTGCCTGAAGGAGGTGGCCAACACCTGTCTGATGAACCTCCCTGAGGAATCAATCGACTCATGGGTGGAGCTCAGCTCCCTCTTCATCTCCAACTTCAAGGGGACCTACGAGCACCCACTCACCTAGTACGACCTCCACCAGATACACCATCATCCTGGGGAGACCCTCTTCAAGTTCCTGCAGAGGTTTAGTCGAGTCCGGAACAAGATTTCCAATATCTCAGACTCCAACGTTATCACTGCCTTCTCCAAGGGCGTGAAGGACGTCAATATGAGAGAAAAGATCGGGATTCGGGGCGAGAGCCTCACCACCGCCTCCGAGCTATTCGTCATGGCCGACAAGTGCGCCAAAGTCAAGGCAGGGCGGATGTTCGGCCTCGCGGAGGTGGAAGTCACTCCCAAGGCCCCTAGTTCATCCAAGGGTAAAGACAAGGATCCCAAGAGCAAGACCGCCACTGTCCTGGCAGCCGTGCGGGAGTGGAAGAGCCATCATGAGGGAGCCAGCGAGCAGGAGCGGGTTGACAACTCGTACTGCCACTGGCATAAGAAGCCAGGCCACCCCACCGACGACTGCTACGAGCTGAAGAAACTGCGCGACCTGCGCAACAACCAGAGAAAGGGAAGGTCGGGAGGTGAGCGAGGAAGCCAAGGCGGGAGCAACCAGGCAGGAAACCGCTGGAACAACAACGCCGGTGGGCGTGATGCCCCTCAGGCAGGTCACCAAGCCAACACCGCGCAACAGCATCCGCAACCATAGGAGCAAGCACACGCCAAGGACCCTGGGGGCTACCAGGTGCCGCAAGGTGCCATAGACTACATCCTTGGTGGCTCCCAAGCCCCAACGTCCAATCGACACTTCAAGCTGCTCACACGCGAGGTAGCGGCCGCCAGACCAAGAATCTCCTCACCAAAGCTCAAGTGGTCCCAGTGTGCCATCACCTTCGATGCTAGCGACCACCCCATCTCCACCAGGCCCGTGGGCACACTCCCCCTGATATGCACCCCACCATCAACAACATCGCTATTGTGAAGACCCTCATCGATGGAGGCGCGGACTTGAACATGATCTCCACCGAGACCTTCGCCTAGTTGCAAGTGCCTTACAACAGGCTGATGCCGACCATGCCATTCTCTAGGGTGACGAGCGGGTCCACCACACCCATCGGTCAAGTGCACCTCTCCATCACATTCGGAACACGCGACAACTACCGCACTAAGCTCGTCGACTTCGACGTGGCACCGATCAACCTTCCATACAATGTCATCCTCGGCTACCCTGTGTTTGCCAAGTTCATGGCCGCCACTCACCATGCCTACAACATGCTCAAGATGCCCGGTGGCGGCGGTGACGTCATCACGGTCCGTTGTGATGAAGTGGAAGCCCTGCGCTCCCTGGAGCACGCCTATAAGACCGCTGGCACCACCTATCCCGACGAGGTGGATGCCCTGGACTACGTCGGAGGATCCACCTGGAGGAAGCGAATGATGGTCCAAGAGAACTCCATGGAAAAAAGTTCGGCAGCCGTGATGTTCCCACCTTGCGAGGTGCCGGGCATCACCAGTACCCGCGACCTCATGAGGGGAATGGGCATGCCGCCACCCGTCATCTCGAGGGTGGAAGCGCCTCCTAAGGATGGTGATGGCACAGTGGCTCCATACGTCCCCATGGACTGTACCTAGTGCACGTACAATACCTAGCACCCCCACGGAGGCAACTAATTGGCTGGGAGGGCTGGCGACCTAGGTTACCGGGAGGTGGGCAAGCCTCTCCAAGCGACACGTCTAGATACGTGACTTTTTGAAGGTGAACCTCGAAAACCCCCATCCCTTACGTTTTTTTTGTCCTCATCAGACCCCGTGCAGACCAAGGCGGCATTTCTAATAAGCCTAAACTACTGACGCTTCTTTGGATCTTGTGCTAAGCGCACGGTTGGCTATTTTGTTTTTCCTTAGAAAAATCATTTTCCAAAAAACCGCACCACTCGGTTTCTGACATACACTACGCACGAGCAAGGGATAGAGACGGTACTCTTCACCGGGCTGGCTCGGCTCCCTGTCAGCATCAGGGCCTAAAGTGTAGAGATCTGAACTCACGGGACAGACCTGCCCTAGAGTTACCTCATCACACGGTTCCTGGTGCCTAAAAATCTCGCGTGGCGTGTGTACGAGCTTCTGACGGTCGGTGCTTTTTTCCTACGGCCCTCTCCCGGTAAGTTCTATGGGGCACCTCATCAGGGCCTAAAGTGTTGAGCTCTGAACTCTACGGTCTGTTCTTCAGTCAAGAGTTACCTCACCCACGATCGCTGACCTTGTTTTTATCCTCGTGACGGCTCATGAGGCCCAGTCCTTTGCTGCCCGAGCTCGTCAGGTCCTAAAGTGTCGAGCTTTGACCTCTATGGTTCGTTGCTCGGCCGAGAATTACCTCACCCACGGTCCCTAACCTTGTTTTTATCCTCGCGATGGCTCATGAGGCCCTGTACTCCGCAGCTCGACCTTGTCAGGGCCTAAAGTGTCGACCTCTAAACTCTACGGTCCATTCCTCGGCCGAGAGTTACCTCACCCATGGTTCCTAACCTCGTTTTTATCCTCCCGACGGCTCATGAGGCCTGTCCTCTGCAGCCCGAGCTCTTTAGGGCCTAAAGTGTCGAGCTTTGAACTCTACGATCCATTCCTTGGCCTAGAGTTACCTCACCCATGGTCCCTGACCTCATTTTTATCCTTGTGACAGCTCATGATGCCCTGTCCTCCGTAGCCTGAGCTCGTCAGGGCCTAAAGTGTCAAGCTCTAAACTCTATGGTCCGTTCCTTGGCTGAGAGTTACCTCACCCATGGTCCCTAACCTTGTTTTTATCCTCACGATGGCTCATGAGGCCCTATCCTCCGCAGCCTGATCTCGTCAGGGCCTAAAGTGTCGAGCTCTAAACTCTACGGTCCGTTCCTCGACCGAGAGTTATGTCACGCATGGTCCCTGACCTTGTTTTCATCCTAGCGACGGCTCATGAGGCCCTGTCCTCCGCAACCCGAGCTCATCAGGGCCTAAAGTGTGGAGCTCTAAACTCTACGGTTTGTTCCTCGGCCAAGAGTTACCTCACCCACGGTCCCTGGCATTGTTTTTATCCTCGCAGCAGCTCACGAGGCCTTGTCCTCTGCAGCCCGACCTCGTCAGGGCCCAAAGTGTCGAGCTCTGAACTCCACAGACCGTGCCTCAGCCGTGAGTTACCTCGCCCACAGCCCCTAGCCTCGTTCTTATTCTCGCAATAGTTCGCGAGGCCCTGTCCCGTCCAGCCCGATCTCGTCATAACCTAAAGCATCGAGATCTGACTCTACGGCCCGTCGCACAACCGTCAGTTACCGCACCCACAGTTCCAGACCCTGTCTCTGTCCTCGCGATGACTAATGAGGCCCTGCCCCTTGGGAGACCGAACTTGCTAGACCTAAACTCCATGGCTCGATCGTCGGCCGTGGGTCACCTCACCCCCTAAAACCCTTGGCATGGGGGCTGAGTGACTGAACACCTAACCCCGTAGTTTCTCCTCGAGGGACCTGCAGAATGCCCCTAGAGACACCCTCTTCAGCGCTTAAGCTTGGAGGGACCAAATGGCATGAGTCCTAAAAACCTACGACCTGAGGCGGAGTCAGTATTTCGCTCGTGGTTCACCCCTACTAGAAGCACCCGGAAAGGGCACACGGATATCGTGAGGCCACATCCCTTCTCAAGAGGGTGACCTCTAGAAGTTAACGGGGACCCCTCCTTGAGGGTACGTGCGTAAGTAACTCCTCGTGAGAACCTCCTGGACTCGCTACAGTTCACGAGCCATGAGGAGCCATCTTCCCAAGGCACCTAGATTCCCACCAACCTGATCAAGCAAAGCCCGCTCCACAACGGGGAGCCCGCGCTGGCAGCACACTCTAAGCACCGCCCCTGGAGATTGCCTCCAACAGGCGTCCTACCTTCAACCGTGCCTTGCGAGGGCTCCACCGCTGGACATCCGGCCCTGCAGCGAGCACGCTCGATGCTCCCAGAAGGTCGTCCATACAAGAAAGGAAACACGAGATACCATCGCGGACCTCAGCAAGAGATCGCTACGTAGTAAACACGCCAAGGAAAATACAACTAGCGTAAAGATCCACTTAAAGACATAGAAACCAAGTCTTTCTTACAACCCCACACGAGGGCAGAGTGCTAGGTGGTGTAGTACCTAGAACAGCAAAATACTTGCAGCTCTAGGGCCAGGGCGATAGACTCCAAATGAGCCTAACCCCAACTCCTCAAGGGAGGTGAGTGGGGTATTCAACCTGGCACAACAGGGTGTCGAACACGGAGATAGAGAACTCGCCCTCCCCGACAAAGCGAAACTGTAGGACGGAATTACGATGAATGCGGTGGTCAGCGAGGAACTGGCCCCAGCCATCACAGAGGTACATCTCGTCAGGCGGGAGCGTCTTCACGCACACCTGCCACCTTTGAGTCCCGTGGGAGTGCTGCAGCTTCACCTCCTCTAGGTGGTCCGCCATGACACCTATGGCGAATCGGGTCGAGAGCCTCACCTTGAGGAACCAATCGGGGTTCCCAAGGATGACAATAAAATCGATGAACCTTTCAGGCTTAGGGTCGTCCTCGATCTTGACAACCACGGGAAAAGGTGCTTCGCCGGCAGCAGGAGCGTCCAGGCTAGATTCAACTCTAGCCCCAGCACCACGCCCCCCATGGCGACTCCTGTCGCTCCCGTGGGGATGGCCGTGCCCGTGCTTGGAGGAGGCTCCTCTCGAGGCCGAACCCGCCCCCATGGGAGTGAGCATGGTGAGTGTCGTACCGCGACCGCCGTGCTTCCCCTTTCCACACCCGCGAGGATGCCCTCAACTACGCTTTACCGGCGGGGGCTCCACCGCCTCGGCCATCACCGCCTTTCCCGTCTCCTCAGCCCAGAAACGAGGGGGTGTCATGGAGAGGTGGAGGGATGTTTCCACTAGAAAGCGCAAGAGAGGAAGGAGAAAGTCAACTGAGTGTGAGCGAAAGGATTCTCCCCTCACCTTTAACCGCACCGGTCAAAAGGACGTATCACTTCACCGCCTGCACAATATTAACCGACGGGCCCCACGCACCATCGCGTCATGGGAGTGGCTCCTGGACTAAGAACCATGTGTTTCAGATCTACGAGTGAGCACCCTCGGCCGATGGAGTTTCAAGTCTAGGATTCGAGTGAGATAGGCCCTTGTTGGCCGAGTGACCATAGGAGCCTGCCCATTGTCAGGGTCCGCTTTCCCCTTCAGGCCCCCGAAGGGACACATGCAGGCCCAGCGCCCGGGGGCTACTGTCGGAGCCCTAGCATCTAGGGTGCCACGTCTCCATGCTGGATGGAGCCTACAGCTGAAGGGCTTCCGCCTTCATGAGGCGGGACACCTTCAAGAGGAAGGGAGCGTCTCCAGGGAGCATTCCCGAATGAGCTACACGAGGTTACCTCCCTAAGGAGGCTACCGCGACCTCATGTAGTGCCCCCGCACCTCGGATACCCCCGAGTGTGTCAAGGGTAGAATGGTAACTGCACCGCATAGAGCAGGGGCTACGGCCCTGATAACAAGTACAACCAGTATCAACCGCCTCGGAAAAGAGGACCCGGTTCACCCTCCTTTCTTAGGGCCAGGGCAGGTGATCTGATGGCAGGAGGATCTCTCACTTGCCGTTTCGGTGAAAGGAGGAAAAAAGAAGAGAGTGCCACGTAAAGACAAAGGACATCGATGAAGGACGCTTTACGGGAGGACGGAGTGAAGCACGGTGGGCTGGACCAAGTCCATGAAAAGTAGTCCCCTAGACCGAGATCACAAGGGACAGCACAGTGGTGACCATCCCCCTCGATGAAACATAAGAGCAATGTGCAAAACAAGGAACATAAGAAACATGATTTGAATAAATCATCATATGAATGAGTGAAACACAACAACTCAAAATACTTGCTGAGAAAGAAGGGAATAGGTTTACTGACTCAACTACAAAGTAAAAGAAAGGCCCTTCGCAGAGAGAAGCAGGGATTGCAAGTCTCTTAAAGAGCTCCCAAAAATTATGATACTTACTAGCTTTCAGCTGTCATTGCCCCTATCATAGGCATCTTTAGGTGATTAAGGTTAAAGTGACACAACTAAGAGGACATGCTTGACAAGTTATAAATTGAAGTCCCATGCCCCTTACTTATGGGTACCCCTTGCACATGATACATGAGCTATCCCATAATCAAAATGACAAGGCAAGGAGACAGTGAGTATCTTAGCGATCTTTTTATTTGCTATTTGCATAGGTTTTTATTGAGGATGCTTCATAGAATGCTCACTATAGTTATGCTGCAAGTTTCCACCATGATTAGGCATGGCTTAGGCTAGCGGCCCAGGCGTTTCTCTAACACATATATAAACTCCATGATCTTACAAGTTCCACTTTTATTTCACACCGCCGGGATCCATAAGCAAAAGAACATGATATCAACTAGGTACAAAGTACCATGACAGTGTTGAAAGCGTTCCCCATGATACATGGTTCTGCTAACTTCAACTCATAAGGCGCAAGCATATACGCAACAAAGAAGGACCCAATGGTTGAGGTTATTAAATGCAAGAAAAATAAAGTGTGCCATCAAGTTCGTGAGAGCTTTAATCACTAATTTTCACATAACAAGTTTAATTTGGGAGGTAGATAAAACAATAATTTACTTGGAATAGCAATAATGCTAATAGGTAGGTATGGTGGAGACAAATGGCGTGGGTTTTGGTTTAAAGGAGTGGATGCACGAGAAGAATTCCCTCTCAGTACAGGTTTTTGGCTAGCAAGACTGGGCAGCAAGTACAAGAGTGGAAGGAAACAAACAAACATACAAGTGATAAAGACAAACATGCAATCTTCCTTGGAAGCACAAAAGATCTTAACTAGAGAATACTAAACTTATGAGCAAATCAAGAAAGAAAGATGATGAGATTATTTTTATTTAGAGTACTTTTATCTTTTTCATTCAACTCTCAAAAATAGTGATGGTACTGACCTAGCCAGGTTTGCCAAAACCAACTAAATTAACTCAATGATCCCAAAGTGATACCTATACTAACAACAAGATCAATCATATAACCATGAATTGAAAACTAATATAAGCTACGCAAAAGAGTAAATGATAGAACTTCTCATTAATATTCCATAACGGAAACTGACACCAAGGGATACATATCTAACGAGAGAGGGGACACTTCCATAATGCAAACCATCCTACATAATAACTTCTTCTATTCATGATATGACTCTACTAGTAAGGCAAAAAGATAGAAGATAGTGATGTCATACCGCGGCAATCCCCCAAGCTTGGAACAAACCAAGGGGATGCCAAACCTGATGACGAATTACTCCTTTGGTGGTGGTGGTATCCTCTCGATGAGCTCTCTGATCAGTTTCCACAAGTCCTCAATCTTGAAGGTGAGATTACGAATGAGCTGTGAGTTTTGCTCAATGCGGCTCATGATCATGTCGGGTTGAGAATTCCAGCTCTTGCTTTTCTTTCCCCACTCTTCCTCCTTGAAGTCTTCTTTTCCTGCATGGCTAGAACGAGGCAAATCCCAATTGGAGGGTAATTTCTCCTTGGGCATATTCTGGTATTGATGCTCATGGATAAAGGTATGGAAAGGATTACTGGTGCGTGGAGGAAGTGATCGTGGAGCCAAACTGTGACGAGGAGCTTTCCCCCCAGTCTGCATCCGTGCAGTCCTTCTCACCCTGGCAGGTTTTGTCACCACTCCAATGCTTGCAATGGTAGTGCCGGTGTGCGGATGTTGGCCTTGCTCCTCTTCATCTTCACTCTTGATCTCCTTCTCCTTCCCGGTGTCTTTGAGGTTTTCCTCCGTAGGCTCCTTCCCTTTATCCTTGGCGGACACCATTGTGCTTCTAAACTTTCAAAGAGTATGTCCTGGCAGAAACAGATCGAAACAAAAACACGGCAAGAACACGATATACGAACCTCAGGAGATCCGGGGGGTTATATATTACGAAGTTTCATATCAAAAGGAAGGTACTGGGGGAAAACGAGTCGGAGGCGGAGTTCGGGGTGGACTCACCACCTGGTCGCATGGCCAGGTGAGGGCCCGCGCCACAGGGTGGTGTGAGCCACCCTGGCTCCGTTTCCGCCCCTTTTTTTTCATAACTTCCCTTATTGTCTGAAAACTGCAAAAATATAGTTGGATAGTATTTTCATGGAACTTTTCTTACTAGACCTGTTACTTATTTGAAAACAGACTCTGCAGGTCTCTGAATTTGGTATCTAGTAGATTCTTCCAGAGTAATCACTTGAATAACATCAATATCTTCATCTTCATACTCTTATTACGTGAGTCATAAAACCTTTCTCTTCCTTATTACACCATTATCTCCACTACCCTGAAATTTCTTTCACACAAAACTCCACACAGTTCTCATCAGCAACATTAGTATATATGAAGTGATAAAAGATTTTGAGTCCAACTTCAAATGAAAACCATCAAAACATAAGATACTGTAGCAACTCCTTCCGAAAACTCAAAAAGAATTCAAAAAGGAAATCGAATAAAGAAGCAAATGCAAGACTGGCAAAATCTGTCAAAACAGACCAACAGGTAAAGATCAATTTTTTAAAAAATCGTCTGTTTCTCAAATAAAAAAGTGCAAAACTAACGAAAGTTAAATAACAACCTGGGAATAATCACAAAAAATTACGGCCCAATCCGACATACAGAGATCTCTCACGAATTTTTGCGGTGAAGCACAAAAATCTGTTTCGGGACAGCAACTTCCCCAAATATTACTTCTCTCTCATTAAAGGTTGATCTTGACACAAAACCAAACAAAAAGGATAAGGAGAGTTTATTACCGAAGTAATAACTTCCAAGACTCAAAGAAACAAAAACAAACTAAAAGCAAAAAATAAATTGGGTTGTCTCCCAAAAAGCTCTTTCTTTATAGCCATTAAGATGGGCATGATAATTTTAAGATGCTCACAAGGGAATATGAATTGAGGTGAAAGAGAGCATTAAGAAGCAAAAATACACACATTTAAGTCTAACCCACTTCCTATGCAAGGGAATTTTGTAAACAAACAAGTTGTTGAAACCAGAGGCTACTAGCATAGGAGGGCAAAAGAAGTGCAACATAAAAACTTTCAGCATAAAAAGAGGAAACTTATTATTATTGAGATACATAAGCACACTTTCCCTCTCATAGTAACTTTCAGTATCATGCATAAACTTAACAATGTAACTATCACAAGGACCATCATAGCAATGATCACTTATTCTAACAGAAAACACAGGAATACTAGCTCTCATAACACTACTTTGTGAGACAATATTAGAGGTATCCTTACAAAGGATAGGGCGTCCCTCTTCTTCATATTTAGTAACAAAGTCTTTCACATTTGCTATTATAGGTTCATCAACCATTTGTTTATCAGGTTCAACAGCTTCATTCATACTTTCATTAAACATACTAGCTATCATAGAATGTTCCTTTATCTTAACTGGGAAAGGCATTTTCTCAATGTAAGGTTCAGGTAAAACATGATTAGCAGTATAAACTTCAGTATTTCTTGTAGGAACACTCTTAACAATATCTTTATAAGGTTCATGATACTTATTCCACTTATTTTTAGGCACTTCAATGTAGGAAGCAAAAGCCTTAAAATAAGAAGCAATAGCTTGAGAGTCTAGCCATAAACATTTTTAATATTTTGAAAGTCATAAGTTCCCATAAAAGATTCAATGCATTCATAATCATAATATATACCTGACTTTCTACCTTTGTCATTCTCCCAAGCTTCAGCATTATCTTGAATACGATCTAGAAGGTCCCATTTAACTTCTTCTTCCATGCGAGTGAATGATCCAGCACAAGAAGCATCCAATAAATCCTTATCATGTAGAGGGAGCCTTGCATAAAAGTTATTGATAATAATATTGTTGGGGAGCTCATGAATGGGACATTTGAGCATTAATAACTTCAATCTCCCCCAAGCTTGAGCTATACTTTCTCCATCAAGAGGCCAAAAGTTGTATATTTGATTCCGATCTTTATGAATCTCACTAGGAGGATAAAACTTTGAATAAAAGAGAGGCACTATTTCCTCCCATTCTAGAGCTTGACCATTCTTCAGCAACTTATACCATTCCTCAGCTCTTCCTTTTAGTGATAATGAGAATAACTTCTTCTTAAATTGATATGTAGTAATACCTGCACACTTGAACAACCCACATAATTCGTGTATAAAGAGTAAATGATCACCGGGATGGAAAATTCCATCCCCAACATAGTAGTTATCCATAACACGATCAATAATTCTTGTAGGTATTTTAAAAGCATCATTCTCAGCAGGTGGTGTCTTATCTACTACCTTAGTAGTGGTAGTAGCATTGCCAAATAAGAAACTCAACAAATTATCCATAACGAAAATAAAGCAACTAATAGAAGTAAACAATACTCACAGTAGAAGTTTCCTTTACTAGTTCCACTCTACAATAGCGCTTCACTCCCCGGCAACAGCGCCAGAAAATAGTCTTGATGACCCACAAGTATAGGGGGTGTATCGCAGTATTTTCGATAAGTAAGAGTGTCGAACCCAACGAGGAGCAGAAGGTGCTGGCTAGTGGTATGGATCAGGAATTCTCTGCAAATACTTAGCAAACAAATTTTTAGGGTTTTTTGCTAAAGCAAATAAACAAAGTACGAGTAAATAAAAGACAGTAGGAATAAATGTAGCAAGTGGCCCAATCCTTTATGCAGCAAAGGACAAGCCGATTTTATTACTTAAGATGACCAAACGTTCTCGAGGACACATGGGAAGACTGTCAAGTGCTTTCGCTTCATATAGTTGATTAATCTTCTTTAGCTTGCGAAGTGTTGTGTGAGTGAACCTGTGCTAATGTACTGAACTTCCTAGGACTAATACATACTTGTGATTATACCCCTTGCAAACATCCGTAAGTACAAGAAAGTAATTAAGGTAGAAACCTAACTACAGCTTTAAACTCTAAGACCCTTACGTCCCTTGTGCAATGGTTTCCTAACGGGGGTTCAGGTTTCTGTCACTCCGGCAACCCCTACGATTAGTAGACAAATACACAATGCATTCCCCTAGGCCCATATAGGTGAAGTGTCATGTAGTTGACATTCACATGACATCAATATAAGAAGTACACCACAACTTAAATATCAAACTATTGAATCTTTCTCAACACAACTCCACTACTAACAACATGACTTCTCCCATGTCCTCAAGAACAAAACGAACTACTCACAAGACGTCATATGGATCATGATCAGAGACGGAATAATGATGTATAACAATCTGAACATAAACGATAATTCAATGGTTCACTCAATAGCATCAACTACAAAGAGTAATCAACACCGGGAAAGTTTCCCCTAAGAACTATGCAAGATTCAACCCAATTGTTACAACAATATGGAGATGGTGATGAGGGTGCTGATGGTGATGATGATGATGATCCCGATGAAGTCCATCTTGATGGTGGTGTTGATGGCGATGACCTCCCCTCTCCGGGAAAGAATTCCCCTGGCAGAAATCTGTCTGCCGGAGAGATCTTTCTCTCTCGGTGTTTTCCGCCCCGCAGAGGTGGCGGAATCTTTCTGTGGTCGCTCCCCGAGTCTTAGGGTTTCGGGAGGATAATATCGCCCGGGAGTGCAGGCGGACCAGGCGGCCACACCACCACGGTGGCGGCCTGGGCGGCTCGCGCCAGGGGGTGGTGTGGGCCCCCTGTGGCCCATCTCCAGCCCCCCTTCTGGCTTCCTCCGTCTTCTGGAAAAATAGGATTTTCCATATATTTTCCCGGATTTTCTGATCTTCGCGAATTTTGCCTCCAAACAGCACCTTTTCCATCAGAATCCTGACTACAGCGGTCCGTGCTCCAAAAGTCATCAACCGTGCAAAAACATATGAAATAACATAAGTATCACCTCTCAATATGAAATATATCGATGAATAACAATGAATTATGACATAGAATAGTGATGCAAAATGGACGTATCAGGGTCGCGGGGGCCGGAGCATCCAATGCGTCGGTGCGTCGGTCGCACTTGTCGTTTCCCTCGGGAGGAAGCCGCGTAAACCTCGTGGCCTCCTCCTCCAGAGGACTCTAGAAGAGGTGTCCTATCGCACTTCGTGAAAGGGGGAAGAAACCTCCCTCGCGAAGCCCTCTCGGGGCCATTGAGGCATCCAGACATAGACGGATCAGGGTACCCCCTGTACCAGCTATCCAACAACCCTGGCTAGGGGTAACAATCCATCACCACCTTCTCCGCCAAGCAGTCACCATAGAGGATCACATGGAGGACAGGGGACGTCGTGGTGGAGGTGGTGACAGAAGAAGCAGAAGTCCGGTGCATAGGCACCATAGCTGTAGTGAACAACCAAGACAACATTCCCTATCACCAAGTGACACCAGGCACTAGATCAATTCAAACATCGAGGCGCGATGCCACGCTTCAGATAACATCTATGTTGGTCCAAAATTCTTCGGACCGCGTGTATGACAAACAAATTTTCGGAAGGGTTTGCCATCTCAAGGCACATCCAGCCCTATGACTGTGTGGCTCGGTTAGACACCTGGCTCCAAGACTTCTTCCAGGCCTTCTGCATTGCCAAAGGAGTAACTCCTGCTAATGCTAAGGAAGATGGCTCGATCATGGATCAATGAACTCCTAGAAAACACCATCCACAACTGGTATGATATGCAAAGTGCTTTCTTTCGAAACTTTGAGGGAACATACCGGAGGCCCTACATGGTCGGAGATCTATACCGGTGCAACTAAAAACCCGGAGAAACTTGCTGGGATTACCTCGAATGATGGATCGATACGAAGAACTCCTATGAAGGGGTAAACGACCAAACCACGATTGAAGCATTCATCATGGGACTCCTAATTGGGTTACTGCATCATCGCTTAAAGTGCGACAAAGTGACTGATTTGGGGGAGATGTTAGAGACGGCAAGAAAGTACGCTGACATTAACGACAATGCAGAAGGACTGCTCAATGTGGTAGCCGTTCCATAGTCGGCAAAACAGCCAAAGCAGCAGGCCACAAAACGCAAGAACACCTCAGAGGAAAAGCCCAATCCGAAAATCGCCATAGTCAATGCAACTTTCGGTCTGGAGGATGACGAGGCCACGGAGGAGGCCAGGGACGATGTCTTGGAACTTTTAGAGTCCAAGGTAGGGGAGATGAACAACCTGGCAAAACCTACGCTTGGGTTGACATATCCAACAATCCGTGCGAGCATCACCCGGGTGGCAATGAGGGCTCGTCCCACACCAATGTTAAATTTCGTTTCAATTACGACATCAACAAAGATGAATCCGCTGGCTACATGGTCAAGCGATGACAATAAAAGAAAAAATCCGACAAAGAGAAAGAGTCCAAGGAAGATTCTGACATGGAGGAGGCAGAAGCTACAAATCCCAAGTTGGATGGAAAGAAGACATTCCCAACCAAGAAAGATACTTACATCTACTTCCTTGGATTTTAGCCACCCAAGGTCAAAAAGGCAGTAATGCATGAGCTCAATGCAACAATTTGGCTGTCCCCCAGTTTTTGAAATGGTCAGAAGTTACAATCACCTTTGACCGAGGCAATCATCTTCCTAAGCTACCACTACAAGAAAAGTTTCCTTCCGCGACGAAATTCTCGGCTCGGCCGTGGCTGATGGAAAACTTTTTTTCCGGTTTGGCGACCCTCTACTATGAAGGGTCTGCTAAAAACGTGGAGGAAGCTTGGCCAACGCGTGGCAGAAGCAATATTTTTGTTTCTTCGCGTGATGTTGACTCGCCGAAATATTTTTAGGCATGTGGGTCTCAGACGTCAGTGTCTCTAGCGGACCATACTTTTCGGTTGCGCCTCCTTGATTTGAACTCGATAACGTTGCTCGATGCGTCTGCCGTTTAGTCAGGCTATTGGTCCCACATGTCAGCCTCTCATTAGAAGGATCGTGTGTATGATGGAATTTTTTTCCACTGCTCGCGCTACCCTGTTCCAAAGTTGATAGCGCATTTCGATGCATGTATCGTTTAATCAACCTCCTAGGACCCACATGTCATCCTCTTATTATAAGAAAATGTGTATGATGGAATTTTTTCCTTCGCTGGAGCTACCCCGTTGATAGCGCTGCTCGACACATCTACCATTTAACCAACCTCCTGAGCCCCACATGGCATCCTCTCATTAGCAGAAATGTGTGTATGATGGGAGTTTTTACCCTTTATCGTGCCTTCGTGTTCCGAACTTGATAGCGTTGCTCGCTGCATTAGCCTTTTATTCAGGCTGGTGGGTCCCTTCTGTCAGCCTCACATTAGAAGAATCATGGGTATGATGGAATTTGTTTATTCTCTAGTGCTACCCTGTTCCGAACTAGATAGCCTTAATCGACGAATCTGCCATTTGTTCACGCTACTGGGTCCCCCATTTCAGCCTCTCATTACAAGAAACGTGTACATGCTGAATTTTTTTCTCGCTCGCGCCTCCCTATTTTGAACTAGCAACATTGCTCGATGCAACATCTATATAAGGTTGCACTGCTGGGTCCCACATATCAGCCTCTCTATAAATGAAACGTGCATATGATGGAATTTTTTTCGGCCATGTCCACTTTTTTGACCATAGCAACTTGCTGGGTCCCAGATGTCAACCACCTCTGTGCAAGAAATGTGTCTATGCTGGGTCCCAACTGACAACCTCTATTTGAAAGAAACGTGTGTATGTTGGACTGTTTTTTCGGCTCCCAGATGTCAGCCTAAGAGTACAAAAATGCTCATAAAGGCCAAATTAAAAAGATTCTGGGATAACTTGGGACGGATGCCCTATTCTTCATGGCTTATATTCCATGGGCTCACTCCTAAATTGAATGGGCTATGGTCGATGACCGCAAGACCAAGAAAAGGCCAAATTAGAAGGTATTGGGCTATGCTTGGGGCTGATAGGCTAATTTAATGGGTTATGCTTGGGCCTGCTGAGTCCGAGATATCAGCTTCTCTGTAAGTGCAACGTGTGTATGATGGACTTTTTTTCGGTTGCGTTCACTGTTTTCACTGTGGCAACCGTGTATGGTCTTACTGCTGGGTCACTTATGTCAGCCTCTCTGGCATGTTCTGGCTTGTCGGTCCCTGATGCAGCCTTGTATGTTTTGTCTGGTGGGTCCCCGATGCGAGCCTCTCTGTACAAGTATGATATTGCTAGAAGGGATGATAATTTTTTTTTCGAACCCACCCTCAAAACAAACTACAGGGATGATACATGCTGGTGGGTCCGTGATTTCAGCCTCTCTGTAATGCAATATTGCTAGAAGAAAAAATGTAGACCCAAGATACGATTCGAACAAAAGACGTTCAAACCAAATAAACATAAACTGAGTATGTTGCTACTACAACAAAGATATTTATAGAATAAATATTATTAAACTTTATTAGTACTACAATTTATGTATTAGTCTTCTTATAAATATTTTGTATGTCTATGTTTATCTCTTTTAAAATATAGAGGAGGAGTGCTCCTGGCATCTCAATTTATAAAATGCCACATAATGGAGTATTTTCTTAAAAACATGGGTAGGCAGAGTTTATTTATTTATTTTGAGAGGTGGGGGGCAATGCCCAAAAGGCCAAATTAAAAAGAGTTTGGCTATTCTACATAGGCTTCTCTACATGGGTTATACTCCATAGGCTATGCTCCATGGGCTTCATTCTCAATTTTTAGTGGGTTGTGCTCAGCAGTCCGCTGACCCTTAAAAGGTTGAATTAAGATGTTCTTCGCTATGCTCCATGGGCTGATATTTCAAATTTCACTGGGCTATGGTCATCAGTCCCCTGACCCCGAAAAGATCGAATAAAATTGTTCTAGGCTAAAGAGGGGCCGAATGAGCTACTAGATTTCTTCTCCTGGTTAATAAAAATTGCATTGTGATGTGCTTGGCCAGATTTGAAACAAAGACCTCAGAGAGGGAGGGGGAAAAGCGATAATTCTTTTTGGCAGTTATTTATGTCAAAATTTAGCAGTATAGAATAAGGTAGAAAAAACTTGGCGCACGATCAGTTTGCCCTGTTCTCGGTAGAGACCATCGGAGGAAGCAAAACTGACGATCAAGTCGGCTTCTATGTGAATACCTCCTCCTTACGTCAATGCCTGTGTGACCGCCCATATGTAACCCAAACTACCAAAGACTATTGTAGATAATTGTGAAATGCTAAGTTTCAAAAGAAAAGCAAGACAATCTGATGCACTTCATCTAAACAAGTACCAGTACATCACAATTCGTTCTACAAATATTGTACTAATAGTAACAACAAAGCATTTGAAAGATTCAGTAGCATTTGAAAGATCCAGTAGTACAGAATAAGACCATGAAAATATCAGATAGATTCCCGGTTGATATTCAACAGCACTTGACAGAGTCAGCACAACATTCAAAGTGACCAGTTGGCACAACACAGACAATGACCAAAAGAATTGACAGATTCAGCAATGTGGACATTAAAATTCAATAGATGTAGCAAGGCCTGATTCAAAAGGAAAGCGAGACCATATTCTACAATGTAGCAAGGCTTTTGTGTGCATGCCTCCTTCTCACATCAATGCCTCTATGTGACCTGCATAGGCAACTCAAAATGCCCAAAACCTTGTCTAGATTATGAGTTTATGACAAGGCCAAGTTACAAAATAAAAGCAATACCATCAACTACACTTGATCTAAACTGGGCTATCCTATTACATAGTATTACGATTACTTACGATAGTTTGGTTCCAATCATGGGCATTGGCGAAGCTCAAGATGAACAATAATGGAGTCTCCGAAGATTACCATGCAACGTTGGTTGAGAAACCAACAACTGCTTCTTCGGTATTTAGACTGAAGCAGCATATTTCAGGAAACAATGTATATCCAAGTCCTAATGCATGGTGGGAGGTGTAGACACAATTGCTTCTCGTTATATATCCTGGGGAAACATCTATACCGCCTACCGCAATATTAATCGGATAGTTCAATCCAAGGAAAAGGGAATATGCTCCCAGGTGAGCAATGTCTATCCATGGCTTAGGTGGATACAAGTAAGGAGTGTCCTTTGAGTACACCTTGCAGCCAAACCCAGTAGCATAGGTGCCACAAGTGCGACCGCAGCGATCAACACTATGATCAGCAATAGGATTTCCATGACCATAATAAGTACCGCCATAAAACTCCTCATCAGTAACGCCCATGTTATGGATAATAAGAAGGCGAGATTCATCTATAGATATTGCTAAGAACCATCAACTAGGTTCGTGCTTGTCATCATCTATGGCATCAAGGTTGCCGTCCTCGAGATGTGCGACAGGTGGCGACGGGAGCAGAATAGGACCTTCAAAAAGAAATCACGGCCAAATCAGCCAACACTAGTTTACATCCATTAAAACTGAAGCTAGTGTTTAGAACAGGAATGGATCAAACTTACCAAAATACAGATGATTCCAAACATAAACATTGCCACTCTTAGTGGCTGCAAACACCAGACCCATGTGGATAAGTGCATCGCTATATCTCAAATAGCACTGGAACTGGTTCTCAAGAACTATCCATGCATACTCATCGCCATCAAGGGTAGCAATTGAGTAGTCGAAGATAGCGACAAGAGAGAAATCTAAATAATCTACCGCAGTTGTGGGGGCTCGGCAAATAGCAATCTTCCGGAGCATCATAGGGCGATCATTATGCATGAATGTAAGCGGATCGTTGGTGGGTACAAACTCGTTGACTTGTGGGAGAGGAACACGTTGGTGAGTGTACACATTGATAAGCTCCCACTTGCACTCGGACCCAATAGTGGCGATCCAATCTCTGTTGGCACCTACCCATTGCTTACCCATACAATTCGGGAACACAGCGTCGGAGGAGAAATTGTCCAGCGGCATCAGCTTGCATGTCGTGGCCTTTCCCTTGAAGTACTCATTGCATTCCCATGGTTCCTTAGTCGGGTGAGAATGAAGAACACAGGGGAGGCCAAACGGCTGAGAAGCATGTAAAGTTGCACTATATTTTGCAGAGTCAAGAAGATGTTTGGACGAACCGGCAAGGCTCATGGCGGTGATGATGTCGCATATTATTATGAGTTCTTCAAGCGGGCCTTCGGTAAAAACATCCTAGAACAGCTCAGAATCATCATTGTCCTTGCTCGGTCCTGCCATCGCAAGGGAGCTAATGGAAGTTGGGACAATGGCTTGATTTGGTTTTCTGGAAACAAGGTAAGACCGATGGCGGCAGGTGGGATAGGGAGAAGAACAAACACTCTCATATTGTGCGGTGAACAGGATCGGAAAGCGGCATTGTGGAGGAGAAGAACAACGACGCTTGGCATAGAGGTAGGGTAATGGGGAAGTGGGGATAGAGCGTATAGGAGAGGTTGAATAAGATGAAAACGGACGCATGTTCCTCTGCTCCAGTTCCCTTCAGAATAGTACTACTCTGCTCTAGTTTCCTCCACAATAAATATTTCTTGTAAATCCAAGAGGAAGTAGTATGAAGACTAGGGACAAATCATCTGCTCTCTCGAGGAGCCGAACCCGACTGTTTTCTTTGCTAAATATTATGGACCTTTGTGTAATTTTACCCTTTTTAGGTCCGTGGTGTAAAATGTACCCCCACCATCCGTGTAAAATTCTAACCAAAAAGTGTAAGTGGTGAAATTTGAACAAATTTAAGCTTAGTTGTCAACGAGTATGAATTTTTTTGGATTTCAAGCCAAACTACCAAGGTCAAGGTCATATCAACATCATACTTTATGGTGATGATGCCATGTCCAAGAATTAACATGCCGATAGATTTGGACATATTTTGAAAACAATCGAAGATGATGTAGTATGAAGAATATGTCTCTATCAGCTGTTCTCTCAAGGAGCCGTACATGACTGTTTTACTTGCTTATTTTTAGGGGGGTGCTAAATGTATGGACATCGATGTACTTTTCCCTTTATTGGGTACTTGATGTAAAATGTACTTCCACACACCGTGTAAAATATTAACCTAAAAGTGTAAGTGGTGAAATTTAGACGATTTTAAGCTTACTTGTCAACGAGTATGAACATTCTTGGATATCAGTCGAACAACCAAGGTCAAGGCCATATAAACATAATACTTTATGCTGATGATACCATATCAGAGATTCTGCATGGCAACAGATTTGGCCATATTTTGAAAATAATCAAAGAGGCAGTAGTACGAAGAGCTTGGCTCAGATCAACTGGTCTCTCGATAAAGAGCCGAAACAGAAAGTTTTCCTTTGTAGGGTCCTTTGTGATAAATGTATGGACCTCCATGTAATTTTCCCTTTTTTAGGTCCTTGATTTAAAATGTACTCCCACCGACCGTGTAAAATTCTAACCTAAAAGTAGTGAAATTTAAACGAATTTAAGCTTAGTTGTTAATGAATGTGAACCTTATTCTTGGATTTTCAAGAACAACGGCCAAGTTCAAGTCCATACCTACATCATACTTTAGGCATATGATCCCATATCCACGAATTTGCACGCCGACAAATTTGGCCATATTTTGAAAACAATCAAAGACAAAGAGTGTGAAGAGTGTGGCTCGATCAGATGCTCTCTAGAGAAGGAGTTGAACCCGACTGTTTTACTTGCTTAATTTAAGGGTCCTTTGCGCTAAATGTATGTACCTCGATGTAATTTTCACTTTTTAGGTCCTTGATGTAAAATATACTTCCACGTCCGTGTAAAATTCTAACCTAAAAGTGTAAGTGGTGAAATTTCGACGATTTTAAGCTTACTTGTCAGCAAGTATGACCATTATTGGATTTCAAGCCGAACGACCAAGGTTAAGGCCATATCAACATCATACTTCATGTTGATGATCCCATACGAGAGAATTTGCATGGCGACAAATTTGGCCATATTTTTAAAATAATAAAAGAGGAAGTAGTATGTAGAGTTTGGCCTAGACCAGCTAATCTCTCGAGAAGGAGACGAACTAGAAATTTTTCCTTTTAGGGAGCTTTATGATAAATGAATGGACCTCGATGTAATTTTTGCTTTTTTCAGGTACCTGATGTAAAATGTACTCCAACCAACCATGTAAAAATCTAACCTAAAAGTAAGTGGTGAAATTTAAATGAATTTAAGCTTAGTTGTCAATGAGCATGAACCATTTTGGGATTTCAAGATGAACGACCAAGGTCATGATCCCATATCCAAGAATTTGCATGCCAACAAATTTGAGCATACTTTGAAAACAATCAAAGATGAAGTAGTATGAATAGTATGGCTCGATCAGTTACTCTCTCGAGAAGGAGCCGAACTCGACTATTTTCCTTCCTTAATTTTAGGGTCCTTTGTGCTAAATCTATGGACCTCGATGTAATTTTCCCTTTTTAGGTCCTTGATGTAAAATGTACTTCCACACCCGTGTAAAATTCTAACCTAAAAATGCAAGTGGTGAAATTTTAGGGTCCTTTGTGCTAAATGTATGGACATCGATGTAACTTTCCTTGCTTAATTTTATGGTCCTTTGTGCTAAATGTATGGAAATCGATGTAATTTCCCCCCTTTTTAAGTCTGAAAGTGTAAGTGGTGAAACATAGACGATTATTTTAAGCTTACTTGACAATGAGTTTGAATATTATTGGATTTCAAGCCGAACGACCAAGGTCAAGGCCATATCAACATCATACTTTATATCCTAATGATCCCATGTCAGAGAATTTGCATGGCAACAGATCCAGCCATGCTTTGAAAACAATCAAAGAGGAAGTAGTATCAAGAGTTTGGCTCAGATCAACTGATCTCTCGAGAAGGAGCCAAACCAGAATATTTTCCTTTTAGGGTCCTTTATGCTAAATGTATGGACCTCGATGTAATTTTTGATTTTTTGAGGTCCCTGATGTAAAATGTACTCCAGTCGATCATGTAAAGTTCTAACCTAAAAATAAGTGGTGAAATTTAAATGAATTTAAGCTTAGTTGTCAACGAGTACGAACCATTCTTGTACTTCAAGACGAATGACCAAGGTCAAGGCCATATCTACATCATACTTTATGTTGATGATCCCATATTCAAGAATTTGCATACTGACAAATTTGGCCATATTCTAAAAACAATCAAAGATGAAGTAGTGTGAAGAGTGTGGCTCGATCAGCTACTCTCTCGAGAAGGATCCGAACTCGACTGTTTTGCTTGCTTAATTTTAGGGTCCTTTGTGCTAAATGTATGGACCTCGATGTAATTTCCCCCCTTTTTAGGTCCTTGTTGTAATATGTACTCCCATCAACCGTTAACATTCTAACCTAAAAGTAAGTGGTGAAATTTAAACGAATTTCAGCTGATAATTGTTAATGAGTATGAACATTCTTTGATTTCAAGCTGAACGACCGCAAGGTCGAGGCCATATATCTACATCATACTTTATTCTGATGATCGAAAAGAATTTGCATGGAGATATATTTGGCCATATTGTGAAAACAATCGAAGAGAATGTAGTATGAAGAGTATGGCTAGATCAACTGCTCTCTTGAGAAGGAGCAGAACCCGAATGTTTTGTTTGCTCAATTTTAAGGTCCTTTGTGCTAAATGTATGGACCTCGATGTAATTTTGCCCTTTTTAGGTCCTTGATGTAGAATGTACTCCCACCGACCGTGTAAAATTCTAACCTAAGGTAAGTGATGAAATTTCAATGAATTTAAGCATAGTTGTCAACAAGTATGAAAAAATCTTGGATTTCAAGCCGAACGACCACGAGGTCAAGGCCATATCTCTACATCATACTTTATGTTGATGATCCCATATTCCAGAATTTGCATGGCGATAGATTTGGCCATATTTTAAAACAATGGAAGAGGAAGTAGTAGAAGAGTATGGCTCAACCAGCTGCTCTCATGAGAAGGAGTCGAACCTGACTATTTTCTTTGCTTAATTTTACGGTCTTTTTGTGCTAAATGTATGGACCTCGATGTAATTTTACCTTTTTAGGTCCTTTATGTAGAATGTACTTTATGCTTATGATCCCCTATCGAAGAGATTTGCATGCCGACAAATTTGGCCATCTTTTGAAAACAATTGAAGATATAAAAACAAAAAATAATCAATTTCATTTTTCCAAGTGACAGGAATTTATTTTCTGAAAAGCAAGTAAGAAGAATTTATTTCCTTTTTTCTGTTAAAAAAATAAAGTGCAAGGAGAGACTATATGAGCACAGAGGAGGCAGTGAGAGAGCTGTGAAAAGGAGGATTTGAAGGCGGTGCAATGTCAGAGAAAACTGGGATGGGTTCCTGACACGAGGTATAGGGTAGAATGAGTAGAGTAAATTTCAGGACCACGATATATATGCACGCAAAACAAAATGTGTTTCTCTCTCCTTCACTCCCTCATCAGGCTAGTCATAGTGGGAGTAACTTGGGTAGTAGTAACATAGTCCTACATGTATTGCCAACAGTCCACATTTAGATGACATGCAATGCAATTAAATGATGAAAGAGAGCCTTGTGGTAACTAGCTATGTTAACATCACACATTTCAAGATAAAATGAGTCTATGTTGCAATAAACGAGGCTTTGCATGATACCACACCTATATTATTTTCCACTATGGAGGTAGTAACTTAGACTAGTAACATATGCATGTTACTACTCTAAGTTAGTCCCCACTATGACCAGCCTCACCACCCCACATCCCCGCCTGCTGATCTCTCCCTCATCCACAAAGTGGCACTACACACGCGCGTCGACCGATAACCTGCCTTGTGTCGGCGGATCCGTGTCTGTGTCTGGCGTGTTCGTCAGCTGAGTTGGTGGGAACCATTTTGTTCCTTGGCGGCAAAAAGTATTACTACTACAGTAGAATAGAGTAGCAATTCAAACTTTCCCGGTTTTGAAATTTTCACTTCCTTCAAAAACATCTAGGGGGAAGGATATTCAAAAGATTGCCATTCTCAGTACTACTAGTATAAGTACGAGTACTACTTAAGTGTTGGATAAGGGATTGGTTGATCTGGCAAGCAAAAAAACAAAAACATCTCGTCGCATTGGATGCTCACCATTATGATCTGGCCAGCCTTCCTACTCCGCACTACTCCACCTCCATACCCTAGGAATAAGAAGCACCAAGCACACCCACAGCAAGCTGGTTCAAAAGTGAGGAGCACTCCTTTTTTTTTCCTGTGAAGCAAGTAGTACTCCCTCCCCTCCTTCTCAAATTAGGACGCGTATTACTTCTGGTCAGAGTAAAATTTAATAAACTTTGACTAAATGTACAACATCATCTCAATGTTATGAGAATCACCGTGAACTATATTTTCATTTTATATGCATTTGTCATTAGAAAAGCAGTATGTTTTTACATATAGTTGGTCGAACTTTATAAAGATTAACTTTGACCAAACCTAATATGCGTCCAAAATTGGGAAAGAGGAAGCAGTATGAAGAGTATGGCTCGATGAGCCGTACCTGACTATTTTAGATTCCTTATTTGGTTTTAGGGTCCGTTGTGCTAAATGTATGGACCTCGATGTAATTTTCCCTTTTTTAGGTCCTTGATGTAAAATGTAGTGCCACCATCCGTGTAAAATTCTAACCAATAAGTGGAAGTGGTGAAATTTAAATGAATTGAAGCTTACTTCTCAATGTGTCGAGGGGATGACTCCTAGCTACCCCAACCAGACAAGAACTACGGCAGGCGGTTCGCGTCCGGCTGGCAGGGTGCAGCCGAACACGAACATTTCATACCAGATACTATCCAGTAGCCAGAACCAGGAGGAGCGGCAAGATTCAAGACTGGCTACACTAGCGTAGCCGGATGGAATCAAGATGATAGGGCAAAATGTTGCACAGTGCACGGTACTCCCTAGTACAGCGACAAGACCCGCAACTACGCGGCCATATAGAAGACTCTGTTGGGTGACGTAGGCACAGTGGTCGGGCGCTGACGACGAGCTCGCAGAAAATTCACTGTACCCATGACGACCCATACGACATGTACCTCGATTGGACATACCGTATCAGATATTGTAGATGACCAGCCGGCTGGGACCCGCCTGTGTGGCCCGCTAGCCAGACTGGCCAGTTAGACCGTTGCCCCTCTGCCTATATAAGGAGGGGCAAGGCTCTCGTAGCAAGGGTTAGTCTCTCAGCATTTAGGAAGGTAGCTAGAACATACAACTCGAGGAGCGATTGTACCCCATATTCTACCCTTAGTCAGATCGACAGGAGTTTTACCTCACCGTGAGGGCTCCGAACCTGGGTACTTCGTGTGTCTCTCTACACTAGCTCGTACCCAACCCCGACTGCGGACGCCGTTGAGAGCTTCCCTGCTAGTCCCCACACCTCTATCTAATCTTTTCAGGTACTGCCGTTCCCAATACAATGACAGTTGGCTCCCACCGTGGGGCGAGATGGCTTTGACCGGAGTAAAGTTCTGCATGGGACCCTGCACTTCAGCCGGTGAGGGCGTGGCCTCCGTCCTAGTGCTTACGCTCGGCAAGTTCGACTACGTCCTCGAGAACGCATTGTGTTTCTCTGGATCCACCTTTCCGGCAAATGGCTCCATCCTGCTTTTTAGCGACCTTCCCATCTACGTCGCCACCATGCCGGAGCGTTACCCTAGGGATATCGTCTCCATCCTGAAGTCGCTGCTCCCCAGCAGCGGCATCTCTGTCGCTTCGTGCGGCCTCGAGGTCATGATGGCCGGCTCTAGCTCCCAGCCTTGCCGTCCTCGGGAGCATGGTGCGGACGAGGTCGGGACTTGCGCCCCACCACGGTCGAAGAACCCGGTGGAAGAGGCCATTGACCGGCTCCTCATGTCGGTTAACCTTGGGGACAACCCGGAGGAGGAGGAGGCGAACTTCGCCATGGAGAGGCAGCTTATCCTATAGGAGGCCATCGAGTTGGCTGCGTCAAAGAAGCATACCGACATCACCCAGCATGAGTATGACCGCGCCCATGGTCACACTTCGGCTACCACGGAGCTGAGCCAGCGCGGGCAGGTACGGCGCGGTGGCGGTGAACTAGGCGGTAGGATGGACAGGGACGACGAGCCGGATCCGCCACCTATTCTTATCTGGCGTGATGCGAGTTGCGGCGGACGAGCTACCCAGCATGGAGGGAGTGGAGCAAGACCAGCAATAGGCCCAGGTACAAGAGCTCCTCCGAATCACGGATGAGCAGGCAGATGCCATCCAGCAGATGCATGAGGACCACAGCTGCTCTAGGGGAAGAAAGCCGCCCGGCAACAGCAAGGGCGCACCCCGCGAGACCCAGCAGGCATCCTCCCCCTGGACAAGATCCCGCAATAGGTGCCACAATTCTGGCCACCGGGGCTAGCCGCGTCAGGAGCATATGGTGAACAGCAACCCTCCACCTCCCCCTCCACTAACCGGAGCGCCACAACCTGCCGATTCCCGTCTCTCGGGCTGGGTAGGAGCGCCCAACCAGGACTGTCCGAATGCCCGTAACCGCATCGAGCTCCTAGCTCAAGCGCGCGTCGCGGAAGAGGAAGACTCCATTAGGCTGGTTTGTTTCAGACCTCGCCTCCAGAATGAGCCGTTTCCAGTCAAGTTTACCCTACGCCGGGATACCCCCAAGTATGACAGCAGCATGAAGCCAGAGGACTAGCTGACCGACTACGCCACGAACAGTCGACATCACCCATGGGAACAAGCGCATAGCGGTGCGCTACGTCCCCCTCATGCTAACCGACTCGGTGAGAACATGGCGCAATAGCCTCGTGCCCAACAGCATCCATGCCTGGCCAGATTTCGAGAAGGTGTTCATCCGCAACTTCAATGGCACGTACAAGCATCCTAGTCGCCCTCATAATCTGGCGCTGTGCGTCCAGGGCGACCGCAAGTCGGACCGCGAGTACCTCGCCAGGTGGACGGAGCTGCGCAACACTTGCAAGGGCATCCTTGAGAGCCAGGCGATCAGGTTCTTCGTCGAGGGGTGCCGAGAAGGCACCATGCTTCACCATCGGCTACTATGCGATGAGCCGAAAACCATGGCAAAGCTTATGATGGTTGCGGACCAGTACGCCAGGACTGATGCCGTGATGAAGAAGCTGCTCCGGGTTAATGATGATGGGCGGCCGACTCCCTCGGAGCCGGTTCACGACCGGCCAAGTAACCCGGGTGGCGAAGCCGGATCCTCCAGGCGGCACAACAATGACAACTTGTTCCACGGGGACCGCCAAGCCGAATAACAGAAGCCTCGCTACCACGCGAGGCAGCTCAATGATGTGGAGGGTGCGTCCGATGCACCGGCTGGCGATGCAAGAAGGCAGAAGCCGTGACTCACCTTCGACCAAATGTTCGATGGCCCGTGCAAGTGGCATAGTGGACCCGTGAAACCGGCTACGCACACCATCCAGAACTGCAGCTGGACCCACTAGATGAAGGACCAAGGTCACCAGCAACGGCTACCCCCGCCCCCTCCCGGTGGACCACCACCGGCTAGGGGAGCTGGCAACAATGGTAACGGCGGCAATGGCAGCAACAACAACAACGGATACCCTCAGCCGCACGCCGCCTACCACGTCTTCGAGACCAATCTAGACGACAAGCACAACCGCAAACGGCGCTCAAAGGAGGTCAATGCCATCGTCTCCCTGGTCCCTAGTACCTGGACTGGTTGGAAACCCCCATCACCTGGAGTCGGGAGGATCAGCCGGATCAGCTTCTGAATCCCGGGGGCTACACGATGGTGCTTGACCACCTCATTGTCTCGAACGACCGCACCTGTCGCTTATCGCGCGTCCTCATCGACGGAGGCAGCAACCTCAACCTGCTCTACCGACCCTCCCTAGAGAAGCTTGGCATCCGCGAGTGCGACCTATGCATGACTACCACGACATTCCATGTTGTACTACCAGGGCCGGCTTGCGCCCCGCTGGGTAAAATCTAGTTTGACGTCATCTTCGGGACCAAGGAGAACTTCCGGCGCGAGCCTATATGGTTCGAGGTGGTGAACCTCGCAAGCTCCTACCACGCTCTCCTCGGGCACCCCGCCCTCGCCAAGTTCATGGCTGTCCCCCACTATGCGTACCTCAAGACGAAGATGCCGAGGCCAAAAGGCGTGATCACAGTTGCTGGTTGCTTCAGGCGATCGATGGAGTGCGCGTCAGCTGGCTCCAAGTTGGCTGAAGCCCTCATCATAACCGAAGAGAAGCGCGAGATCATGCGTAATGTGGCCGTGGCCAAGCAAGAAATGCTGGTTAGCAGGAAGTCGGTTGGAGATGCGGCTCTCTAGCCACCCAAGGAGACGAAGAGGATCCTGCTTGACCCCACTGACTCGACCAAGTTTGTCCCCATTGGTGCCAACTTGGACAGCAAATAGGAAGGCGCGCTCGTTGACTTCCTTCGTGAGAATCGGGACATCTTTGCATGGTCACCCAAGGACATGCTAGGTGTGCCGAGGGAGTTCGCCAAGCACTCGCTTCACGTGTGGCCGAATGCCAAGCCGGTTAAGCAGCCCCTGCACCGGTTCGCAGAAGAGAAGAGGAAGATCATTGGTGACGAGATCACCCGGCTCCTTGCAGCCAGGTTCATCATGGAAGTGTACCACCCGGACTGGCTGGCCAACCTAGTCCAGGTGTTGAATAAAAACAAGACTTGCATATGTGTATTGACTACACCAGCCTGAATAAGGCTTGCCCAAAAGACCCCTTTGCTTTGCCCCGTATCGATCAGGTTATTGATTCCACGGCCGGCTGTGACTTGTTGTCCTTCTTGGATTGTTATTCCGGCTACACACCAGAACCGGCTAAACCCGACTGATCATATAAAGATATCATTTATCACCCCATACGGGGCTTTCTGCTATGTAACCATGCCTTTCGGTCTGAAGAATGCAGGCGCTACCTATCAGCGCTACATGCAGAAATGCTTACACTCGCAGATCGACCGAAACGTGCATGCCTACGTGGACGACGTCATCAAGACGAAGGAACAGTGCACCCTCTTCGAGGACTTGGGGGAAACATTTGGAATCTCCACCGGTACTAGATGAAGCTGAACCTGAAGAAGTGCGTCTTCGGTGTCCCATCCGGCTAGCTACTCGGTTTTCTCGTTTCACAACGAGAAATCAAAGCGAACACGGAGAAGATTGCGGCTATCAAAAGAATGCAGCCGCCCAAGAGCTTGCTCAGCGTCCAGAAGTTCACGGGATGCCTGGCCTCCCTTAGCCGTTTCATCAGCCGGCTGGGGGAGAAGGCACATCCGTTGTACCAACTGATGAAGAAGATGGACAAGTTCTCCTGGACCTCGCAAGTCCACGCCGCTTTTCATGACCTCAAGTGCATTCTATCCACAACATCGTTCTAGCCACGCTGGCTAGCAAGGAGCTGATGTTGCTCTATATAGCAGTCATCAGCCAGGTCGTCAACATCGTCCTGGTGGTCGAGCGCCCCGAGGAAGGCAAGGCTCAGCCGGTTCAGAGACCCGTCTACTACCTCAGCAAGGTCCTCTCCCTCTTCAAGAAGAACTACCCCCACTACCAGAAGATGTGCTAAGGTGTATACCTGGCATGCAAGAATCTCAAGCATACTTCTAGGAGCATGCGATTAAGGTGATGTGCACATCACCCCTTTCGAAAATCATTAGCAACAAGGATGCCACCGGCCGAGTCGCCAAGTGGGCCATCGAGCTCACCGCCTACTCCGTCTAGTACGAGCCAAGACTCACGATGAAGTTGCAGGCTCTAGCGGACTTCCTCGTTGACTAGGCCGAAACCCAGTACCTCCCACCGGTTCTCGACTCGGACCACTTGAGTTTGCACTTCAACGGCTCGAAGATGCTCGGGGGCTTTGGAGCCAGAATCGTTCTCACCTCGCCCAAGGGCGAATGGCTAGAGTATGTCCTCCAGATTCACTTCAAGGCCTCCAACAACATCGCCGAGTACGAGGCGCTGGTGCACGGCCTCTGGCTAGCCAGGGAGATTAGCGTAAACCGGATCCTTTGCACCAGTGTTTCGGACCTGGTGGTCCAGCAGGTATCCGGAGATTGGGACGCCCGCGATGCGAACATGGCTCTCTATCGATTCCACGCATAGAATCACAATGCCTTCTTCGACGGATGTGAGTTCCATCATGTCCCTCGCGTGAACAATGAGGCAGCCGATTCGCTCACCCGAATCGGTTCAACCGAGCAGGCGATCCTGCCAGGGGTCTCCTTGGAGCACCTGCGCAAGCCCTCCATCAACCTGTCTCCCATGTCGGATTCCATCATCTGGGCAGGAAGCGCGCCGACTGATGGCCCGGCAGACGAGGAACCCGCAAAGAAAAAGGCTCGCACCGACTCCGGCACGCCCGCGCCCTCCGGCTCGCAAGACTCGGGGGCTGCCGACTCATCCGGTGGCTCGGGGGTTGCTATGCCGGGTACCTCACCCGGACGACCCCCTAACATTCCTTAGCTGGAGAACAAGAGCATCCTCACCATCCGGGAGATACTGTCCTGGGCGCAACCCTTCATGAACTACATCGCCACTGGAGAACTTCCAGATGACGACGTGGAGGACAGGAAAATCCAGCGACGCACGCACACTTACACCATCATCAACAAGGAGCTTTACAAATGCACCGTATCCGGCATCTTCTATTGGTGTGTCGATGTGGACACGGGCTACCGGCTACTCAAGGACATCCACCAGGGCGAATGCGGTCACCACGCTTCATCTAGTCGCCAAGGCATTCTGCCACAGCTTCTATTGGCCCATCGCCCTCGAGGACACCGAGCAGCTAGTCCACGCGTGCAACGAATGCCAGTGCTTCCTGTAGCTCAGGCACATGCCGGCTGCGGTACTCAAGACCATACCGATTACCTGGCCTTTGGACGTCTAGGCGATCGACATGGTCGGATCCTTCAAGCGAGCATGGGCGGGCATGACCCACCTACTGGTGGCGGTGGACAAGTTCACGAAGTGGATAGAGGCTAAACCTATCTGGAAGCTGGACGGGGCGACCGTTGTCACCTTCTTCATCGACATCATCAACCAGTTCAGCTACCCCAACATCATCATCAAGGACAACGACACGAACTTCACCAAGGGGCCCTTTGCCCGGCTCTCCAGCAACAAGGGCATCCAGCTAGAGCTTGCCTCCATCGCGCACCTGTAGTCAAACAGGTAGGTCGAAAGGGCAAACAACCTAGTGCTAGCCGGCATCAAGCCACGCCTCATCGAGCCCTTGGAACGGTCACCCGGATGCTCGATCGAGGAGCTTCCGGCTGTGCTATGGAGCCTCCGCACCACGCCGAATAGGTCAACCGGCTTCACCCTGTTCTTCCTCGTCTATGGCTTGGAGGCTGTCCTCTCTGCGGATATCGAGTTCGACTCACCGTGAAGCTCCTCTACGATGAAAATGCCAATCAGGATGCACGGGAGGATGGCGTGGACCTCCTCGAGGAAGCCCACGAGCTGGCACTGTCCAAATTGGCGATGTACTAGCGACGCCTGCGCCACTACCATTCGAGCCGGATCCGGCCCATCGTGTTCCACAAGGGCGATCTGGTTCTCTGGCTGGTGCAGGACACGAAGGGCATGCACAAGCTGTCGGCACCTTGGGAGGGCCCCTTCATCATCATCCGAGCGCTGCACAACAATTCCTACTACCTCACCGACGTGCAGCAGCTGCGCAAGAACAAGATGGACAAGTCAGATGAGGAGATGGAACACCCCTGGAACGCGGCCCTGCTTCGCCTATTTTATACCTAGTTGTCTGACAGTGTATGTATCCCATGAACTCTTATGAATGAAAAAGGCGGAAACCCTAGAGATACTCGGGGGCTCCTTGCTAGAAATTTGTGCGTATTTGTTTCCGGTTCAGTTTTCTGGATCCGGCAACCCCCACCTAGGGGCTCGCCGGTTGGCTCGGCCTGCTAATTCTATAAACCGGCTGAGTAGTGTGACGGTGTCAGAGGCCCACTATTACCGCAACCCGGCTGTCCGGCTAGCAAGAGCCAAACCCCGAGGCATCCCACATGAAAAACAGGGAAGAGATGCGACATATCGGGCGGTCCGGCCTTGTGCCTAGTTTGAGATGATCCAGCTACTAAGTCTCCAGTACCGTGTGCAATGTATTGTCAGCTCCCTTCGATTCCGGCTCCAGACCACTGATGGCTCAAAATGTAGAGCTTGCTGGGAACCCCAAGAGGAATGTCTGATGAGCACAGTAGCAAGTTTTCCCTCAGTTATGAAACCAAGGTTATCGAACCAGTAGGAGCAAGGAAACAAGTCCAAGGTGTTCCTAACAACTTGGAATCCTGCACAACACAAACACAAAAATTTTCCCCAACTTACAGTGAGGTTGTCAATCTCACTAGTTTTGCTGAAAACAAAGGATTAAACATATAGTGTGGAAGATAGTAATTGCTTGCAGAAAGTAAACAGTAAATGATAAATAGTAGATGGTATATCGATGGTAAAGGAATGGACTGGGGTCCACAGTTCACTAGAGGTGTTTCTCCTGAAGAAATAGCATGTTGGGTGAACGAATTATAGTGGGGCGTTTGACAGATTGAGAAAGCATAACAATGCATATACTAGACATCTTGACTCCTATGAGATTTGATTGGGAATTACAACATAATACATAGACCATAATCCAACTGCATCTATGACTAATAATCCACCTTCCGGTTATCGTCCAAACCCCTTTCAGTATTAAGTTGCAAGCAACGTATAATTGCATTAAGCAAAGTGTGTAAAGTAAACAATACAATTGCCCCATGCACAAAGGATTGCTGTTTTCTCCCTAGTAGCAACAACACATCTACAACCTTAGAGATTTCTGTCACTTCCCCAGATTACTAGAGGCATGAACCTACTATCGAGCATAAATACTCCCTCTTGGAGTTGCAAGCATCTACTTGGCCAGGATAGTTACTAACAACAAAGAGCATGCAAGATCACAAATAACATAGGCATGATAGAATCAATAATCAATCTGACATAGTATCTCAATAACCATCAGATCCCCGCAAAGACAACATATAGGATTAGAAATAGATGATCTTGATCATGAACGGAGCTCACAATATCTAAACATGATACCACAAAGGAGGAGAACCAACCATCTAGCTAGTACAAGGACCCATAATCTAAGGGTGAACTACTCACGCATCACTCCAGAGGTAGGCATGTTCATGAAGAAGGCCTTTAGGATGATCTCTCCCCTCCTGCAGGGTGCCGGGAAGAGCTTCAGATCCCCCCGATCTAGGTATCGAGATGGCGGCGGCTATAGAATCTTCCATGGATTTCTGATTGGGTCTTTGATCGTGTCCTTAGGGTTTTGGCACCCTCCTCTATGTCTGCTTTGGACTTCGTCTTGTGTCGGGTAAAATATTGACTTTGGCTCTTGTCCCGTCGAATTCCGAGAATATTTCCTTACTAGCTTTTCTGAAACCAAAAACAGCAGAAAATAGCAAACTGGCACTGTGGCATCGTGTTAATAGGTTAGTTTAGAAAATATATAAAAATATCTCAAAGTGTGAACACAACATAATAAAGTTGATATAAAACAAGCATGAAGCATCAAAAATTATAGATACGTTTACAATGTATCAACCGCAACCCGGCTACCCGGTAAGGATGCAGCGTAAATAGCAGAGCGCATGGGAAAGCGACTAAGTGTCCAGAGAAGCACAAGATAGATTTCGAAAACTAAAGCTATCCTCCGGTTAATAAGCACTACCTTAACCGACTAACCTATTAACAAATGGGCCTATATGTATGTTTTTTGCACGACTATCGTCAAAAGGAAAGAAGATTCAAAGTCCTTGCCTTCATCAAGTGCTCCGAATATTGGGGGCTACACCCACTAGGTGAGCTCCCGTGCCCCCAGTGAAATCATGTAGTTCCGACCGACTAAAGGAGTTTAGCCGGATATTCGGATCCCAGGTGTGGGTAAGGGCATGAAAGGAGGAAGATCCAAAGCACCTGGCTTCGCCAGCTACCCCGAATCTCGAGGGCTACACCCAGTGGGTGTGCTGGCGCGCCCCAATTGCCGGTTGTAGTAATCGGCTGGTCCGGGCAAGGTTAGGATTAGCCGGCTAGAGTCGTCTAGCCGGAAGAAGCTAAAGGCTTGAAGAAAAGAAAGAAGAAGATTCGAAGCACTTGGTTTCGCTAGCTACTCTAAATCTCGGGGGCTACACCTAGTGGGGGCGCGCTAGGTGTGCTAGCGCGACCCCACTGGAGTTGAAGTTCTCCCGACTAAAGGTGTTCAACCGGGAAAATATAGCCGGGTAGTCGTAACCGGCAAAGGACAAAAACTTTAAAGAACACAAAATCACAAGGAAAATAGAAGCAAGCAAACAACAGGATTAAATAATGGGGAGTCGAAGCTCCCACAGGTTCAACCGGCATCAGAAACAGCCGGCACAAGCAAACAAGTTCAACAAAACAAGTTTTACAAATTCACTCGGCATCCCGGGGATCATGTCTAAGCGGTAGGGCCCTTTCCATGAGGCTGATTCTGGCCGGAGGAAGCTTCAGGAGGTGGAGGAGGCGCTAGCAGATCCGGCCCCGACATCTCCAGAAGTCGGCTGCGACGACACCCTGGCCTCCGTCTTCGGCGTCTCGGTGGACTCTGAGTCGATGATGACCTCGTCGATGTCGGCGTAGCCGGCAATCTTGATGGTGGAGGCGTGGAGCTCCGAATGGGCTCGGCGGATGGCGGCAAGGTCGGCACCAACACGGAAGCCTCCGTCGATCTTCTCAACGCGGGCGTCCTTGTTCTAGGAAAGCATCAAGGCCAAAGCCATCTCCGCTCCAACTCACGCTGCCAGATCCCTCAGTCGCTCGACAGTAGCCAACACCTCCATCACCTTTGTCGCCAGGTGGCCGATCGTCTCTGGTGCTGCGGCATCTGGCCACAGGAAATCGAAGACCGCATGAGCCACCTGGCACAGCTCAGCGGCCTCCTCGCCGAGAAGGGAGACCAACTCCTGGGAGGTGGGCTGCTCCCCCAGGCAGTTCTCCTGCAGCCAGTTGTACGCTAGGAGGTCTATGCTGGGATAAAACACTGTCAGAAAAAGGAAAGTCAGGTCTGCCTACCAGATTCGGACAAGAAAAGCTAGTCAGAAAACACTTACCCTTGGCAGTGCGGCCAATCGGCATCATCTCCTCAAGGAGGGCCTTCTCCTGATCTTCTAGCCATTTGATCTCCTTCTCCTGATCTTTGCTATGGGCATCAAGGAGATCGAAGGCCTGGGCCTGACTGGCAAGGGCGAAGTCGTGTCGTCAGATTGATGACAAGTACGCCATGAGGGTGTCCTCGAGGCATACGGAAGAGAGGGGTGTGAGATGTACGGTGTTCCGGGATGGTGAGCATACAAGTTTACCCAGGTTCGAATCCGCCGACTTTGGACGGATCCTACTCCTGCTAGCAATCCAGTAATATGGCAGAGCCGGAATATGGGTTACAAGGGTTTCGCTTGTGCGAGTTGAGATTGTAGACTATTGTGTCATGCCCTAAAGTCATACCTTAGGACGGCTTATATAGATATCCGTCCTAGGGTTTACAGGAGAGACCTATCTGGCTACGACTAAGAGTCGGTTACAGAGTATATCTTGAACTACAAGTAACATCACTGGCCTATGTCGGCAAGTCTTCTGGGCCTTGCCGTAGCCAGATTGGACTCCGTCTCTTCTCCCTGACTGGGCCGCCCGTGAAGCAAAGATCTAACCCGAAGTAGGCGACCCTGGTTAGTGAGGCACAATGAGCATACCCGGAAAGTATATCCCCAACAGCAGCCCCCGAAAGCCTCTAAGATCCATAGTCAGATTTTCATCATCATCTAGCTTGATCTTCGGCTTGCAGAATCTTGAAGGGTTCCTAAAACTTCAAAAGAAAAGATAGGATCCGGGTCTCAAAATGAGTCGGACCTATGAATACATAATTGGGTTTTCTAGCTTGAAATTCAAACTAAGCCAGAACTTGGTCTCAGACGTAATCTGACACTAGTCATGGTCAACTCACATCACTGATAGACATTCTTGTCAGCACAACCGTTGGTAGGTCCGCCTTTTGCAAAACCAAGGCATCGTTTTAATGCGTGCACGGAGATCGAGGCGGTGTAATCATCATGGGGGAGTTGCCCGACTCCTTCCTCGACACGTGGCATGGGTACTGTTTATATTGCACGAATCTTGGCACAGGTGAAGTATATAAGAGGTTGAGTTCAACCCTTTCCTCTCCACCAGCACCAGTGCCTTCTTCCTTCCTCTCGACGCTTCCCACGAACAGAGCTCCTTCGCGTCCCCCAAAATCCTCCAGCACCACCCATCCTAGGTCACCAGCACACAGAAAATGGCTGAGGCTTCATCTTCCGGCACACCGACGACAACGACAACGACATCAGCAGTGGAGAAGGAGAGCTTTCACAGGGTCTGGATCCCCTACGTATTGAATGATGCCAAGCTTCACATCGTCGAGAATGAAGGGCTCCTCCGCGCCGGCAACTGGCGGAGCGGCTATGGCCAAACCGTCCCTACTCCCCGCGCCGACGAGAAGGTGCACTTCGGCACCCACCTCGACAGAGGTTTGAGCTTTCCACCCTCAAACTTCTTCTCTGAGGTGATAGATTACTATGGAGTTCAACTCCACCATCTCCCCCCGAACTCTCTCTTAGAGATGAGTGCATTCGCTTCTTTGTGCGAGGCGTATCTCAGCATTAGGCCGAGTCTCATTCTCTTCCAGTTTTATTTTCATACCCGGAGAAAGTCTATACCGCCGGTAATCCATACATTACCGGGACTCTTAGCTTTTCCGTTAGGAGAGAACGCGTCTATCCTCGGATTAAGGCTAGTGAGTCGGTGAAACAGTGGGCATCCACCTTTTTCTATCACAAGGATATTCCTGCTCCCAGCAAAGCTACTGATTTGCCAGCTTTTGTTGATGGTGCCGCCACGCCCCAAGAGTCCTGGGACGCAGACTGACCGACTATCAGTGATGATCTGCTTCTCGCCAAGAGGCAGATTGAATACCTGATGAAGCACAAGGGCCTTAAAGGGTCTGACTTGATTCATTGCTGGCTGGCACGCCGGATCCAGCCTCTCCAACACCATGGTGACCGGCTTATGCACTCCATCACTTCGTCCAAGAATGACTCTCTCTGGATTTTCCCCCGTCCTTACTCGAAAAAGGACTATGAGTCCCAGATTAGATGGTTAATACGAGAGTGGATCGAGAGGTAAATTCCGGAGCTGTCTTTGGACATGCATACGGCTGATAATCCCGTGGTACCAGTAAGTTTCCAACAATAACTCGAATTATGTGTTCATCTTTACATTATTGTCTCTTTCTGCAATACTGAGATATTTTTCCTGTTTAGCTTGCTGACCTCCCCGAGTCGGAGCTTGCTCCTATCGAGGGATATCCTCCTGAGACCTTTACCCGAAACCGTAAGGCTCCGACAGTTTCTATTGGCACAAAGGAGGTACCCATTGTGAAGAGGTAACCTTCCTCACAAGGTCTATGTATTTTATTTCTTAATTCCTTTTGAGGTGTAACGCTCTTTGTTCTACTACCTTCTCAGAGCTAAACAACTCACCAAGGGCAAGGGGAAAGGAGGATCGTCGAAGCCCCTACGCCAGTCAAAGCTGAACTTGACTTCTCCTGCCACAGCTCCTCTGACTCCTGCCCCCAGCCTTCCGTAGTGCTGGAGATTACTCCATCTCCACCTGTTGCGGAAGATCCAGCTCAACAAGCAGAGCCAGCGATCCTCGGTTCACAAACTGACATCACCATGGGTGACTTAGGTTTTGACAAGGGTGAACCCTCTACGGGTAATGATCCCTCGGCAGAGGTCTTCGCTGAAAACCTCCTAAGTAATCCGGATCTTGCCAAACTTGGCATTACTCGGAAATCTATGGAGGAGATCCAGCGGCTATCCCAACAATGCTTGGAAACCCGGAATATTACTGCAGAGGAGGAGGCACAAGAAGCGGAGGACATCAATGACTCCGAACTCCCTGAGCAGATCCGTATTCGCGACGAGAGGCAGAGAGCCAGTGTGGTTCCTCTCCCACCGGTAATCCCGCTGAGCCTCGCCGAGAAGGTTAGGACCGAGGTGACCATGAGCTTAAACAAGCTCACTCATGAACATCATGTAAGTCGAATTCCAACTCACCTTTTTTACTTTATTTCATATCATATCCTCTAGCTCCCAAGCATGAAGTTGGATAGACAATCCGGATTTATGCTTCCGTAGGATGCCAAAGAATGAACTAGTGTAGCCCCCAAGGCTCATGCTGATATTAGCAAAAATATTAGCCCGAGTCTTTAGTAGACTTCTGACTCTAGGTATTCTAACTTACAAAAAGTTAATTCGTATAACTAGGAATTGTTGTAGAATATCTGTAACAAGCGGACAGAGATCAGAGCTCTCTGGCTTGAAAATTTTCAGTTAAAAGTGTCAAGGGATGAGGTTGAAGGTAAACATTTCTGTCCTTACACCTTGCTCTTTCTTTCATAATCAAATTATTTATTCAACTGTTGTTCTTTTTGCTTACACTACTGGTCAAACAGTCATGTGCTATGATTGAAGAAGCCGAGAATCTGAAGACCGTGGAGGTGGAGAACACCGACTTACGTCGGGAGCAGAACAAGTTGAAGGCGGATCACGAGAGGAGCATTGCTCAAGTCCTCAAATCCTCTTCTATGGCACCCGAAGAACGTGATCGCCGGATCGTGGCCTAGGACCAAAAGATCTCGGATATCAATGATGCTTTATTCAGAGAAAAGGACATCTCTGAAGCACTCCGGGCTGAACTCTAGAGACTTAGGGCAGAGAAGGCCAAAGTTGACGATGTCATCTTTAGTATGTTTCCTACTTTCTGATTTTCTGCTTTTCCGAGTCTAGGAGTTTGGATATATGTAATAAACTTTGCTTTATACATGCAGGTCCTATGAACTTACTGGATTCTTCCTCCACCGAGTCTCACACTAGCCGGCTTTCACAAGTCGGCGATTTACTTCATGATTTCCGCCAACCTTTGGAGGATATTAGCAAACTACTGAAGGTTCCAGACCTGTATAGAATGTCCAGCTTTGAAGTGCGAGACAAGTCCAAGGAGATGCCCCAGCTCATCTAGGACTGGAACATGTCCTATGCGCGAAACGCAGCACAGAACGCTCTCACCATGGTTATGAGCCACCATGGAAGCATTAAAATCTGGCAAGTAACCAGAGGGTATTCGACTATGGATGAAGATGGACAGGAGTGGGACATCAAGGCCATTATGGACTCTTGTGCCCGATATGGGTGTCACGTAGCTGATCTGACTAGCTACGACACTCGTTTCTTCACTCGCGTGGATATGCCTCCTCCGCCTGCCGAGGTAACAGCTGATGTCTCCGACGATGAACAAACCGTTTCGGATTTGAAAGTCTCGGAAAGATATCAAGGTGAGGTCGATGTCTCCAATGAGCCGGTACCTCCTACCTCTCCTCCTGCATCATAGAACATCAGAAAAAACTGTGTGTTATTCTGGAAACAATCCGGGTTGTAAATAAGTAGTGTAATACTTTTGCTGGTGCTAAGATTTGCTACTTCTATTTAGCACTTTTGGCTTTATATTTATCATGCTTGAAATGTTTACATAAGCACTTTTTGTTTTGTCTGTACTTATCGTTTATCTGGCTTTCCGCCTCGTCTCTTTCGAGAGTCGGCCAACCTTCAACATAGAAACTTTGCCGAGCAACGGATCTCAATTGCTAAACCAGTTTAAAGTCCGAAACAAAGTTGGCTTCCAGTACCAACAATTCACTACTCGGAAAATGCCCGCATCCGGCAATCAGATAAATAACCAAAGTACAAACTAGAAAATTTAGATTTATACCTGAGGGTATCATTTTTAGAATCAGAAATCTTAACCAGAACAAACATGAGCATAAAGTACTTTCAAGTATTCTGGGATTTTCGACTGTGACATGATCATTCGAAAATAAGATGGTAATAAAAAATGTCTCAGAAAAAATGAGGCAACCGATACTTTATTTATCATTGAGCATGTACACATATATGATTACAAAGAAAGATAAATTAAGAATAAAAGGGACGTAGCTGAGTAATATTCCACGGTCTGTCTAATTCTTCTAGGTCTGTACTGCCTCCGGCTCTCTTTCTTTTCTTAGTAGCAGGTCTTTCTTTGACTGGCTGCATATCAGTTAGATAGTATGAACCATTGTGTAATACTCAGCTAACTAAAAAGGGCCCTTCCCATACTGGGGAAAGTTTATGCTTTCTTTTCTGCACAAGCCGGAGAACCAAATCTCCCTTATTCAAAGACCGGTTTCTGACTCTTTGGCTGTGATACTTGCGTAACTTCTGTTGATAGGTTGTTGATCACGTCTCAGCAATGACGCGAACTTCTTTGATTAAATAGAGATCATTTTATCGAGAAATTTCGGCATCCTCTTCAATATACGCAACAACTTGTGGAGAAGTATGAATCAAATCGCTAGGAAGAACTGCTTCTGCACCATAGACCAAGAAGAAAGGTGTGTATCCTTTTGACGTATTTGGAGTTGTTCGTAAACTCCATATCACAGAAGGTAATTCCTCTGCCCAAGCCCCCGCATCATGTCGTAGTGGTGCTTCGAGTCTTGGTTTTAGTCCTTGTAGGATTAAACCATTTGCTCTTTCGACTTGTCGATTAGCTTGTGGATATGCGACTAACGCATGTCAAGCCAGATTTTTTGTTCGTCGCAGAATTCAGCAAGCTCTTCCATAGAAAAGTTACTCCAGTTGTCTGTGATAATGCTATGCAGATAACCATATCGGATTTTGACATCCTCGACAAATCTTCTAGTTGTTGCTCCATCACAACAGGTGATGGGTTTAGCCTCAATCCATTTTATGAATTTATCCACCATCACTAAGAAATGAGTAAATCCACTTGGAGCCTGTTTAAACGGTACTACCATGTCAAGCCCCCAGACCGCGATAGGCCATGTTATAGGTATTGTTCGCAGCTGATCAGCCGGAACATGAGCTTGTTTGGTGTACTTTTGGCAGCCTTTGCACGTCTTGACCAGTCGTTCGGCATCTGCCTTGGCTGTAAGCCAGAAAAAACCGTATCAGAATGCTTTTGTCACTAAAGATTTGGCTGCAGCACGATGGCCGCATTTGCCTTCGTGGATTTCTCATAAATTTCCACTCCTTCTTCCGAAGATACACAGCGCTGAAAGACCCCAGACACACTCCTCTTATAGAGCTCACCATCCTCTTCAGTATAGGTTTTTGCACGTCGGACGATCTGTCGGCTCAGAACCTCGTCTTTGGCTAATTTGCCATCTACCAAGTAATCAAGATAGGGTTTAGTCCAGCTAGGAATTACAGCCAGAACTGCTACTAAAGGTGAGTTGTATTTGGTCGGATATTCCTCGTCTACTCCTTTTATAGAGAGAACTTTGAGGTGCTCTAAAAAAGCGCCATCCGGGACCTTTTTCGGTGTAGAGCTTACTCGAGATAATCCATCCGCTTCCTTATTTTCTGTTCGAGGGATGTGTTGAACCTCAAACCCTTCAAATGATTTAGACAGTTCATCCACGACAACTCTATATGCTGTCATGTGCTTATTTGCATTACGGATATCCGACACTTGCTGAGCAACAAGATCCAAATCTCCATAACACATTAATTATCGGATGCCGATGTCCTTAGCAATCCGGATTCCATGCAGCAGTGCTTCATATTCGGCAATGTTATTTGTTGCCGTGAAATGAATCTGCACCACATAGAAAAGTTTATCTCCATGGAGTGATTTGAGTACCACGCCAGCCCTCGAGCCACCGAGCGCCTTGGACCCGTCAAAATGGAAGGTCTAGTATTCCAACTCTGGGAGGATCATATTCTCCATTGTCTCTGTCCAATAAGCGATAAAGTCAGCAAGGATTTGGGATTTGATTGATGTACGAGGTTTGTACTCAATGTCGAAAGCTGAGAGCTCTATGCCCCATTTTTCGACACGTCCTGTAGCATCGCTGTTGTTGATTATATCTCTCATGGGAGCTGTGCTCACCATGGTAATTGGATGCTCCTAAAAATAATTCCATAACTTTCAGGATGCAAAAAACACACCGTAAGTGTCAGCACCCGGATTTTTTATCCCAGATGCCTGTTATGTCATTCATCGCAATCCCAGGATTACCATTTTTGCGAGACATAATAGATTGGATATCACAGTACATCATCCATTACAAAGCATACTTAAGGTCTTACACAAATAAGGATCTCATGATCCAGTCTTAATACAACAAGTAGCGGAATAAAAGATAAGCGTAGCGGTGGGGTGCATCTTCAGGGGCACAAGCAATGTTGACAAAGGCAGATAGTCCTAGTTATCATAGCCGTCCTGCTGGCCATCATCTTAGTAGTCTCATTCATAGTCTGGCCTTGAGAATAGCCAGGGACAAAAGCCATGGGTACTCTTTAATTACTCACAAATGACCACTAACAAGTAGTATAGTTCTAAGTTAAAGTGCTAACTCTATGTTTAACTATAAAGTTAAGTTTGAAACCTAAGCCGAGTTCTGAAACAAAGAAAGATAAAATAAAGTTCTAGAATCACTTAAGTTGGGAAGCTAGTGTCATAAACACAACCCTGTTGTGGTCAAGTCAAGATTCATAATTCATTTCATAAGTTATTTTGAAAACATCTGACAACGAAACAGTATGGCCATTCCAACTGTCCATAACCGCGGACGTGGCTATTCGAATAGTTTGACACTCTGCAGAGGTGGTACACTTTCACCACAAGATTCGATACATCTGTCAGGGATCACCCTGAATCATCATACTTAGTATGCAAATAATCAAACATAACCTTTCCTTTACACACCCTAGTATAAGAACCTCTCCTATGAGCATGGCCTCCCAACCATGGCCATCTGTCATCTTCGGCACTACATAGGTGGACAACATTGAGAGGTAGCCTCAGCTCAAACCTCTCCCGTGAGGGAACTAATACTAATGCATATAAACTTCTGGCTAAGCCTTACCCAATTCAGGTATTGTGGTTGTAAGGTAAATTTGGAATGGTATCGTATCCGAATCCAACCATCAGTTTTGTAAAAGGGTTAAGGATCATGCCTCAACATTTTCATCATCATAAACCATTTGTGTTTCTCAACACATGTCAAAACATCTCAATAGAATGACTCATCATTCCAAGGTTTTCATAATTCATTTTCACCAAGTATTCCCATCTAAAGTGACCCAAGTTTTTATCTACTCTAAACTACTAAGTTAAGGGTGTTCACTAAGGTGGAAATATGGGATCAATCTCATGCCATAGAATGACATCTAAAGTTTATCTAAATAGGCCATGTTCTATACTCTTTATGCCACCTTCAAAACATGTAAAGAACTTTGTGTAAAGTAAAGGAAGTAAAGCTTGAAATTAATACTTGGGGTAAATAGTAGAAAAAGTGGTATAACTCAAGCATGCCTAAAGCATCTTTGCTCAAGTCATCTAGCTTAATTCTAGCTTGCTAACAATAGCTTGCCTTGGTTAGTGCAGTGGTTGAAGTTTTCTTCCTCCTCTTGGTAGAACTCCTCCTCCTCGAAAGCTTGGTCGGTACTATCATCTATAAATACATACGGAGTACACAATCACCAAACAATACTTAACTAGTGTAATTAGCACTCTAAGTCACACATTTGATGATCTATTATCATCACAAGCATCACAAGTTTTATTAACTAGTTTCATTCTTTTTATTTTAGAAAAGTAATTTCTACTCACTGAAAATTAACTAAGATTTAATATTCACCACTTAAAATATGGGATCATGTTGACACATGTCATCACCACATATTCTAACAAGTGGGAATGTTATTTAAAGGTTGGATCACAATTACTTTGGTTTAAGTTCATTATTTAATGATCTAAAGTGACTAGAAATGCCTATATAGCATTATTTTGGTACTAGTCCAAAGTCACTGCATGTAAACCCTAATATTATTACATATTCAGATAGGTATGGTTAAATGTGAGTTTTGAGAGTTGGAATCAACTCAAAAGCTATCATGGTTGATTTTATAAAAATGTTGCAAGGTGCAAATGCTTCTGTATTGTTATTTTTACTAGGAGAGATCTCTGACTCTAATTGAATTAAATCAAACGGGCTTGGGTAGATATTTTCAGTAGATTTCTAACAAAATTGGAATCACTTCATTTGGATTTGTAAATCTCTTTGAATTGAATTTCCAACTAGGGGACATAACTAGGTTTAAACTAAAATAGAAAAATACTAATTCAAACTAAATGGGTCACGCGGGAAAGATAACGGGCTGGCCCAGTGACACTATGCGGCGCGGGGCACAGCTGATAGGGGGGTCCACTGGTCAGAGGCTCATTACACGCGAAGCGGTACAGGGCGATGTGGGCCGTTAGATTAGAAATAGGATCAATGGCTCGGGCTCGTCGTCGACGATGAACAGGTCGCTGGCGAGGTCGAACCCTAGCGGCTCGGTGGGGGTGCTTAGGGGGCGTACCAGGGTTCCAGCGATGACGGCGAGGCGGGCAAACAGATTGGTAGACGACGGCAAGCTCAGGGGTGGTCGAGGCAGCTCCAGGGGTGGTCGCAATCAGTGGGGCCCTTCTCCTCTAGAGGCGGCCAGCTCCGGTGAAATTCTGGCGACTGCGAGCTCGAGCGGCTTCGGGGAGAAGTGGGGACTGATCAGTGGCAAGAGGGGAGGTGAGTGGTGTGCAGAAAATGTCTGGGGGTGGCTTCTATTTATAGCTCGACGACGCGATCGAGAGTGATGGGCGGGCGACTCCGGCGAGGGCTGCACAGCGTGCTAGCGGCGTGGCTCGAGGTAGGGGACAGTGGCTGGTCTCCAGGCGATGCTCTACGGGGTAAATGCGGGCCTAGGGTCGGTGGCGTTTGGTCGGACAGTGCGCACGCTCTGAGCGGCGGAGGCGGCGGTCTTCACAGCGAGCGGTGGCTATGGTGCAATGGGCGGCGAACGGCCATGTGTGTGGTGTTCCTGGGGTCGTGGCGACGCGGTGGGCACGGGTTGCGGTCGAGGGGCGGAGTGTGCACGCGTGTCAAGCGCGGTGCTCTGGCGCATGCTCGGCATGGTGCAGACACTCAGTGCACGGCGCTCAGATAGTGGTCCACGGCTTGGCCTGGCTCGAGGAGGGGACAGAGAGTGGCGGTGAGGTCTGGGCTAGCTCCTAGACATGGTGAGAGAGAGGGACGGTCTGCTGTGGTGGTTGCAAGGTTGGTCGGCGACATGGTGCTCAGGGTGGCATGGCACTGTTGCTAGGGGATAGGGGATGGGGTGCTAATGGCCTGGTTTGATCAAAGGGAGACAAAGGGAGTAAATGGAGATCAATTGGGGGCAAAACCCTGTAGAAAACAGTAAGCTAGGATTAGAGTTAGATTCTTGCCCGCCAAGTGTTTGTGGAAATGGCCGCAAGAAATCTACTTTGGAATTTTGAAAAGATTTTTGGTGGGTGTGCTAGGCATAAGCTTGAGACTCTGTGGTTGCTTGGGTTTTGAAATTTGAGCTCAATTGAGTGGTTTTTGAAATAGTGGGATATTCCCATATGAACTAGATTCAATTTTCAAATGCCATTTAAAAATAGTGTTTGAATGTTTTTGGCAGATCACAAAGTGGGCCTTGGTACATCATTATGTGTACTAGCAAGGGGTGCAAAGATCCACATTTGTTTCTGTTCGGTTTTGAGTACTAGGAATAGCCAAAGTAGGTATGTTGATTAAAATGGCACAAATGACCATTCACTTCTTTTATTCATTTTGATTTGTTTTTCTTTGGGATTTCTTTGGGAATGATCTAGATGATGTTTATTTCACGTAGGAATCATTTTACAAGGAATGGATCACTTAATCATGGCAATTCAAATCAACTCCTATTTAAATGCACACACATATGAATTCTTTAATAATTTTAATTGGAAAAGTTTTGTTAACCCTAATTTTGATGATTTGGGTCTTAATAACCTTGGATTAAAGTTTTGGGATGTTACAAACCTTCCCCCCCTTAAACTAAATCTCGTCCCGACATTTACAAAGAAAACTTGGAACTAAAGAGATCTGGGAACTCTGTCCTAATGTAATATTCACGCTCCCAAGTGGCTTCCTCTTCGGTATGGTTGCTCCATTTAATCTTGAGAAACTTGATTCTCTTGGTCCTGGTGGTTCTGTATGCTTCTTCTAGGATACGTATGGGCACTTCACGATATGTCAGGTCATTGTTGATCTCCACAGCTCTATGATCGATCTTCTTGAAAACTTCAGTCTTCTCTGGCACTTCCAGGCATTTGCGAAGTAACGAGATATGGAACACATTAGGGATGGCTGACATCTCTTCAGGTAGTTCCAGTTCATATGATACTTCTCCTTGATGGTTCAGAATCTTGAAGGGCCTGATATATCTTCGGGCTAACTTTCCTTTCAGACTAAAGAGTTGGGTTCCCTTCAATGGCGAAACCTTGAGATATACAAAATCTCCGACATTGAAAGTCAGGTCTCTCCTTCTCTTGTCAGCATAACTCTTTTGTCTAGATTGGGCGGTCTTGAGGTGCTCATGGACTTTGTGAACCTTTTCTTCGTCTTCCCGAAGAATGTCGGGTCCAAAGATCAGACTCTCTCCTACTTGCGACCAATTCAAAGGGGTGCGGCACTTTCTTCTGTATAGGAATTCAAATGGTGCCATCTGCAAACTAGCTTGATAACTGTTGTTATATGAGAGTTCAGCGGAAGGTAGGCAGTCTTCCCATTTTGATCCGTACTCTAACACACAAGCTCTTAACATATCCTCTAGGATCTGGTTGACTCTCTCAGTCTGTCCATCAGTTTGCGGGTGATAAGCAGTGCTGAAGTTCAACTTGGTGCCTAATCCTTCATAGACTTTCTACCAAAATCTCGAGGTAAACTGGGTTCCTCGATCTGATACTATAGTTTTGGGGGTTCCTTGCAGACTAACAATCCTAGCAATGTACAACTCAGCTAGCTTCTCACCCTGGTAGGTAGTCTTGACAGGTATGAAGTGAGCTACCTTGGACAGTCTATCAACTATGACCCAGATTGAGTCATTTCCCCTACTATAAGTAGGCAAACTGGTGATAAAGTCCATTCCGACGGAATCCCATTTCCATTCCGCAATCTGCAATGGTTGCAACAGTCCTGCGGGTCTCTGATGCTCTTCTTTGACTCTTTGAGAGATGTTACACTTGGCGATGTAGCTTCCGATTTCTCTCTTCATCTTGTGCCACCAAAATTGTTCTTTCAAATCTTGATACATCTTTGTTCCTCCGGGGTGGATAGAATAAAGATTATCATGAGCTTCCTTCATTATAACTTGCTTCATCTCTATATCTGCTGGCACACAGATACATCCTTTGTACCATAGAACTCCTTCTTCGTCTTCAGTGAATCCATGTACCTTTCCTGTACCAATACGACATTTGATTTCATCGATACTTTCATTTCCCTTATGGGCTTCCTTGATTTGGCTAATCAAAGTGGGTTGAAGTTCAATGCTAGCTAAGAATCCTTTGCTATCTAATTTAGTTCTGAATAGCTCCAACTCCTCATACAAACTTGGCTGCTTTTCCTTGATCATGGTGTTTAGCCTACATGGCAATCTGCTAAGAGCATCCGCTACCACATTGGCTTTACCAGGGTGATAGTGAATGTCAAGGTCATAATCCTTGATTTACTCTATCCATCTCCTTTTCCTCATATTCAGCTCCTTCTGAGTGAAAATATACTTCAATCTCTTGTGATATGAGAAGATCTCATAGCGATTAGCCATCAAATAATGACGCCATGTCTTCAATGCTAACTCAAGATCATGGGTCGGATAGTTCTGCTCATGTTGCTTTAGTTGTCGAGACAGATAAGCGATGACTTTGCCTTCTTGCATAAATACACATCCGAGACGAATCTTGGATGCATCACAATACACATCAAACGGCTTCTTGATGTCTCGCATGATCAATATTGGGGCTGATATCAATCTCTTCTTTAGTTTTGAAAACTGGGTTCACATTTTTCTGTCCATTCAAACTTCTTGTCCTTCTTCAACAATTGGGTCATGGGTCTAGCGATGCTCGAGAATCCTTCTATGAACTTGCGGTAGTATCCCGCTAATCCAAGAAATGCACGGACTTGGGTTTGAGTGGTTGGGGCTACCCATTCTTCGACATCTTTGATCTTGGCGGGATCAACAGAGACTCCTCCGGCAGACACAATATGTCCTAGGAATACTACTTCTTTCAGCCAAATCTCACACTTGCTGAACTTGGCATATAACCGATGCTCTCTCAGGGTTTCTAGGATGATTCTTAGATGATGCTCATGCTCTTCTTCTGACATAGAGTAGATAAGGATGTCGTCGATAAACACAACTACAAAGTTATCTAGGAAATTCATAAAGATCTTATTCATGAAATAAGCAGGGGCATTGGTTAATCCAAAAGACATAACCGTATACTCGTATAAACCATAGCGAGTAGTAAAGGCGGTCTTCAAAATATCCGTTGCACGAATCATAAGTTGGTGATAACCAGTCCTAAGATCAATCTTTGAGAATACCTGGGCTCCAGTCAACTGATCAAATAGATCCTCTATCTTCGGCAAAGGGTACTTGTTCTTGATGGTGACATCATTCAACTTTCTGTAATCTATGCACAGACGGTTGCCTCCATCTTTCTTGTCGACGAATAACACGGGTGATCTCCATGGCGATGCGCTTGGTTGAATCAAACCTTTTGCTAACATGGCATCCAACTGCTTCTTCGGTTCTACTAACTCTTAGGGGTTCATGCTATAGGGTCTTTGGGCTATGGGTCCGGTTCTGGGGATTAGCTCGATAATGAACTCAATATCCCTATCCGGGGGCATACCTTGCAATTCATCTGGGAATACGTCGGGGTATTCATAGACTACTTTGACTTGGTCTATGGTGGGTAGGGCTAGACTCTTGTTGCACTTGAATTGACGGGGTAAGGCTTCAGATATATGCTCTACTGTGACTCCAGAGCTACTGGTCATGGTGATGGCTTTCTTAGCACAGTCTATCAATCCTTTATGCCTTGACATCGAGTCCATACCCAGTACTACTTCCAATCCTTTGGTTCCAAGTACAATTAGGTTGGCATAAAAATCTATCCCATGTATTCTGATAGGTACAGCTTTGCAAATTTTTCTAGTTTTTGTAGTTGATCCGGGGACTTGAACTATCATGACATGCTTCAGGTTGGTTGGGAGAATCTTACTAGTGCATGCAAAATCTTCGGTGATAAATGAATGTGATGGTCCCGAATCAAACAATACTCTTGCTAAAACTGAGTTGACAGAAAACATGCCCACCACTACATCTGGTGCTTCTTGGGCTTCCTCAGCGTTCATGTGGAAGAGAAAACCGTTGCGGTTGTGAGGGTTCCCTGGGGCAAACCTTCTCCCTGGTTGAACACGACGCTGCTATCGAGCTGGGGCATTCACATTGGTAGTGGCAGCAGTCTTCTTGGGACACTCATTAGAGTAGTGACCCTTCACTCCACACTCGAAACAAATGATCTGGGACTTGTCCTTGCTGCGACGGGCACAACATTGCTGCCAGTTCTGGGTGTAGTGTTGTTGTTGGTGTTCTTGGGAGGTGCACGGTTGAAGTTGTTGGCATTTCCAGAGTTGTGATTGTTTCCTCCGGACTTCACATTGCCTCCGCTACAGTTGGGGTAGCTTGGGCGAGACATTGGGGGTCAATTGTTCCTTGGTGCATATCCTGGTGAGGGGTTGGGACGGTACTTCTGGTGACTGCTGGATCCAGATTGCTGCATCATATGATGTTTGCGGTTGTCGTTTGCCTGGTTAAGCTTCCCTTCCATCTAAATTGCAGAGTCGACTAGCTCTTCGAGATCCTCGAAACGGATGTTGACGAGGACAACCTGCATCTCATCATGCAGTCTGTTCAAGAATCTCTCCTTCTTCTTGGCCTTCGTGTTGATTTCATCAGGTGCATACCTTGCAAGCGACAGGAACCTACCACGGTACTCCACCACAGTCATTCTTCCTTGCTTCAACTCTCGGAACTCATCCCTCATTCTGGTGACTAAGCCCTGCGGCACGTGGGTGCGGCTGAACATGGTTTTGAAAGCTTCCCATGTCATCACTTAACCATGGTTCATGTTACGGATACTAGTCCACCAAGCTCTTGCATCTCCCACCAGACAGTGGGTGGCGAAGAGAACTTTCTCGTTGTCATGAACTCCTGCAACTTCTAAGTTGTTTTCCATTGTCTATAACCAGTCATCAGCATCTAGTGGGTTTTTAGCTTGGTTGAAGATTGGGGGATTGGTATTCTGGATGTTTTTGAGTTTGGATCCATGGTGATCCTGATTTCCATGTCCTTGGTTGTTGAGAGCCATTTGGGCGATCTGTTGCAATGTTGCTAAGTTTCCTTGGCGCTCTCCCTGCTTGCTTCACGGTCTACGATGAGATTCTACAAGATCTGCAGCATTGGGTCTTCTGATGAGCTGCTCACTCCTTGGTTTCCACGAGTCATCTGAAGATTGAGGTAGATACAGGGGTAAGAGGGAAAGTTCTAAGGTTCATGGTTTTGGTTTCAAAGCTAAAACTTTGAGTTTTACTCAGGTTTTGCAACTAACTTCATTTCATTCATGCAAACAAGCACACGATACAAACACACACCACAACAATCAAAGGAAAACAGATGGTTTGAAGAACCATTCAAAGCTTCTGTCTGATGGGACCAATACATCTCATGCTACGACAGTGCTCTAGTGCATCTACTCATCGTCGATGAAGTCAGAGTCCTCATCGTCAGTGTAGAAGTCCACGACATCCTCCTCCAGAAAGTCATCATCATTGCTGAGGTAAGAATCCATGTCTCCCTGGATGTCTTCACCCTCCTCTTCTTCCTCCTTTGCTGCAAGCTGAGCTTCTTTCTCCTTGACGGTCTTCTCGAGGTCGGCCACCTTCTTGCAAATACGGGCGATGGTGTGATCCTTCTTCTCACGCTGGAGGCGAAGAGACTGATGATCCTTGACTAGAAGTGAGAAAGTCTAGGCCTTCTGGGCGGCAATGGCACGGTTGTGGTTGGCGAACTCCCTAACATTGTCCAACTCCTTCTGATGATCGTACAACAGGAAGTCAAGGTTCTCCACCTAACGCTTCAGCTCCGGGTGACTTGGCATCTCCATTGGCATTCCCATGAAGTCACGTCTTGCATAGTGAGCAAAATGGGTTCCCTGGAGTTGGTTGACACTGAGGGCACATAGATGTGCGAGAGCTTCATGCATTGCCCTGGCTAATCCATCTAGCCAGTTGTTCTCTCTCACAGAGAACTGTATTCTCCCAGACGTTGGTGCTTCGATGCTTCCTCTAAGATCAGCGGTGACTAGCCACTGCAAATCTCCTCCTGGAGGTTCTGGAAGTTGAGCTCCAAGGAACTCCGGATGTGGGTGTCCCGGTAACTCCGACAGTGAATCCAGATCCCTCTTGAAGATCAGTTGACCTCCGTTTCCCAACTGGTAGAACTTGCTGAACTGAGTCTCCGTCTACAAGAATTAAGGTTGAGGAAATTAGTGAAGTGATCAAGTGTGTCAATTTTTAAGTAGTAATGTAAGAATTTTTGAGGAGCATGGATTTTTGAGAAAGAATGAATTCCCAGGGGTAAGAGGGGAAATAGTTTTTCATAAATACTCACTTTGGTTTTGAAACTATGTTTTTTGTCCGGACGTCCATTCTAACTAGGGTCTCCTATGGTCAGGATGGCTCTGATACCAACTTGTCAACACCCGGATTTTTAATCCCAGATGCCTGTTATGTCATTCATCGCAATCCCAGGATTACCATTTTTGCGAGACATAACAGATTAGATATAACAGTACATCATCCATTACAAACCATACATAAGGTCTTACACAAATAAGGATCTCATGATCCAGTCTACAACAAGAAGTGGAATAAAATATAAGCGTAGCGGTGGGGTCCATTTTCAGGGGCACAGGCAATGCTGACAAAGGCAGATAGTCCTAGTTATCATAGTCGTCCTGCTGGCCATCATCTTGGTAGTCTCTTTCATAGTCTGGCCATGAGAATAGCCAGGGACAAAAGCCATGAGTACGTTTTAAGTACTCGCAAACTACCACTAACAAGTAGTATAGTTCTAAGTTAAAGTGCTAACTCTATGTTTAACTATAAATTTAAGTTTGAAACCTAAGCCGAGTTCTGGAACAAAGAAAGATAAAATAAAGTTCTAGAATCACTTAAGTTGGGAAGCTAGTGTCATAAACACAACCCTGTTGTGGTCAAGTCAAGATTCATCATTCATTTCATAAGTTATTTTGAAAATATCTGACAACGAAATAGTATGGCCATTCCAACTGTCCATAATCGTGGACGCGGCTATTCGAATAGTTTGACACTCTGCAGATGTGGTACACTTTCACCACAAGATTCGATACATCTGTCAGGGATCACCCTGAATCATCATACTTAGTATGCAGATAATCAAACATAACCTTTCCTTTACACACCCTAGTATAAGCACCTCTCCTATGAGCATGGCCTCCCAACCATGGCCATCTGTCATCTTGGGCACTGCATAGGTGGACAACATTAAGAGGTAGCCTCAGCTCAAAGCTCTCCCGCGAGGTAACTAATACTAATGCATATGAACTTCTGGCTAAGCCTTACCCAGTTCAGGTATTGTGGTTGTACGGTAAATTTGGAATGGCATCGTATCCGAATCCAACCATCAGTTTTGTAAAAGGGTTAAGGATCATGCCTCAACATTTTCAGCATCATAAACCATTTGTGTTTCTCAACACATGTCAAAACATCTCAATAGAATGACTTATCATTCCAAGGTTTTCATAATTTATTTTCACCAAGTATTCCCATCTAAAGTGACTCAAGTTTTTATCTACTCTAAACTACTAAGTTAAGAATGTTCACTAAGGTGGAAAGATGGGATTAATCTCATGCCATAGAATGACATCTAAAGTTTATCTAAATAAGCCAAGTTTTATAATCTTTATGCTACCTTCAAAACAAGTAAAGAACTTTGTGTAAAGTAAAGGAAGTAAAGCTTGAAATTAATACTTGGGGTAAATAGTAGTCAAAGTGGTATAACTTAAGCATGCCTAAAGCATCTTTGCTCAAGTCATCTAGCTTAATTCTAGCTTGCTAACAATAGCTTTCCTCCTCTTGGCCGAACTCCTCCTCGAAAGCTTGGTCGGTACTATCGTCTATAAATACATACGGAGTACACAATCACCAAAAAATACTTAACTAGTCTAATTAGAACTATAAGGCACACATTTGATGATCTATTATCATCACAAGCATCACAAGTTTTATTAACTAGTTTCATTCTTTTTATTTTAGAAAAGTAATTTCTACTCATTGAAAATTAACTAAGATTTAATATTCACCACTTAAAATATGGGATCATGTGGACACATGTCATCACCACATATTATAACATGTGGGAATGTGATTTAAAGGTTGGATCACAATTACTTTGGTTTAAGTTCATTATTTAATGATTTAAAGTGACTAGAAATGCCTATATAGCATTAGTTTGGTACTAGTCCAAAGTCACTGCATGTAAACCCTAATATTATTACATATTCAGATAGGTATGGTTAAATGTGAGTTTTGAGAGTTGGAATCAACTAAAAAGCTATCATGGTTGATTTTATAAAAATGTTGCAAGGTGCAAATGCTTCTATTTTGTTATTTTTACTAGGAGAGATCTCTAACCCTAATTGAATTAAATCCAATGGTCTTGGGTAGATCTTTTCAGTAGCTTTCTAACAAAATCGGAATCACTTCATTTGGATTTGTAAATCTCTCTGAATTGAATTTCCAACTAGGGGACAGAACTAGGTTTAAACTAAAATCGAAAAATCCTAATTCAAACTAAATGGGTCGCACGGGAAAGCTAATGGGCCGGCCCAGTGACACTCTGTGCAGGGGCACACGGTGGGGGTCCACCAGTGAGGCTCATTACACCTGATGCAGGCGATGTGGGCCATTAGATTAGAAATAGGATCAACAACTGAGGCTCGTTGTCGATGACGAAAAGGTCGTCGACGAGGTCGAACCCTAGAGGCTCGGTGGGGGTGCTTAGGGGGCATACCAGGGCTCCATCGACGACGGCGAGGCATTCAAACGGACTGGTAGACGACGACGAGATCAGGGGTGGTCGACGCAGCTCCGGGGGTGGTCGCAATCAGCGGGGCCCTTCTCCTCCAAAGGCGGCCAGCTCCGGTGAAATTTTGGTGACTGCGAGCTCGAGTGGCTCCGGGGAGAAGTGGGGACTGATCAGTGGCAAGAGGGGAGGTGGGTGGTTTGCAGAAATTGGCTAGGGGTGGCCTCTATTTATAGCTCGACGACGCGACTGAGAGTGATGGGCGGGCGGCTCCGGCGAGGGCTGCACAACGTGCTAGCGGCATGGATCGAGGTAGGGGACGGTGGCTGGTCTCTGGGTGATGCTCTACGGGGTAAATGCAGGCCTAGGGACGGTGGTGTTTGGTCGGGCGGTGTGCACGCTCTGAGCGGCAGAGGCGGCGGTCTTCACGGCGAGCAGTGACTGTGGTGCAATGGGCGGCGAACGGGCATGTCTGCGGTGTTCATGGTGTCGTGGCGACGCGGTGGGTGCGGGCTGCGGTCGAGGGGCGGAGTGTGCACGCGTGTCGGGCGCGGCGCTCTGGCGCGTGCTCGGCATGGCGCAGACACTCAGTGCGCGGCGCTCAGCTGGTGGTCCATGGCTTGCCCTGGCTTGAGGAGGGGACAAAGAGTGGTGGTGAGGTCTGGGCTAGCTCCTAGACATGGTGAGAGAGAGAGGGACGGTCTGCTGCGACGGTTGCAAGGTTGGCCAGTGACATGGTGCTCGGGGTGGCGTGGCACTGTTGCTAGGGGATAGGGGATGGGGTGCTAATGGTCTGGTTTGATCAAAGGGAGACAAAGGGAGTAAATGGAGATCAATTGGGGGCAAAACCCTGTAGAAAACAGTGAGCTAGGATTAGAGTTAGATTCTTGCCTACCAAGTGTTTGTGGAAATGGCCGCAAGAAATCTACTTTGGAATTTTGAAAAGATTTTTGGTGGGTGTGCTAGGCATAAGCTTGAGACTCTGTGGTTGCTTGGTTTTTGAAATTTGAGCTCAATTGAGTGGTTTTTGAAATAGTGGGATCTTCCCATAAGAACTAGATTCAATTTTCAAATGGCATTTAAAAATAGTGTTTGAATGTTTTTGGCAGATCACAAAGTGGGCCTTGGTATATCATTATGTGTACTAGCAAGGGGTGCAAAGATCCACATTTGTTTCTGTTAGGTTTTGAGTACTAGGAATAGCCAAAGTAGGTATGTTGATTAAAATGGTACAAATGACCATTCACTTCTTTTATTCATTTTGATTTGTTTTTCTTTGGGATTTGTTTGGGAATGATCTAGATGATGTTTATTTCACCTAGGAATCATTTTACAAGAAATGGATCACTTAATCATGGCAGTTCAAATCAACTCCTATTGAAATGCACACACATATGAATGCTTTAATAATTTTAATTGGAAAAGTTTTTGTTAACCCTAATTTTGATGATTTGGATCTTAATAACCTTGGATTAAAGTTTTGGGATGTTACAGTAATCCAGCTTTTGATAATGCGGGTACCGCTGATTTGATTCAGCTAGTACTTCGCTGAGGTAATAAGTCGGACGCTGCACCAGGTGTTCCTGTTTTCCTCTTGTCTCTCCACTACCATGACGACACTGATGACTCAGTTTGTCGTAGCGAGGTAGAGCAACATTGGTTCCCGAGGTTCCGGTGCTGTAAGGATTGGAGCAAATGAGAGTACTTCTTTCAGGTCTGGTAGTGCATCTTCAGCTTCATGAGTCCAAACGAATTTTTTAGTCTTTTTCAGGAGCTTGTAGAGTGGTGTGGCTCTTTCACCGAGACAGCTTACAAACTTACTAACTGCAGCAATGCAACTAGTTAGTCTTTGAACATCCTTCAGGCGAGTCGGCCTGGAAATATTGAGTATAGCCTTAATCTTGTCTCGGTTCACCTCTATGCCTCTTTGAGACACAATGAAACCTAACAATTTTCTGGCTGGTATTCCAAAGAATCTTGTCTCGGTTAAGCATTATGTTGTATTTGCGTAGATTGGCGAACGTTTCCTCCAAGTCAGAAATTAAGGTTTCCTTTTTTTTGCACATCACCGCAATGTCGTCCACATATGCATGTACATTGCGTCCGATTTGACTGTGGAGGCAATGCTGCATAGTGCGCTGGTACGTAGCTTCTCCGTTCTTGAGCCCAAAGGGCATCATAACAAAACAGAAGGTTCTAAAGGGGGTTATGAATGAAGTTTTGACTTTATCTGATTCCTTCATCTGAATTTGGTGATAATCGGAATATGCGTCGAGAAAGCACAGGAGTTCTGAGCCTGTCGTAGAATCGATAACTTGATCAATTCTAGGCAGAGCGAAACGGATCTTTGGGACAAGCCTTGTACAAGTTAGTATAATCAACACACATACTTAAATCAGTGGTATCCTTTTTTGGAACCATTACAGGATTGGCCAACCACTCAGTGTGGATGACCTCTTCTATGAATCCGGGTAACTCGAGCTAGGCTATTTCCTTAGCAATTGACTTTTTCTTTTCACCGCTGAAATGTCGTAATGACTGTTTGACGGGTTTAGTGTTCGGGTGTACATTTAGAGAGTGCTCGGCAAGTTCCCTAGGTATTCCGGTCATGTCAGATGGCTGCCATGCGAAGATATCTTGATTTGCTTGGAGGAACTTGACGAGCACACTTTCCTATGCACTATCTAGGCCTTCACCTATCTATGTCACCTTGGAGGGGTCATCATCCTTCAACGGCGTCTTCTTCGTCTCTTATGATGCCTTGAATTCCAGAGTTGGCTTTGTCACCTCCTTCTTCATCGCGGGCATCTCGGACGGATCAATGGTCTTCTTGATCTCCTGGCACTCCTGGGTGTGTAGCACAGCGTCAGCAAAGGACGCATTTCTGTCCTCGCACTTTCGTGCCTTCTTTGGGTCTCCCCTGATGGTGATCACACCTTTGGGACCTATAATTTTCATCATATTGTAAGTGTAACACAGACGAGCCATAAAATCCCAGTAAGCCGGACGTCCGAATATAGCGTGATACGCGCTCTTGAATGGGACCACTTCAAAGGAAAGTGCTTCCGTCTGATAGTTCTTTGGAGTTCCAAAGGTAACATCCAAAGTGATCTCTCCCAAGGAATTTGCTTGTCTTCCTGGGACGACTTCGTGAAACATCATAGAGTTGTGGTTCAGTTGTGTCTCTAAGATTCGCATCCGGCATAGCGTTTTGACATACAGAATATTGATGCTGCTGCCGCCGTCCATGAGAGCCTTGGAGAAACCATAGCCGTCAATAAGTGGATTGAAGACTAAGGCATATTTTCCTCGCCTGTGCAACTTAGGAGGATGATCAGCACGGTCAAAGGTTATTGCCACTTCCGACCAGTCCAAGAATTGTGGGATAGCCAGAACAGTTGTGTTGAGCTCATGCAGAACTGCTTTCTTGACCTTAGCTGGCTGAGATGCAAGGAAAGTGATGTAAGTGTCTTTCCTTATTGGGAAGTTCTTCTTTCCATCTGGCTTGGGATTTGAAGGGTTAGCTTCCTCCATGTCGGAATCCTCCTTGGTCTCCTTCTCTTTTTTGGGATTCTTTTTTCCCTCTTCCGCTTAGCCCTGTAGCTAGTGGTATCGTCTTTATTGATGTCGTCGTTGAAACGACACTCGGAGTTTGTGTGAGACCAGCCCCCGTTGGCATCTAAGTGATGCACACACGGGTTATTGGCAATGTTAGCCCAGGAATAGGTGTTGCCAAGTTGCGACCACGGCCACCGCCGTGCCCTCCTCGTCTTCCAAACCCGAAAGTAGCAGTGACTACTGCTGTTTCCGCGTTGGGCTTTTCCTACGAGGTATTCTTGCGCTTCTAAGCTTGTTGCTTTGGCTGTTTTGCCAACTTTGGCACAGCTAGGGCATTCCATAATCCCTCTGCATCGTCCTCAGCGTCTGCATACTTGCTCGCTGTTTCTATCATCTCAACTAGATCAGTGACCTTGTCGCACTTCAAGCGGTGATGTAGTAAACCAATTGGGAGTCCTACAATGAAAGCTTCAATCGCAGTTTGATCATTTACTCCTTCACAGGAATTCTTGGTGTCGGTCCATCGTCCGAGGTAATCTCGGCAAGTTTCTCCGGCTTTTAGGGTGCAACGATGTAGGTCTTCTAACATATAGGGCCTCTGATATGTGCCTTCGAAATTCCAAAAGAACGCGTTTTGCATGTCATACCAGTTGTGGATGGTATTCTCCGGGAGTTCATTAAGCAATGATCGTATCATATTCCGCACCATAAGTGAGAGATATCGGGTTGCGACCAAGCTATTTCCGCCTTTGGGGATGCAGCAAGCCTAGAAAAAATCCTGGAGCCAAGTATCTGGCCAGGCCACACCATCGTAGGGTTGGATGTGTCTTGAGATAGCAAATCCCTTCAGGAAGTTTATTTGTCGAATACACGGTCCGAAGAACTTTGGACCTACGTTATCCGACTCATAGCGTCGCGCCTCTATGTTGGAGTTGATCCGGTGTCTCGTGTCACTTGGTGACAGGGAACACCATCTTGGTTGTTTGGTATAGCTGCGGTGCCTTGGATCCAGACTTCTGCTTCTGCCACAACCTCCTCCGCCACGACGCCCTCCTTGGCCTCCTTGAGAGCCGTTGTGATGACTGCTTGGTGGAGAGGGTGGTGCAGGTGTATTGTTTCTGGCTGATCGCCAGCCTCCATCCAGAGCGTCATTATCCCGGTTCTGGGGAGGGTCTTTATTGCGACGAGCCCCCTGCCGACTTGACTCGACACGGTGTCCGTCGTTGCTTCGTTCGTTACTCCCACCTGATGGGGTTCATCCGGATGGCTTGCATGTCTAGGAGGTGGCATCCTATGACGGTCCTCCTCCTGACGTTTCTCTTTGTCTTCTTCCCTGCAATTGTTCAAATCTCGTCGGGGAGGGTTTCTCGGTATAGTGCAGCAATCGCTTCTTGCTCTGCGGCTGGAGCGACGTTGCTCTAGTTACGTGTGGTTCTGTGGCGATGCCCTAAAGATACGGTTCTTGAGTAGTTGTCTTCCCGACGGTGAGAACGGTAATGCTATTCCAGAACCAATTGGGGCCTTACGTCATTTCAGGACAGATCCGTGCGACATTGGTCAGATTGAGAGACCAGTTTTCCGCTCCCGGATTTCGTGACCTTCTTTTGCTCCAGACCCTTGGTGAGTAGCTTTATGCCCAACAGAACCTGTTCGGGGCCTGTATTATTTGCCAAGATATCTCGAGCTATGGCAGTGTTTTGTACTGGTGTTGGGTACACTAGATCTCCCTTGCTGTCGAGTCGAGGCATCCCTAGGTCCCCCTCAAAGAAACTTTGCGGACTTCCGAAAACTTATTATCATGTGTGTGTCGTTTCCATGTCTGCTGATGCTGCAGAGAGATGAACTTCTCTGTAGTAGCTATGCGCTTCTTTTCTTCCTCCATGTTGCTGGCTTCATCCAGGAGTACTTGGTGACGTGCTTCTAGGGCTTGTGCCCTTTCTTCCAACTCTTCAGCAGTAAGTTCTGCCGCTGTAGGTATAGGTGTAATTAACACATCATCAATGAGTTTACTAGCACCAGCAGTGACCATGTGTCCATCCATCGAAGCTTCTTTGGGCTCTTTTGGGATTAGTGCTCCATTCGAGTCTTCCTCATACTCCTCGGCAATCACTTCCTCTGCTGGAGGGTCTTTTGTTGGGGTCTTCTTCTTCTTGTTCTTCTTCTTTTTCTTCTTGGCAGCACCGGTAGAAAAGATGGCCGGAGTTAAGCTCTGATCGGTACTTTCAGATATCCAGTCGTCGGGATTGTCTCCGAGATCCATGTCATCCTGTGCTTTGGGAGAGTTTTCTCCGGATCCTTCGTCCATTGCTTCTCCTTCTTCTGTAGCTTTGGAGTTAAATTCATCTACGTATTCCATGGAGAACTCTCAGAAATCCACCGACGTCATGGAGCCATCTGAAGATGCCAGTAAGTCGGTGTTTGTCCCGATCCCCTCCCGCACCGAGTCTTTGTTGTCTCTAGCATCGGCAGAGCCAGATCTAGATCCAACATATCTGACAAAATGTGACGCGTGTGTCCTGAGGTAGTTGCGGCTTTCCTTGCAGGCTTCCTTGAAAATTCTGATGGTCTCGAGAACCTCATCCACGTTTGCGCCTTGCATCATCATGCGCCTGAACGTATGTCTCATGAAAGGTTGGTCTGTTCCAGCATTGGCAGAGACGGAAGCAAGGTTGTTGTCTTGCTCCTCCTGGATTTCGACCTCAGCGGGTAGATCGATCTGGGATTTGGCCTCGCTAGCGAGATCCACTCCAGATTCGACTTGCACTACACGATCTGCTTCAGGTTCAGCTTTCTCCACTATCTCCGCAATAGGTGCGAGCTGGGTGGGATTAGGATTTTCTGAGATCCAGAACTCTGCCGCCTCTGCAAACAAAGTGGACCCAGAGATTTCTTCTGCCTCTATCGTCACTGCTGGGGGGGGGTGGGGCAGGTTCAGTGAAACCGATGTACACATCGATCTCGCCAAAAGACATGATGTTATAGGCAGTCATGTCCTCCCTAGCTGGAATTAGGGTCTCGCCGAGAACGATGAGAGGGACATCGCTGGCATAGAGGATGCGACCAAGGGCGATGTTCTCGCCGATTCCGATTCTTGTAGACTCCGCTCGGAACGCAGATCCAAAGCTCACTTTCCCCACGGTGGGCGCTAACTGTCCTCGGATTGATGACAAGTACGCCATGAGGGGGTCCTCCAGGCATGCGGAAGAGAGGGGTGTGAGACATACAGTGTTCCGGGACGGTGAGCAAAAAAGTTTACCCACATTCGAATCCGTCGGCTATGGACGGCTCCTACTCCTGCTAGCAATCCAGTAATACGGTAGAGACGGAATATGGGTTATAAGGGTTTCGCCTATCCGATTTGAGATTGTAGACTATTCTGTGGTGCCCTAAAGGCATACCCTAGGACGGTTTATATAGATATCCGGCCTAGGGTTTACAAGAGAGACTTATCCGGCTACGACTAAGAGTCAGTTACAGAGTACATCTTGAACTACAAGTAACATCACATGCCTATGTCGGTAAGTCTTCTGGGCCTTCCTGTAGCCGGACTAGACTCCGTCTCTTCTCCCTAACTGGGCTGCCCGTGAAGCAAAGCTCTAACCCGAAGTGGGCCACCCTGGTCAGTGAAGCACAATAAGGATACCCGTAAAGTATATCCCCAACAAGTTGTGCTCCTTGAGGGTGGCCTCTAGCGCGTCCTTCTTGGAGTGCCAGTCCTTGTTCTGCAACTGGAGGTTGGAATTGGACTTGGTCAGCCGGTCGTTCGCCGTTTTCAGGCGATCGGTCTCCCGCTAGGCACACATCATGATGGCTACAAGAGACTGGCTATCAGCAAAAAAAACTGTAACCGGCCACGGAAGCCGAGTAAGAGGACTTACTCTGGGAGGTGCCGTTGGCAGCGGCCAGCTTCGGCTCAAAGGTCCGGTTGCTTCCAGCCGTGGCTTCGAGCGGCCGGATCTCCTTGACCACCAGCTCGAGGGTGGCGGCCAGGTCCGCCAACAAGGCGGCGGGAGAAGCGTCGTCGTCAACAGCGTTGATGGTCCGCTACTCCTTCGCCTCCAAAAGCACCATCCACCACTCTTCCCCTGGCTCGCCGTCAGAGTTGTCGTCCGCGACGACCACCAGCTCCTTGCTAGCTACCGCTCTCCTCGTCCCCATGGTGGAACTACCTCCACTTTGTGGGTTCGCCGTGGCCGTGTCCCGCTGCACCACCATAGCCGGCAAAGCATCCCCGGCATCGGCTATAGTAGCCAGATCATCATGAGGCGGAGGCAGAGGCGGGGCCCTAGGCGAAGGAGTGGGGGCGCCAGCGGCAGCAGAAGGTGGCGCGGTGTCCGGCGCGTGGGGAGACAAGCCAGTCGGCGCCCGCGCCGGGCTGGGGGCGCCAAAGGAGACGAGCGAGCTGAAAAACAAAAGCCAAGAGAAAGAAGCAAGTAAGAAAGGCAAAAGACAAAAAAAGGTGGGCAAGAGGAAAAAAGTGGAAGAAACGCAAGGCAAGAACAGAGGATACTCACCCCTACACCACTAGAGGCGGCGCCTTCTTGTGACCAAGCCGGCTAAGGGGGAGGGCGCCAGTCCGGCTCCTCTTAGGGGTCGTCTCCTCCACAGTGGGCCGGCTGGACCCGCTCCCACCGGCGCCTGACCGGATGGAGCCATTTACCCCGGCGCTGAGCCGGTTCGGGAGCCGGCGCGGCCTCCTCCTCCTCGTCAACCTGCACATGGGGGGCGTGGGCCGGCTCGTCGTTCTGGTTAGGAAAGACATCGCCGTCCACGTCCGACTCCTCACCGGACCGGCGTGTGCGTGGCTCGGGAAGGTCGTGTGTGAAGTTCTGAAGGGCGGCCTCTCCCTCCTCTCGAATGATGCAGGGGAAGTTCTGCCAGAATAAAGGAGGACAAGATATCAGCCGAATAACAAGCCGGACCAAAAACAGAAAGAAACCGGCTGACAAGTAAACTTACCCAGGGAACGCAGTTGTTGCGGCTATATGGGACCTGCCCGAACCTCTAGCCCTCCTCCAGCCACTCCTTCGTGATCGTCCACACCCACTCCTTGAGGTTGTGGAAGCAGGGATCACGTCGAGATAGCCAGGTGCGATCCAACCGGCCAGAGTAATAGCACCTCTTGTGTGCGCGCTGCTGCAACGGCATCATCACCTAGACATCGAGCTAAGTATGATGTCCAGACCGGTCATGCCAGCGGTGACAAGAGAGCAGATCCGCTGCAGCATCACGTCCGTCTCCGCCTTGTCGCCATGGATCTTCAGGTCCTAGTGCTGCCGGCTGGACTCCACATCCTGGAAAGCCGGCAGGTTGATCCGGTTGACTCCGGTGACGTTGCTGACGTAAAAATACGACTGCTTCCACAATCGCACTGTGTCCTAGAGATTGAACTTCGGGTAGCCGGTTTGGGAGCAGGAGTAGATGGAGGCGCCTCCACAGGCTACCAGCGGCCCCTGTGTCAACTGCACTTGTGGCCGGACTCGGAAGATCCGGTAGAAAATTCTGAGATCCGGCTAGATCCCGAGGTAGCATCACAGAACACCACGAAGTGCACAAGCATGCCAATCGCGTTGGCGCCGAGGTGGTGGAGGAGGAGATCAAAGAGCGCGAGGAAGGTGAGGAAGAAAGGGTGGACGAGCAGCGTGAAGCCGCAAGCGAGATGGGGGAGGAAGATGACCCCCTCCCCCTCCGCCGGGTGCGGCGACTCCTCCTCCAGCAGCGCGAGCTGCACCTTCACCTTCGTTTCCAGCGGCAAGACGCGGGTGGTGCGGTACGTCGCGATGTGCTCCTCCGTGACGGAGGAGCTACACCAGGCTCCGCGCTCTGAGGCCATTGCGGGTTCATTCGCCGTGGTGCTGGGAGCGGAGAGGCGATGACACGTGTCTCTGACGGTGCTAAAGGGACGGTGTGGCTAACTCTGGCGGCAGGCCCTAGCGAGGCAGTGGCGCGGTAACAAGGGCGCAAGGGCAGATTGAGGAAGTAGTGAGCGGAAGGAGGAAGCGGCTCCCCTAGGAGGCCTTTTAAGGATCGGGGATGGCAACCGTCTACCACGCCACGCGTCACCCTCCGGGCCATGCCCCACCCCCACTACAGCTCTAGATCCCGTGTGCGGGCGCCGAATACGTAGAGGATCCCGTGCCGGGAACCGAAGCGCCAAACGGCAGTTCCCCGAGGCGAACTGTGACGCGACATTACGATGCGTGCCACAGCGCAATGATGGTGCGTGAGCGCATGCCCATCGTCAGCACTGAAGTCACAGGTAGCGCAACCGTCAGGTGTAGCCAGACACAAGTTTCAAATTCAAGAGGGCGCACGTGCACATTTCACGTAAGGGTGAAATCTACATGCACTCAGGGGCTAGTGTTGGGGGAATGACTCCTGGCTACCCCAACCTGACAAGATCTACAGCAGGCGGTTCGCGTCCGGCTGGTAGGGCGCAGTCGGACACGGACATTTCGTATCAGCTACCATCCATTAGCCGGAACCAGGAGGAGCGGCAATATTAAACACCAGCTACACTAGCGTAGCCGGATGTAATCAAGAGGACAGGGCGATGTGCTGCACAGTGCATGGTACTCCCTGGTACAGCGACAAGACCCACAACTATGCATCCATACCGAAGACTTTGCTGGGTGACACGGGAACAGTGGCCGGGCATTGACGACGAGCTCGCACGGTGTTCACTGTACCCACGACGACCCATACGACATGTACCTCGATTGGACATACCGTATCGAATACTGAAGATGACCAACCGTCTAGGACCCGCCTATGGTGCCCGGCAGCCGGACTGGCTAGTTAGACCATTGCCCCTCTACCTATATAAGGAGGGCCAAGGCTCTTGTAGCAAGGGTTGGTCTCTCAGCATTTAAGAAGGTAGCTAGAACATACAACTCGAGGAGCGATTGTACCTCGTATTCTACCCTTAGTTAGATCGGCAGGAGTAGGAGTTTTAACTCACCGCGAGGGCTCCGAACCTGGGTACTTCGTGTGTCTCTCTACACTAGCTCGTACCCAATCCCGCCTGCGGACGTCGTCGAGAGCTTCCCTGCTAGTCCCCACACCTCTATCTAACCTTTTCAGGTACTGTCGTTCCCAATACAACGACACAACGAGTATGAACATTCTTGGATTTCAAGCCGAACGACCAAGGTCAAGGCCATATCAACATCATACTTTATGTTGATGGCCCCATACAAGAGAATTTGCATGGCAACAGATTGGCCCATATTTTGAAAACAATCGAAGAGGAAGTAGTATGTAGAGTTTGGCTCAGATCAGCTGATGTCTTCAGATGGAGCTGAACCAGAAAGTTTTCCTTTTACGGTCCTTTGGGCTAAATGTATGGACCTCCAAGTAAATTTCCCTTTCTAGGTCTTTGATGTAAAACATGCTCCCACCGATTGTGTAAAATGCTAACCTAAAAGTAAGTGGTGAAATTTAAAAAAAATTAAGCTTAGCTATCAACAAGTAGGAACTTTCTTGGATTTCAAGCCAAACGACCACATGATCAAGGCCATATCTCTACATAATACTTTATGCTGATGATCCCATATCCAAGAATTTACATGACAACAAATTTGGCAATATTTGTAAAACAATCGAAGAGGAAGTAGTATGAAACATATGGCTCGATCAGTTGCTCCCTCTAGAAGGAGCCGAACCCGACTATTTTCTTTGCTCAATTTTAGTGTCATTTGTGCTAAATGTATGGACCTCAATGTAATTTTCACTTTTTTAGGTCCTTGATGTAAAGTGTACTCCCACCGCCCGTGTAAAATTCTAACCTAAAAGTAAGTTTTGAAATTGAATCGAATTTAAGCATAACTTTCGATGAGTATGAAAAATTGTTGGATTTCAAGATGAACGACCAAGGTCAAGGCCATATCAACATCATACTTCATGCTAATGACCCCATATCAGAGAATTTGCATGGCAACAGATTTGGCCATATTATTTTGAAAACAATCAAAGAGGAAGTAGTATGAAGAGTTTGGCTCAAACTAGTTAATCTCTCGAGAAGGAGCCGGACCAACAAAAGGTTTTCCTTTTAGAGTCCTTTGTGCTAAATGTATGGACATCGATGTAATTTTCCCCTTTTTTAGGTCCTTGATGTAAAATACTCTCCCACTGACCGTGTAAAATGCTAACCTAATAGTAAGTGGTGAAATTTTAATGAATTTAAGCTTAGTTGTCAATGAGTATGAACTTTCTTAGATTTCAAGCCGAACGACCACAAGGTCAAGGCCATAGCTCTACATTATACTTTATGCTGATGATCCCATATCAAAGAATTTGCATGGTGACAGATTTAGCCATATTTTGAAAAAAATCGAAGAGGAAGTAGTATGAAGAGTATGTCTTGATTAGCTACTCTCGTGAGAAGGAGCCGAACCCGGTTGTTTTCCTTGCTTGATTATAGGGTCCTTTGTGCTATATGTATGGACCTCGATGTAATTTCCCCCCTTTTGGGTCTAAAAGTGTAAGTGGTGAAATTTTTATGATTTTTTAAGCTTACTTGTCAACGAGTATCAACATTCTTTGATTTCAAGCCCAAAGACCATGGTCCTCAAGGCCATATCAACATCATACTTTATGCTCATGATCCCATGTTAGAGAATGTGCATGGCAACAGATTTGGCCATGTTCTGGAAACAATCAAAGAGGAAGTAGTATTAAGAGTTTGGCTCAGATCAGCTGGTCTCTCGAGAAGGAGTCGAACCAGAAATTTTTCCTTTTAGGTCCCTTTATGCTAAATATATGGACCTCCATGTAATTTTTTCTTTTTTGAGGTTCCTGATGTAAAATGTACTCTGATCAACCGTGTAAAGTTCTAACCTAAAATTAAGTGGTGATTTTAGATGAATTTAAGCTTAGTTGTCAACAAGTATGAACCATTCTTCAATTTCAAGATGAACCACCAAGGTCAAGGCTATATCTACATCATACTTTATGCTCATGAACCCATATCCAAGAATTTGCATGCCGACAAATTTGTCCATATTTTGAAAACAATCGAAGATGAAGTAGTATGAAGAGTATGGCTCGATTAGCTACTCCCATGAGAACGAGCCGAACCCGACTGTTTTCTTTGCTTAATTTTAGGGTCCTTTGTGCTAAATGTATGGACCTTGATGTAATTTCCCCTTTTTAGGTCTAAAATTTTAAGTGGTGAAATTTAGATGATTTTAAGCTTACTTTTCAACGAGTATGAACATTCTTGGATTTCAAGCCAAACGACCAAGGTCGTCAAGGCCATATCAACATCATACTTTATATGCTGATGATCCAATGTTAGAGAATTTGCATGTCAATAGATCTGGCCATGTTTTGAAAATAATCGAAGAGGAAGTAGTATCAAGATTTTGGCTCAGATCAGCTCATATCTCGAGAAGGATTTGAACCAAAATAAATCCCTTTAGGGTCCTATATGCTAAATGTATGGACCTCGATGTAATTATTGCTTTTATGATGTCCCTGATGTAAAATGTACTCCGACCGATTTTGTAAATTTCTAACCTAAAAGTAAGTGGTGAAATTAAAATGAATTTAAGCTTAGTTGTCAACGAGTATGAACCATTCTTGTATTTCAAGATGAACAACCAAGGTCAAGGCCATATCTACATCATACCTTATGATGATGATCCCATATTTAAGAATTTGCATACCGACAAATTTGGCCATATTTTGAAAACAAACGAATATGAAGTACTATGAAGAGTGTGGCTCAATCAGCTACTCTCTCGAGAAGGAGCCGAACCGGACTGTTTTTCTTGATTAATTTTAGGGTCCTTTATGCTAAATGTATGGACCTCGATGTAGTTTTCCATGTTTTTAGGTCCTTGTTGTTAAATGTACTCCAATCGACCATGTAAAATTCTAACCTAAAAGTAAGTGGTGAAATTTAAACGAATTTCAGCTTATAGTTATCAACGAGTATGAACATTCTTTAATTTCAAGCCGAACGACCAGAAGGTCAAGGCCATATCTCTACATCATACTTTATTCTGGTGATCTAGGCCATATTGTGAAAACAATTGAAGATAAAGTATTATGAAGAGTATGGCTCGACTAGATGCTCTCTCGAGAAGGAGCCAAACCTGACTATTTTATTTGCTCAATTTTAGGGTCCTTTGTGCTTAATGTATGGACCTCGATGTAATTTTCCCCTAGGTCCTTGATGTAGAATGTACTCCCACCAACCGTGTAAAATGCTAACCTAAAAGTAAGTGATGAAATTTCAACGAATTTAAGCATAGTTGTCAACGAGTATGAAAAAATCTTGGATTTCAAGCCGAACGACCACGAGGTCAAGGCCATATCTCTACATCATACTTTATGTTGATGATCCCATATTCAAGAATTTGCATGGTGATAGATTTGGCCGTATTATGAAGACAATCGAAGAGGAAGTAGTATGAAGAGTTTGGTTCGAGCAGCTTCTCTCTCGAGAAGGAGCAGAACCCAACTGTTTTCTTTGCTCAATTTTAGGGTCCTTTGTGCTAAATGTATGAACCTCGATGTAATTTTCCATTTTTAGGTCATTTATGTAGAATGTACTTTATGCTTATTTACATGGGTATACCCTACAGGTACTCAAGCTTGGTATATACGGTCCAAATACATACAGACCCACGGTGTCGCCAAGGCCCGGATGGAAGGACTCGAGTAACCTACGGACTCTCGATTGCTTGAAGAACAAGAAGAAGCTAAAGATAGAAAGGTTAAAGGGAAAACCCTAACATGTAACCGACACGACCTGCTACCCGAGACCTAGCCTATCTATATAAAGGCTCAGAGGGGGCGGAGAGAAGGACACACGCAACCCTAGTTTCCACAACCTTCGCCAGATTGCATATGCGCACCATTGTAACTTTCGACTCCCTCAATAATTCCACGAGCAGACAAGTAGGAGTAGGGACCTCTACGAGGCCTGAACCTAGGTAAATCCTTTGTCCCCTGTGTGCTTGTTTGCTAGCCGATAGATGTCTCCAGCGCTCCCTCCTTCTCCAAAACCCAAGTTCATAACAATGGGCATTGATGAGGTAAACCCTCGTCAATTGGCGCTGTCTGTGGGAATTGGGAGTGCTGATGTTGCGGCTACTTCGGCCCCATCAACTGCGATCTACAACTCCGCAACAGCGGAGATTCGCCAGCTCTTCGGCGCCTTCGACTTCACCATCCACACGCCGGCCACCCGCCCAGCCTTCGAGTCCGTGGGCGACGGAATCATCCTGGCGATTGGGTGCTTCTGCTTCCAAGTTGGTCAGATGGGCATGCTTCGCATGCCTGATCAGCCAACAACACCGGCGATTGTCCCGACATCTTGGTTCCCTCCATCGATCGGCACCCTCAGCGAGCTCAATGCTCTGGTGGCAGTCGAGAACGCGGTCAGCGACAGCAGTCGCGACTCCGATCTAAGCGATCTGGCCACTGAAGATGGAACCTACGGTTCCGGATCTGAAAGTTGTGGAAGCAACAGCTTCCCTAATCACTTCATGTGCGCCGTCATCAACGCAGGCGACACCTCCGCCAATCGTGGCAACGGTGGTAACACCGGCAACGGCACCGATCCACCCAATCACGGCAATGGTGGCAACACTGGCAACGGCACCGATCCACCCAACACCGGCAACGGTGGCAATGGTGGCAACGGCGGTGACGGTGGCAACGGATTAGCAGTCGAACCTCCTAGCATGATCAACGAGCAAACCGGCGAACGCGTCGGGATCAGGCTCAACGAGCAAGAGTGGGATCGCTGCCACGAAGCCCTACAAGGTGCACCTCTACCCTTCGGGTCCCCGCAGGAACTGCTAATGGGCTACCACTGGCTCCTAAAAGAGGAATTCAAGCGCCAAAAACAAGCAATCGCGCAACTTGAGGCGCGTAAAAAGGCAGCAGATGAATCAAGCCTTCGCCGTGCTGGGCTCTCCTCCTACGGAGGATCCTCCTCAAGAGGCAACAAGTACCTCGCCAAGAAGAGGCAGTCGCGGATGGCTCACCTCACCGAACAAGAGCGCATAGAGGCCACGAAAGTCCTCGACTTCGGCTCTATGACAGTCGACACGAGAGGCAACGTGGTTCCCAGGACACCACAAGCCGCGGTGACAGCAGCCACCATGTACCTCCTCAATAACCAGCCGCCAGCTAGAGATCCCCGAACGGCCATGCACCGATCTACGATCGCGGGCCTCGGGATAATCGAGGCCGCCCTCGACAAGGAGCCGGTACCAGACCCAAAAAAGGGCAAAGCGCTAGCAAAGCGCTACTCCTCGCCCTCATCCAGCGATGACAGTCACGACCTGTCTCAACGCCGCCGCTCACGGCGACACGATCGCGACTACGATGCGCGCGACGACCTCACACAATGCAAGATCGACAAGTCAAGGGCACGACGTGCTCGGTTGACTGACTCGGAAGAGGAAGATGGGGAGCTCTATGGCGCCAGATGCTTCAGCAGAGCCATCAAGCATAAGCGAATGCCTAAAGGGTTTAAAGTCCCATCGGAGAACCCGAAATTCGACGGTGTACAGGACCCCAAAATCTGGCTAGAGGACCACATCTCCTCCGTCAGGCTACACGGAGGCAGTCGAAGTACTGCCATGCAATGCTTGCAGCTACAGCTGTAGGGCGTCGCCCGGGCATGGCTCAATAACCTCCCACGCGGATCCATTCGCAGTTGGGATGAGCTGGTCTACAGCTTCGTGCGCAACTTTAAGGGCACGTACAAACGGCCCGCCTCAATGGAAGAACTGAGATGCTGCCAGCAAAGATCTGGCGAATCGCTACGCTCTTACATCCAAAGGTGGTCCATCATCATGAACTCCACGGAGAACATCTCGGAAGACCGCATGCTTGATGCATTCAACGGTGGTGTCCGCCGCATGGAACTCAGGGAGGAGCTAGGCCGCTCAGAGCCCTAGACCATCGACCGCCTAATGGAGATCGCGAACCGGTGGGCCGATGGAGAAGATTCGGTGAAGAATCGTGTTCACTCCGACGAGGAGGCAGAACTCGAACGCAGACGCGACCGCCGGGGCAAGCGTCGCATGCGCGTCTATAACGATCGCGATGACATCAACATGGTCGCATCCGGCTACGCCGATAGACGCGACGATAACCGCAGCAGTGGATACCGTAGCGGCGGATACCGCGACTCCGGGAAAACCACGCAAGTGTGGCAACGCCGCACTTGCGATGAGGCACCCGCGACCTCCATCGAGGACAAACTGTCCGGGCCATGCACGGTACACTTCTACATCGACAAGCATGATGGCAAGAGAAAGTCCAGCCACCTCCTTAAGGAATGTCGCGAGTTCCACAAGCTACACGAGGGATTGGTTCGGATGAACCGCAATGCAGTCGAAAGAGGCTACGGAGCCGCTCCAGGCGCCATGGCACATGGCGCACCACCACCACCACCTGGGCCACCCCCGAACGGAGCTGCACCGGACCAGCACCACGGAGGCGAACCATACCCACAGGCCATGGGTACCATGATGATCCAAAAGGGGCGCCCCTCCAATAGGGTGCAGAAGGCCATCACTCGCCAAGTCAACTTGGCCATGCACTCGGCACCTTCCACCACTGAGTACCTTAGTGGCAGTGAGTCGTGCATTACCTTCGACAAACACGACCACCCGCCTCAAGTACCTCTCCGAGGTCATTGCCCCCTCGTACTCGAGGCGCAAATTGGAGGCTTCGACATGAGTCGCGTCTTCATGGATGGCGGAAGCGGCATCAACCTCATATTCGCGAGTACCTTGCGAGCAATGAGGATTCCTCTAACCTGCTTGGAGGCATCGGACACAACGTTCCACGGCATCGTCCCAGGGAAAGGTGTATACCCCCTGGGCAAAATCAACCTCGACGTCATCTTTGGCACGCCGAAGAACTTTTGGTGCGAACGCATCGACTTTGAGGTCATCGATTCGCCCTCACAATACCATTGCATCCTTGGGCGCGTCACATTCGCCAGATTCATGGTAGTACCCCACTACGCCTACCTGCAGATGAAAATGCCAGGTCCCAACAGCGTCATAATGATCAACGGGAACTTCGAGCGATCTGACGCTTGCGACAAGGAATTCAATAGAATCTCCCAGTCCTTCGGCATGCAGGAGGAACTCGCGAGACTGAAAGAGACGACAGACAACAGTCTGCCTCCCTTGAGTAGGCCAAGCTCACATGATCTCTTCTTCGACTCATCCGTGCACACAAAGAAGGTGCAGGTCCATCCATCGGATCCCGCCAAGACGGCCCTCATCGCCAACAACTTGAGTCCCGCATAGGAACTCGTGCTCGTCAAATTCCTCCCTGAGCACTGGGAAATTTTTGCCTGGTGTCCTGCAAACATGCCAGGAGTTCCCAGGGAATTCGCCGAGCACGCACTCAACGTCAACCCCGACGCAAGGCCAGTCAAGCAAACAATCAGGCGACTGTCTGAGCCACGAGCGCAGGCAGTCGGAATGGAGATCAACAGACTCCTCGAGGCCAAGTTCATACGCGAGATCAAGGAAAGTACTTGGCTCGCCAATATGGTGCTGGTACCAAAAAAGGACACAGACATCCTACGGATGTGTGTGGACTTCATTTCTTTAAACAAGCACTACCCAAAAGATCACTTCCTGCTGCCACGGATCGACCAGATCATTGACTCCACCGCAGGATGCGAGCGCCTCTGCTTGCTCGACGCCTACTCATGCATAAAGTATCCACAAACACACTCGCCAGCAGGCATGTTCTTCAATCAAAAGGACAATTCATCAACTATTACAAAAAACTAACTACGGAGCAGCTGGCTTCTTCGACTTCGACAGCTTCGGGGGCTTCATCAAGTCCGTGGCAGTATCAGACGCCACAGACTTTCCGCCAGCTCCTGAGGCCGAAGCCTTCGTGACCTTCTTAGCACGCTGGAGCTCCTCCGAATACTTGGCAACGGTATTTGTCAAGGAATGGCCATATTTGGCACAGGCAGTTGCAAAGGGACCGAATACTACCTGCTGACCATCTGCGCCAACAGGCATCGTCTTCGACACCGCAGAGGGATCTATCTCGACTCCGTGGGCTTGCACCATGGCAAGTGACATGGTCGTGCCAGCCGCGCGGAGGGAGTTCTTGTATGTGGCAGGCACACCCCTGGCGAGTGACTCAACCAGCTCGTCCACATTGTCGACCAGCTCCGCCTTCGGCATCAACTCCTCCCGGAGGCGACTAAGGGTGACCTTGGCCTTGGACAACGTATTCTGGATAGTGGCGCTACGGTCCTCGACTGCAGACACCGCACCCGCCAGAGCGTCATCGCGACAAAGGGCCTGCGGGTCAAAGCTCAAATCGCCAGCATCTGCATAGAAAACCCACACATGGATGAAATCTCTAGCGCCACCGGCAAAACTTCAGATGCAGAGAAGGACAACAATAAAATATCTATTGGCAAAGGTACCTGAGAGAGCCTTGGCGACTGAGAACAGTTGCTCTTCGAACATCTTTTCCCTAGCCGCAAAGGAGGCACGCAGATCCTCTTCGCGCTTCTGTGCATCATTACGAGCCGCGATTGCCTCGTCGCGCCCCTTCACAGCTGCGGCTAACGTCTTTTCCAAGGTGGCAACGTTGCGCAGTAAAGCATTATGCTCAGCTACATGGCAACCAAAAGTTGACTATCAGTCGATTATACAAAAAAAAGGGAAGAGATGAAAAGAATAAGTGTCGAACGCTCACTTTCGACGACGCGGTGTCGTGACTCCAGCAGTGCATGCTGGCGGCCCATTGCCATCACTTGCTCCGCCACTTGCGCGGCTTCCTTTACAAGGAGCTGTTGCACAAAACAAGGGATCAGAAAGCGCAACAGAAAACATCGACTGCCACACTACAAAGAAAGGAAGATATACTTACATGGTCCTCTAGCGACTCCGAAGAGGTTTGCTGAACCGTCATCCGAGCAACCATTCGATGCTCCCCTATGTGAGGAGAGCTCGAAGAATTGTGCCCGGAGTGGGCCACCGCCGAAGAAGGAGCGCGCTCGACCTCTACCTTGGCCCTTGAAGCCGCGACTCCCGATTCTTTCAAAAACTCGACGTCGCCAGAAGATGACGACGCCTCTTGACTACAAGACCAAATCCACATTGAGAAAAGGGCAAACTCCAGGGAAAAACCAACAAGAAAAAAACCAAAAAAGAATGAATGACCTAGCAAAACTTACCAGTTAAAGTTGTCAAGATCAAACGTGGCCGCCGCCGATTCCGACGAAGACTCCTTGGGCAATCGCATCTTCTTGCGAGAAGACGGTGCCACAGCCCTCACAGGAACAGCTGGAATTGGTGACTCCATGCCAACAGCCTCGCCTCCTGGAGTCGAAGGGGTCGACGCGTCGGAGTCCTCGCTACGCGAATTCTTGCGAGTATCCGGACTCCTGGACTCGAGGGCTTCCTCTTCCACATCAGAAGGGACAGTCGACTCAGACTCGTCCTCTTCCAAAGCTTCGTGAGGAATAATCCCCTCAGGGAGAGGAGGCATACAAGGCGACACCGCCCAATCCTACATACAAACAGAACAAGTAAGCAAACAGAAAAGAAATCATGAAAATAAGCTTCTGCGTAGCACAACTATACCTCAGGAGGAGGATTCGAAGCATCAAAAGGAGGAACAACTGGTTCACTCGGAAGCACATCCTTGACAGTGCACTTCGTGACCAGTCGAATCCTCTTATCCACCTCACTCGTGGACATGCCATCGGCAGACACGCGAGTGGCATCATCAGCGCCACTCCATTGAAACATGGGATGGACTCTAGCTTGGAGAGGCTAGACACGACGGCATAGCCAAGTTCTGATAAGGGCGCAGCCTCCCTCTTCAGCCCCTATGCGACTTTCGAGGTCGCAGACGCACTGATACATCACGTCCGTCTCCGCGAGTTCACCGGGCATAACTACGTTCTTCCAAGAACGCATCTTCTTGCAGGGAGTCGCCGGATCAAAGGGCACGAGTCCAAAGTGCTCATCTTTGGCCTTCTGATCGCGGACATAGAACCATTTGTCCCTCCATCCCTGGACGGACTTGGTAAGCTTGATGTCGAAGTAGGTGGCGGATGGGACGACATGGATGCCGCAACCACCTACGTCATAAACTAAAGAGCCAGATGCGGACTGGCGCTTCAATTTAAACAAGCGCTTGAAAAGACCAAAGTGTGGCTCGATTCCGAGCCAGCACACGCAAAGGGTGATGAAGCAGGTGATGTGGAGAATCGAATTAGGGGATAGCTGATGGAACTGGAGCCCGTAGAAGGAAAGAAGACCCCTAAGAAAGGGGTGGAGAGGCAAGGAGAGACCGCGAATGATGAATGCGAGAAACATCACTCGAAAGCCAGCAGGAGGAGTAGGAATGGTCTCACCGCTGGGGACGCGTGCATCGGCGACTGCCGTAGATATAACTCCATCCTGGGAAAGAAGACGGAGATCTGACGCCTTGATAATGGAGGGGCGCGATGCACCATTGGTCACGCGAGTGCCCGCGACCTTCTTCTTCACGTTGGTGGCGGTGCTTGTGCCCGCAACAGCGGAGCCACCCTTCTTCTTCGTCACGGAGACAGTGGCCGCGGAATCAGCAGAAACACCTCCTTTCTTTTCCCCATTGCGCGGCAGCGATGAGAGCGCAGAAAGTAGCTTGGAAACGAGCGAAGGTGGTCCAACACCGTGGAGGAGATGAGCGCAGGGAAAAGCAGAAGAACAACAGCAATGGCGATGGCAGCAAGGAATAAAGAGCGCAGATGGAAAATTACCGCCGCAGCAACACTAATTAACCCGTGGGAGATGCAATCCAACGGCTGACCAAAACCCTATTAGACGCTTGGCACGCATCACGTTGGACATGTGGAGAAGAGGAAGCGCGAACCGTCCCCACCACTTCTACCATTATGCGTGGAAATCGAGGAGGCGCAGTTAAAAATAAGATTATGGACGCCCGGTCAAATCAAAGTCAGAAAGTGGGACCCACCGCTCGTCACGTCCCGTCAAACTCGCTCACGCGGGCAACTGAGGTCATACAAGCGTCAACACTGACGTCACCAAGGCTACGCAGTGGAAAACTTCGACTATTTTTAGTCCTTGCTGGAGTCTTCGACTCCACCAAGCACTCGGGGGCTACTCCCATAGGGAGCGCTGGCCGCGTACCTTACGACCTTTTTCTTTTCTTGTTGTAGGAACATGGACAATCACAAAAGCAAACCCAACCACTCGAAATACAGTTCGATTATGGACATGGGTTACTCCCATAGGGAGCGCCAGAAACAAATTCGACTGAAACAAGCAGGCAAAAGACGACAGCAATCGCGAAAGTATTTAGTCCCTGCCTGAGTCATCGACTGAAACAAATAAGCAAAAAGACTACAACATTCACAAAAGCTTTTAGTCCCTGCCGGAGTCTTCGACTCAACCAGGCACTCGGGGGCTACTCTCATAGGGAGCGCTGGTCGCGCACCCTATGATTATTTGCACAAAAACTGTGTGTTGATAACATCCGCACTCGCAACCTTTGGCGACACCGCCTCACAAATTTTCCCTACAAAGAGACTACGTCTCCTGGGACGCCCGAATCGTGTCAGCGATGATAAAATTCGGATGTCGCTCTTACGGCGGGAAGGTAAGACCTGAATAAGGCCTGGCAATGCATTTAACTGCGTACTACCAGAAACGTTTCCGTGCCTGCAGGCATGATGAATATGCCTTGACGGACGCATCGAGTGCTCACACCGATATAACTGGAATTCGACTCCTGTAAGACCTCCACGGCCTGAGTCGAATTAGGCTAGCACTTTTCCGGATTCGAGTCTGGGGACTCGAATTTGAGTAGATTGTGTTGTTTCACCCTAAGGTGGTTAACTGATACCGATACTTCGGTTATATCAGGCACATATATCAACAATCCCTATGACACAAATAAAAGCAATTGAAATGTACTCATTTAGGCACTCGAAGGCTTCAAAAAGTCCCCAGTCGAATCTACGATTCCACTGGACACTCGGGGGCTACTGACATGGGTATACCCTAAAGGTACTCGAGCTTGGTATATATGGTCCAAATACATACATGCCCATGGTGTCGCCAAGGCCCGCATGGAGGCACTCGAGTAACCTACGGACTCTCGATTGCTTGAAGAACAAGAAGAATCTAAAGATAGAAAGGTTAAAGGGAAAACCCTAACTTGTAACCGACTCGACCTGCTACCCGAGACCTAGCCTATCTATATAAAGGCTAGGAGGGGGCGGTGAGAAGGACACACGCAAGCCTAGTTTCCACAACCTTCGCCAGATTGCATCTGTGCACCATTGTAACTTTCGACTCCCGCAATAATTCCACGCGGAGACAAGCAGGAGTAGGGACCTCTATGAGGCCTGAACCTGGGTAAATCCTTTGTCCCCTATGTGCTTGTTTGCTAGCCGATAGATGTCTCTAGCGCTCCCTCCTTCTCCAAAACCCAAGTCCATAGCAATGGCATTGATGAGTTAAACCCTCGTCACTTATGATCCCATATCCAAGAATTTGCATGTCGACAAATTTGGACATCTTTTGAGAACAATCGAAGATCTTAAAAACAAAAAATAATCAATTTCATTTTTCCAAGTGACATGAATTTATTTTCTCAAAACCAAGTAAGAACATTTTTTCGATTAGCTGCTCTCTCGAGGACCCGTACCCGACCGTTTTCAATTCATTGTTTGGTTTTAGGGTCCTTTGTGCTAAATGTATGGACCTCGATGTAATTTTCCCTTTTTTAGGTCCTTGATGTAAAATGTAGTCCCACCATCCGTGTAAAATTCTAACCAAAAAGTGTAAGTGGTGAAATTTAAACGAATTTAAGCTTACTTTTCAACGAGTATGAACATTCTTGGATTTCAAGCCGAACGAACAAGGTCAAGGCCATATCAACATCATACTTTATGCTGATGGACCCATATGAGAGAATTTGCATGGCAAAAGATTTGGCCATATCATGAAAACAATCGAAGATGAAGTAGTATGAAGAGTTTGGCTCAGATCGGCTGATCTCTCGAGAAGGAGTCGAACCAGAAAATTTTCCTTTTACGGTCCTTTGGGCTAAATGTATGGACCTCCAAGTAAATTTTCCCCTTTTAGGTCTTTGATGTAAAATATGCTCCCACCGATCGTGTAAAATGTTAACCTAAAAGTAAGTGGTGAACTTAGCTGTCAACGAGTATGAACTTCCTTGGATTTCAAGCCAAACAACCACAAGGTCATACATCACGCTTTATGATCCCATATCCAAAAATTTGCATGGCCACAGATTTGGTAATATTTGTAAAATAATCTAAGAGGAAGTAGTATGAAACATATGGCTCGATCAGTTGCTCTCTCGAGGAGTCGAACCTGACTACTACTCCCTTCGGCCCAAATTAATTGACTTGTATTTATCAGATTTGAATGCATCTAGCACTAGAACATGTTTATATACATATGAATCTAGAAAATTCGAGTCAAGTAGTTTGAGGGAGTACAATAGAGTAGAAATTCAAACTTTGCTAGTTTCGAAATTTTCACTTTGTTCACAAACATCTGGGGGGAAGGTTATTCAATAGATCGTCATTCGTAGTACTACTAGTACTACAGGGTACAATGAGTAGTAACAAAAGAAACTTTTTTTGACGATAGTACCAGAAGAATGGATGTCCCAAAAGAAACATAATTCAACCATTAACATAACAGCACGAGTTTATATATAAAGGACTCGCTGCTGAACTAGTGCAGGTCCAGCGCATCCTAGCACCTAGTTCGTGCCGCCAGCGGCACCAATGCCAGCTCCAACGACACAGCCAGCTCCTTACACATCGGCACCTCCGGATAACGCGGCGGCACCTACTGAGGCATTGGCAGCACCTCCGGATAAGGTGGCGGTACCTCCTGAGCCATCAGTGGCACCTTCAGATATGGCGGCAGTACCTCCGGAGCCATCGGCAGCTTCGAGAGGCACTATGGATGAAGTTGTCATTGTTGGGGAACTGGTCCCAGTAGTTGGTGAAAATGTTGGTGCCGGTGGACACCACCATCTCGTAGCCGCAGTGGAAGGCCTGGCCGTACAGGAGACGGGCGTCCCTGAAGTTGACGAACTTGACCTTCAACATCCCGTCCAGATTGTCGTGGAGACGATACATACGGTACTTGCGGCAACCGTACCCAGCATCAACGAAGGCGCACGCTAGTTGCCACTTTGTTCTTAGCGGGTAGAAGGCCCAAATGCGTATGGCATTGTCCTCATGTGCAGTGTTTTGGGGTCTTTGTGCTCCGGTACAGCGGGCGGCAGCCGGAAGGTGGCCATGGATGACAGACGAGGATGAACATTGTTGCTGGTAGCGGGGGATTAGAGATGGATTGGTGTAGGGAAGGGGAGAGGATAAATAGGAAGGAGATGATCCGAGATTAAAGTGGTAGATTACCGAAACGAGGGGAAAATCAATGTCACTGATGAAGCCAATGCGTGTGGCAAATATCAATGATGATGACTAGGGTAAGTGATTGGACGGAACATTGACTTTGCATCCCGCACTCGATGTCCCAGTCATAATTTTGTGGTGCGTCCAAGGCGACTGCGACCTCCCCAATTTGTGGGCCCTACATAGAGATTGAGTTGATGGGTGAAAACAATTTGATAAAGTGAGCTCTTTCCTACTCCCTCCGGTCCTATTTTTTACTTTATTACTCAATATATCCTTCTTCATTGGAAGTTGATATGAATATCATCGAACTTGTATTCATCAAGGCATTCAGGAAGCAAGAAAGATCCTGACAAGCTACTATACTTAGTACTACTAGCCACTATTGCTCCTGGATGGAACAATGGAACTTTTATAGGAGTAGCAACTAGAAGTACTAGTAGTAGTACTCAAGTATTAATATTGTTTGTATTATTAGTACTCAGCTTTTAGTGCCTAGTCGATCTCGTATTGCTGCTAATATTTTTAACTAATATGATTTATTTAACAAATTTCACGAATAATACATGAATTTGAGGAATTGCGAATCTAGCGCGGCATCAGTGTTCAAAACATCTACTAGTACCTATCGACATTTGAAATACCGACTAGACCTATCAACATTTGAACTACCAAATGGGCTCACTTTCCTTTGTTAAGGACAAGATGATGACATGCGTGGTCGGTATTTCAAATGCTAATAGGTACTGGTTGGTATTTGAAATGCTGATAGGTACTGGTCCATATTTCTAATGTTGATAGGAACTGGTCGGTATTTCAAACACCGATGCCACTCTAGATTCACAATTCCTCGAATTCGTGTAGTATTCATGAAATTTGTTAAACAAATCATATTATTTAAAAAAATAGCCATACTGCTGGCAAGGCAAGTAAGGGCTCCTTCCACATCCAATATTTTGCGTTGTTTTGATTAAAATATGCTCCTCCGCCAACAATTCTATCTCGTCGCTCCCTTTCGTGATAGAAAAGGCTCCTGGATGAAGGAGAATCATCCTCCCTCTCTCCTCCTCAATGCGGCATTGGCTACTATGCTCCACTCATACATCTATGCCTGACAGTTTTTCAGGTGGGAAGCATCACAGCAATCACCTCTTCCTTCCCATGTAAGCTTCCGTGCAATGGAGTACAACCGTGCAGGCATAGCAGTGCAGAGAAAGTTGGGGCCCGTGGTGGTCCAGCCTAACTTTCCTTCTATTTGCCTCGTGCTTCCACCGAAAAATGAGCTTTGGCTATGTGTTTTCTTTCTCTTCCATATTAGGCTGCTCTTCATAGTGCTAAATAAATTAGGCTAGTGAAACTTTCACATGTTACTATAGTACCTTCAAAGTGTATTGGGTGAAAACAAATATACACCGTTAATTTTTTATAGATGTGTCTCTTTCATATTTTTTTGAGCTTTACCTATTACAGAGCATAATTTTATATAGTGATGATATGTCATACTTTATTATTATGTGGGTCTCACGTGCCAACTTACTAATAAAAGGGAGGTGCACAAATACAAAGAGGACACTATCTTGTCCAATTAAACCAGTAATTTGTAAATAATAGACCTCAAAATATACAAAAAGTACCCTAGTACAGAAAGGAAATGCGCAATCAGGTAGAGATTCATTGATTATCAGCGGTGGTATATAAAAGAAGGGCACGGCTCAAGGCCGTATTAGACAGTCCTCATTTCCCCCAACCCAAATCGCAATGCTTGGGACTGTCAGTCTGAAGATAGAAGCCACCATTCCCAACTGTTCCTCCTGCTCCCAGCCCCTCAAGCCCCGGTGGGTGTACAAGGTCTCTCCATTTCTCCGTCATAATCCATTGATTTTTCTTTTGTCGTTTTTTCCCTGCAACTATTTTATTTTTCGAACTTCCATTTCTAAAGTGTGGGGATATTCATCTAGTCTGCCACCGCTGCGTCCGCAAGGTCACCTCGTGCCAGAAGTGTGAGCACCGTAGCGGCAGATTCACCCACGATCCCGCCATGGACGCTGTCCTATCAGCGGCTAGGGTCGAGTGCGCCCACAAAGGCCAGTAGTTTGCTGCCCTACTACGAACTCCACGAGCACAAAATCATGTGATGGTATGCTCCTTGCACTTGCACGGAGACCGGCTGCGACTTTGTCGCCCCGCTGCTAGCGCTCATGGCCCACCTCGAAGCGGTCCACTCGATCCAAGTGCACAAGATCCAGTATGCCACCACCAAAGCTTTCCAGGAGCTCGTGCCGCTGCCGGGCGAGGCGTCCCACTAGCTCAACCTCGTTGGGGAGCACGATGGTGCCGTGTTTTTCCTAACGATTGGCACTATAAGCACGGTCCCCACATGTGATATGGGGTGGCCCGATCTTCTCAGTAAGCGGATGGCGGTGATGATGGTGGATGATAGATAACTAGCTTGTAGCTATGAACTCTCCCGCTCGATCCCTGATGCCAATGCAATAGCTCTCGAACCTTGTAGGATATTCACAACACCACGCTCTTGCACACACAGCCGTGATCACGAACGATAGTATACAATCTACTAATTCCCAATGGAACAACAGATCACACTCAATTATAATTGGTAGATTTGAACATAGGGTAATTCCAGAGGTTCTATGAAAGAAACAACTCCAAAATAGTTTTAACGTGGTCTAACCTAAACTAGAGGGCGTTCCCAGGCTTATATGGCCGCTGGAACATCCGAAAAACATGAAACGAAAATGTGTCTGATATAGTCAGATCCGTCCGGATCTGATGGGAACTTTTTGGGCCGGATTATCCAGTCTAGGTGGGCCGGATTTTCCGAGGGAAAAGTCCGGTCAAATATCCGCCCCGACATAGAACGTCGTGCCGATGTCCTTAGCAGGATCTCCAAAGCAGGGCCAGATTATCCAGGGTGTGGGGGCCAGATTATCCGGGGTCTTTTTAGACGTGGAAGTACTCATTGGAAAGATCTTGGAATTATCTATCCAACAAGTGCTTATTTGCTTGATTTGGAGTTCGTATGAGGAATCCACGTCCGTTTCAATTTCAGGACTTCTGTCTGTCCGAATTGAACGTTTCTTCTCTTTGATGATCTCCCTTGCTTGTATTGCGCCTTCCTCCCGCTCCTCCCTCGCGCATCCTTGGGCGATCATCATGTTGGGCTTGTCTTGTAGCCCTTCTCCTCCTCGCGCCATGCTTGTGTCTCCAACAAACCTGATCATACATAAATGCATAGACTTAGGCAGTATAAAGTTCTCATCAATCAAAGTACCAGATTCATTTAGGAGTAAATTCACCTGTTGTTCAAGTAGCTTAGCACGAGCTCTTCTAATAGGTCCAATTCTAATCTCATTGGACTGATCCTTTCTTGCAACGATTGTAGCATCTTCAGTAGTCACTGGGGTAGGTGTAATTGTAGGGATGTCCCCATCATCTCCCCCCCCCTTCAAAAGGCTTCGACCTCGATGCTCCAAGGTCTTCTCCAGCATATGGTGACAAATCAGCAACGTTGAAGTTGTTGCTAACTCCACCAAACTCCTCAATAGGTATATCAACCTAGTAGGCATTATCATTAATCTTGGCTAACACCTTGTAAGGACCAGCACCACGTGGCTTCAATTTTGACTTTCGAATTAGTGGGAACCTATCCTTGCGTAGATGCACCCAAATCAAATCTCCAGGCTCGAACAACACTTCTTTCCTTGCTTGATTCCTTGCAACAGCAATGTTCTTGCCTTTCTTCTCAATAGCCTCTCGAGTCTTCTCATGTATTTTCTTCACATAATCAGCATGTTTTGATGCCTCCATATCAACTCTCTCATGTAATAGCAGAGGCAACATATCAAGTGGCGTCAATGGCTTGAAACCATACACCACCTCAAAAGAACAAAGCTGAGTAGTTGAATGCACAGCCCTGTTGTAAGCAAACTCAACATGTGGCAAACACTCTTCCAACTCCCGTAGATTCTTTTTAATCATGGTCCTTAGCAGCTGTGACAATGTTCGATTCACCACCTCTGTTTGACCATCTGTTTGGGGATGACATGTAGTACTGAATAGCACCTTTGTTCCTAGCTTCCCCCATAAGGTCTTCCAAAAGTAGCTCATGAACTTCACATCACGGTCAGAAACAATCGTCTTCGGTACTCCATGTAATCTCACGATGTCCCTGAAAAACAGGTTAGCAACATGCGACGCATCGTCGCTTTTGTGGCAGGCAATAAAATGAGCCATCTTAGAGAACCTATCCACTACCACAAATATATAATCATGACCTCTCTGAGTTTTAGGTAGACCTAGCACAAAATCCATACTAATGTCTTCCCATGGAGTAGTTGGTGCAGAGAGAGGTGTATACAAACCATGAGGCTTCAGCTTAGATTTTGACTTGTGGCATGTAATACATCGGCTCACAAATCTGTGCACATCACGCCCCATCTTGGGCCAATAAAAGTGATCAGCAACCATGAGCAACGTCTTCTCACGCCCAAAGTGACCCATCAAACCACCAGCATGTGATTCCTGCACTAAGAACAAACGCAACGACGATTCTGGAATACATAGTTTGTTAGCTCGAAACAAATAAGTATCATGTATATGATACTTATCCCATGCGTTTCTAAGAGCACACAAACAATATGGTTCATCAAAATCATGGTCAGTTGCATAAAGTGCACAAATAGTATCTAATCCAGGAATTTTAACATCAAGATTGGTTAATAGCATGTTCTTCCTAGATAGAGCATCGGCAACCACATTCTCTTTTCCCTTCTTATAATTAATGATGTAAGGAGAAGACTCAATGAACTCAACCCATTTAGCTAATCTTCTATGCAAGTTTGATTGAGCTTTCAAGTATTTCAATGCTTCATGATCAGAATGTATGATGAATTCCTTTGGCCACAAATAATGTTGCGAAACCTCAAGTACTCTAACAAGTGCATACAATTCTTTATCATAGATAGAATAATTCAAACGAGCACCAGTCAATTTCTCGGAAAAATAAGCTATAGGCCGACCCTCTTGCATCAAAACGCCACCTATGCCTATACCACTAGCATCACATTCAACTTCAAATTGCTTCGAAAAATCAGGTAATGCAAGTAATGGTGCAGAAGTAAGCAAATGTTTTAATGTATCAAATGCAATGTCTTGGGCCGCTCCCCATACAAAAGGAACACCTTTCTTTGTCAAATCATTTAATGGTGCAGCAATGGTGCTAAAATCTTTCACAAAGCGCCTATAGAAACCAGCGAGACCGTGGAAACTACGCACTTGACTAACATTCATTGGAGTAGGCCAATTCTAAATTGATTCAATTTTAGATTGATCTACCTCTACTCCATGCTTAGAAACAACAAATCCTACGAATATGATCTTATCTTTTGCAAATGTACACTTCTCAAGATTAGCATACAGTTTATTATCACGTAACACTTGCAAAACTTGTATAATATGAGTGCCATGTTTAGATTCGGTGTGGCTGTATATCAGTATATCATCGAAGTAAACAACCACGAAACGACCAATAAACTCTCTCAAAACACGATTCATCAAACACATGAAAGTACTAGGTGCATTAGTAAGACCAAACGTCATTACTAACCACTCATACAAACCGAATTTAGTTTTGAAAGCAGTTTTCCATTCATCCTCTTCTTTCATCCTAATTTGATGATAACCACTACGCAAGTCAATTTTAGATAAAACAGCAGCACCACTCAATTCATCTAGCATATCCTCTAAGCGTGGAATAGGATGACGATATCGAATAGTGATGTTATTAATCGCTCTACAATCAACACACATGCGCCATGTACCATCTTTCTTAGGAACTAAAATAACAGGAACAACACAAGGGCTAAGAGAGACACGAATGTACCCTTTATCCAGCAACGCTTGTACTTGCTTCTGAATTTCCTTAGTTTCTTCGGGATTAGTCCTGTAAGGTGCACGGTTGGGAAGTGTGGCACCAGGAATCAGGTCCACTTGATGTTCTATACCACGCAATGGAGGCAAACCTGTGGGTACGTCTTCTGGAAACACATCCCCAAAGTCTTGCAAAACAGAAGAGACACCAAGAGAAATAGGGGTCATGTCGTTAGAAACCAATACCTCGCCCTTATACATGAGCACAAGTGGCATGGCTGTAGGATCCTCACGAAACTCTCTCATATCCTCCTTGGTGGCTAGTATCAATAACCCAGGCACTCTCTCACTTTTTGTTATATCACTCAATTTAGGCTCAATTACATCGAACAATTTGTTACACAGTCTCGCCGAGTGGTAGTATCTTCCTTCAAGTTCACCTCTATCTTCTGGCGAGAATCATTCACAATTTCTTGTGGTGTCATTGGCTGCATAGTAATCTTCTTTCCTTTGAATTCTAAGTGATATGTATTGGCTCGGCCATTATGTTGCACATGGCGATCATAGAGCCAAGGCCGACCCAATAGTAGGTGACAAACAGTCATAGGAACCACATCAAAATAAATAGAATCTTTGTATGGCCCTATTTGAAAATTCACACGTACCATATGATTTACCTTCATCTCACCATTGTTGCTCAAACATTGTATGTAGTATGGCTTGGGATGTGGTAAGTATGTCAAATTCAGTTTGGCACATAGTTCCTTATTTGCAAGATTTCTGCAGCTACCTCCATCAATAATTACCTTGCAAGCTTTGTTTGGTCCAACTAGAGCTTTTGTTTGGAACAAGTTGCAATGCTGGGATTCCTCAACCGGTTGCACACTAAGTACACGTGAAGATACGACAATAGTGGGTGCATGCTCAGCATATGCATCAGCACCATCCTCGCCGTCATCAATATCATCATCAGAAGCTTCATCTCCACTCTCTACTTCGCCTTGTTCGTTAACAAACATAACCTTGCTATTTGGACAATCCTTCTTGCAGTGTCCTCTACCTCCACAAGTATGGAACACCACATCACGAGTACGTGCCGTAGACATGTTGGAACCCGAGCTAGCAACAGGAGCAGCGGGTTTCCGAGCATTAGAACCAAACAAAGGTGTACTTGCTGGCTTGACCGATGGTGTAAAAGGAGCAGCAGCTGGTGGCATGACTATAGGAGGCGTAGACCTGGCCGAAAATCTGCTGGACGACGGAAAACAAGCACGTGACTTCGCCTCTTCTGCCAACTGGGATTCGGCCTCTCTAGCATGATGCAACAACTCATTCATGGTGTCATACTTGTGATGACGAACAATGCTCTTGATCGGTAACTTCAAATTGTTTAGGAATCGTTGCATGGTCATCTCAATGGACTCATGAATTCTAGCACGCTGCATAAGCATCTCCATCTCCATGTAGTACTCATCAACTGTCATGGTGCCTTGCTTCAGTTGCGTCAATTTATCAAAAACTAATCGCAAGTAGTTAGTTGGTACGAAACGAGCCTTCATGATTTGCTTCATCTCGCGCCAATCCATCATAGGAAGTTCATTGTCCTCCCTTCTATGCTGCACGAGAGCATCCCACCAACGCAAAGCATAAACATCAAATTCAGATGCTGCAAGCTTGACCTTCTTATCTTTTGGATAGTCAAATAAGCGCCAGAGTTTCTCAATCTTCAAATCCCATGTGAGGCAGTCTTCAGGATCAATGGAACCATCAAACTTAGGAATTGAGAATTTTGGCTTGCCCAAACCATCATCAGCAGCTTGGTTAGGCACATGTTTACCATGCCCAAGAGGGGAAACCCACGACCATGAGCAGGTGCATGGACAGGGGGAATAGCACGTCCCCTGCCAACATGTGGAGCAGCATCCACAATGCTACCCTCGTCGAAATCATCAAAGGCATCATCATGTTGAGGATTTTCCCTTCTATGTAAGGCGGCTGTCAAACCTCAATGGAATGCTGCAAAGTGGTGACATTGACATTGAGCGTAGCCACTTGCGTTTGGATAGTATCAACCGTCCCAACATGCTGATCCAATCTCATATTCATATCCTAGAGATTCTTGTCAATGGCATCTGTCATGTTAGTAAACACACGTGTCAAGTGGGACTTCAAAGCCTCATATTCACGCCAATTAACAAGCTCCTCATCCTTCTTTTTCTGCATCACAACATCATCATCACTAGAAGACATGATTAGTAGGTTAGTGCAAAAATCAAAATCTATATGGTGGAAACTCCCACAACTCACTCACAACTAATAAGAAAGGAGATCTTACCGTTCGAAAGTGAATAGAGATGCTCTACCAAACTAAAACAAATACTGATGCACTTGATATGATGAAGTGAATATCAAAGGTATAGAGAACGATCGCAGGGCACACAGGTTATTTAAGGTGGAGCTATAGGTATGGTACCCTATCTACACCACAAACAAGTCCTAGTGCTGATCGTACAAATACCCAAGAAACACACAGAGTGGAGATAAACGTGGCAAAGCAACTTATGAAAAGGAATACTGCAATGCACAAGAGAGACGCTAGTAATAGCTCAAATAGAACAGGCACAAGATTGCTTAATCTACTAGTGCTATTATTAAACTAGTCCTCCAATCAACCTTGATATCTCCCTTTTGTTGTTTACTTTTATATCTCTTTTCTTTTCTCTTTTTTTAACAACTTTTTTTTTCTTCTTTCTCTTTTTTTTATTTTTCAACTATCTGACACAATGCAATACGTGATGCAACAAATCTGAGCAATTAGTGGCCGGATATTCCGGTTCATCGGGGGCCGGATAATCCGGTCGACCTGGACGAAAAATTTGCACTTCAAACCCTAATGAGCAGCCTGTCGGAGCAAAGCAACTAGTCTCGTGGGTACGTTCCTAGGCACGGATGCTGTAGATAGGCTGTGTCTATGGTATGAAAACAAAGGTACGCTATGTGGACTCGGACAAACGAGGAAAAACTTGCGGAACACGGTGATGGTTGACACGGCGGAAAACAAGATCAAACCCTAAACCTAGACACAAACGAAAAACTAGACTCCTACGAGGAAAAACCTGCAGATCAGATCTACGAGAAGATACAATCAACAACTAAAACTCGAAAACGATGCAATCTAGTCTATGGCAAATCTTTTTGTAAGGCTTTTTCTGTATAGGACAAAAAACACTCTCTAATCTATGGATAGATTTGTGGATGCTTACCGAGGCAACACTAGAAATCTGATACCAAGATGATATGGGGTGGCCCGATCTTCTCAGTAAGCGGATGGCAGAGATGATGGTGGATGATAGTTAACTAGCTTGTAGCTATGAACTCTCCTGCTCGATCCCTGATGCCAATGCAATAGCTCTGGAACCTTGTAGGATATTCACAACACCACGCTCTTGCGCACGCAGCCGTGACCACGAACGGTAGTATGCAATCTACTAATTCCCAATGGAACAATAGATCACACTCAATTATAGTTGGTAGATTCGAACACCGGGTAATTTTAGAGGTTCTATTAAAGAAACAACTCCAAAATAGTTTTAACATGGTCTAACCTAAACTAGAGGGTGTTCCCAGGCTTATATGGCCGCTGGAACATCCAAAAAACGCGAAACAAAAACGTGTCTGATACAGTTAGATCCGTCCGGATCTGATGGAAACTTTTTGGGCCGGATTATCCGGTCTAGGTGGACCGGATTATCCGATGGCCGGATTTTTCGGGTGAAAAGTCCGGTCAAATATCCGCCCCGACACAGAACGTCGCGCCGATGTCCTTAGCAGGATCTCCAAACCGGGGTGTGGGGGCCGGATTATCCGGGGTCTTTTTAGACGTGGAACTACTCATTGGAAAGATCTTGGAATTATCTATCCAACAAGTGCTTATTTGCTTGATTTGGAGTTCGTATGAGGAATCCACGTCCGTTTCAATTTCAGGACTTTTGTCTGTCCGAATTAAATGTTTCTTCTCTTTGATGATCTCCCTTGCTTGTATTGCGCCTTCCTCCCGCTCCTCCCTCGCATATCCTTGGGCGATTATCATGTTGGGCTTGTCTTGTAGCCCTTATCCTCCTCGCGCCATGCTTGTTTCTCCAACGGACCTGATCATACATAAATGCATAGACTTAGGCAATATAAAGTTCTCATCAATCAAAGTACCAGATTTGTTTAGGAGTAAATTCACCTGTTGTTCAAGTAGCTTACCACGAGCTCTTGTAACAGGTCCAATTCTAATCTCATTGGACTGATCCTTTCTTGCAACAGTTGTAGCATCTTCAGTAGTCACTGGGGCATGTGTAATTGTAGGGATGTCCTCATCAACATGTCTATGGTCTGTGTTAGGGTCATGATGTGCGACTTGCTGGCGTAGAAGGTGAGGATGTGGGTGGAATGCCCGCCACTGCTCTCCTGGACAGACGACAGGAGGAGGACCGGCACCATGACGGTGGATCTCAACACGCCGAGCTCCGCTAAACCGGGCGACGTCACATTTGAGAACCTTACGTCCTACCCGGCGGCATCGCCTCATTACCTGGCCGGTCCTGCTAAGTCGAAGCAGCTGCGCTTCTTCTTTCACTTCGAGTTTTAGTGGTGATGTAAGCTGCTATTAATTGGTTTAATTGCAGAAAGATCGTTTGCATACCAGGAATGGTGGATTTTGTAGTAGTAGTACTGTATCTCCGTCCCATGAAATAAGGCTCCCTTATTTTTCTTATTTTTTGTTTCACCAAGATTTACTCTAAATATATATGAAGAATGTTGGTACTATAGAAATTTAGTTAATTGGAAAGTTTGTTTCAATACGAATTCAACGAAAGAAATTTTACACAATATAAGTAAATTTTAGTTGCTCCATTTATTTGGTCAGAGTTTACTTTGGAGCGCGCGTGCGCCTTATTCCTTGATACAGAGGTAGATGAGTTCGGTGTATGTACTCTCCTGAGTATTTTTCATGAAGTCTTAACTTCCGATGGGTTGGGTGGATGTACGCTGCTGAGTAGTAAGCTAAATAGGATTAAGACCCTCTATTTAGGAAGGCCGGGGGTAATTCACAATACTACCAACTAGATGAATTATTCACTCTAATTAATTTATGCATGCACCAGTAGTTTTATATGCATGAGACCCTAGATAAAAAAGGGGACATGATGAGAGATGAAACAACATGCATTGGGAGATTGAGAGATAACAGAGATATCTAAATTAATGAGTCACGAGAATTAAGACAATAAATAAGATAGGTCTTATAATTTCTAACAATTTTAAAAAGCTCTTTGGCCTAATAATCCCAAACAGAGGTAGGAGTACTGGTCAACATACAGTGGAGTACGGTGGTAGTAGTACTCCCCTCTGATTCATATTAATTGTCACTGGATTGGATGTACTCGTATCTAACACTAAAACATGTCTAGATACATCCATTTTCGTGACAAGTAAATATAGCTATTTTTGGAGTAGTGCTAGTTTGGTTCGAAGAAATCATATTTTTCCGTAGAAGGACGGTGGTTTTTTGCTAGTAGTAGTACTAGTACATAGCAGGTAGTAGTACTATATATGTTTATACTGTACTAACTCAACATACATTCGGGCAATCGACAAAATTTCATCTTGCGTTTCTGCTGCTATAGTGCTACTAGCAGTTTTTCAGCTGCCCATTCACCCTCTATCTTTCAGCAGTACTCCGCCCTTAAGTAGTATAAATGGAATTACTCAAAGAAAGTCTCTACCACTATAAAATTATAATCTGCCATGGCTGTTGATTGACAAGACAATTCATTGAGGTGGGGTGGGCTGTTGGCATGCTACGATGCCTACTCCTACTATCACTCTGCAATCAAAATAAAAGAAGCTGTTGCGATTTCTTTCCTTAATTCTTGCCTCCGCCCCTTGCAAGCCTGCAGTATATACATGCATTAACTTCTGCGAGTAGTGGTACAAGTAGGAGTAGGATCAAGCAAGGATATATTAAAACACAAAGATATACTCGTAGGTCACATGGTGTACCATTTTGAGTCTTCGTCTTCATCTTCTTCTTTGGTCTGCTTGCCCTTGCCCTTGCCCTTCTTCCTTAGTTCTTTTTTTTGGTTGAACATTTCGAGAGTTTGTTGACCCCTCTCGTAGTTCACTATCCGTAGGCATCAAGGCTTGCATACTTGATCTGCTCTTCGGTCAGGGGCATGTTCCCCCACTCCTTGTGGTCCACATCCTTCTTCTTCTTCTTCATGACTTTGTAACGGATGTCTATGAGGGCCACCATGCAGTTAGCCAAAGAATCCTTCTCATTCGTGGAGCCGGCAGGCTTCCACCTCTTTTGGATGTCCACGAAGTTCGTCACTGGTACTAGAGAACGCCTAAGCCTGATACGGTCGTCGCTGATGTCGATGCCTACAAAGGAAATGTTAGGGTTGGCGAGGAACCCTTCAAGCTTGGAGCATGGGTGGTCAGCCTGGCAGATCTAGTAGACCAGGCAATCCATGCCCACACATAGTTGGACGACAGCAGCCTTCTGCATCAATGATTGCTCGTTGGTGTACTTGATGTCGAGGCCAACAATCCTGTCGTCTGTTTTTTCCAGGAGCTTTTGGATTTTTCTCGATGTAATTGTTCACCACTGACGCTCTGTTGGTATACGCCACCTGTAGTGTGGTGTTGCTAGGGTACATGAAGTAGTACATCTTGTCCAACGACACCGCCATGGACTGTGATTGGCACCTTCTTTTGTTTTGCAGCGGTCCGGCCGGGTGACAAAAAAGGAATGGGATATAGAAGAAAGGAACCGCTAGGAAGATCGGGAGATGCATGCATGAGCAGTTCCGGAGACGAAAGGGCATGCAGTTTCCCCCGGCCCCTCCCACATACTCCTATAGAATAGAATTTATTTACAGATCAGTTTTACGGACGCGGATTATTTATGGCTATAGGTTGATTTCTAGATTATAAAAAAAGTACAAGAACCAAACACATGAGATACTTTATGAACGTGGCTCGAAAGTATAAATATTTTTTGAGTTTCACCTACTACTATAATTTTATATAAAAATGATAGGTCATACTTATATTATCTGATTCTCACGTGCAAGGCACTTGCAACTCACTAGTTATTTCTTGTCTTATCTTATCTTACCACTATATATCTACTATTATAATGGAGCAGTTTTGAATTGGATCCTTAGCACCAATCCTGACCGTTGGCCTGTTAGATCCAATGGTTCAGAGCACATGGATTCGTGTTGAATAGTACCTAGAGCAAACTCCACCATTTTGTAGAACCATCATGTCACCACCCCCAAAATTTCATAGCATAGTAGGTTGTAATCTCTCTACTACTACAATGGAGCAGTTTTGAATTGGATCCATAGCACCAATCCTGACCGTTGGGCTGTTAGATCCAATGGTTCAGAGCAGCTCGATTCGTGTTGAATAGTATCTAGACCAAACTCCAACATGTTCTAGAACCATCATGTCACGACCCCCAAAATTACATAGCACAGTACGATGTATTCTCAATACGGGTAGATAGTTATTACTAATAGACTTAATGTATGCATTATTTCTAACAAGAATATTGGTTAACAACAACTTAACGTTTGTTAAATCACATTTCATACAGTATATGTGTGTGGCACATCCCTTTTGATGAACACGTGAGACTCACATAATAGACGTCTGACATATACAACTAAAATTTTAATAGGTAAAACATAAAAAATATAAATTTGATCAACATCTATAAAGTGTGGGTGTATATTTGGTTCTTGTACTTTTTATATCATTTGAAGTCAACGATTATTAGATATCTAAAACTTGAAAATTCTGGTAATATGGTCTAGAGAAACGAGGCAAAAGATTCTAGAATGATGGAGAAGTGTGTTTTGAGTTCTGTGCATACCATTCATTGTGATGAAGACTATCAATAAAATCTTCTAGATTCTAGAATGGAAAAGAAGATCCAATGGTTGGAAATGTTGGGATTCGCGAGTCTTGATCCAACGGTCAATATTCAAAGTTATTCGTACACATTTCCAACATTGGATCAAGACTCTCGAATCCCAACATTGCCAGCAGTTGGATCTTATTTCCATTTTAGCATCTAAAAAATACTACTCCCTCTGTCCATGTCGTTGTATTGGGAACGACAGTACCTGAGGAGGTTAGATAGAGGTGTGGGGACTGGCAGGGAAGCTATCGACGGCGTCCGCAGGCGAGATTGGATACAAGCGAGCGTGGCGGGACGCAAGAAGTACCCAGGTTCGGGGCCCTCGTGGTGAGGTAAAGACCCTACTCCTGCCTGATCTGACTATGTGGGATATACGAACTACAAGTGCTCCTTGAGCTGTGTTCTTCGGCTACTGCCTTAAATGCACTAAGACCAACCCTTTCTACTGAGGCCTTGCCTCTCCTTATATAGGCAGAGAGGCAAAGGTCTCACTGGCTAGTCCGACTCGCGGGCCCCACAGGCGGGTCCTAGCCGACTAGTCATCTACAGTATCTAGTATGGCTTGTCTTATCGGTGTATGAGCGGTATGGCTGTCATAGGTACAGTGGACACCGTGCGAGCCCGTTGTCAGCACAGGCCACTGTTCCAGTGTCACCCACTCAAAGTCTTCGGTATGGGCAGGTGGTTGCCTGTCTTGTCATTGTCTGCAGGCCGTCATACGTCGTCCTGTCTCACTGATTGGGTCCGGCTACGTCGTCGTATCCGGCTGTCTCTTGCTGATCCGGCTACTAGGTGATAGCCGGCCCGTCCTGTCCTGTCCGGCTGCATCTGGTCAGCCGGACGCAATCCGACTGTCCTGTTTCTTATCCGGATGGGGTACCTGGGGATCATCCCCCTGACACTAGCCCCGAGCGCGTGTGGATTCCGCCCTTAGGCGAAATGCGCGCGCGCTCCTTCTTGCTTTTTGAATTTTCATCCGGCTGAGCCTGGCGGTTGCGCTACCCGTGACGTCAGTGCTGACGCCGGCCACGCGCGCAAGCGCCATCATTGCTCTGCGGTGGGCAGCGTAACGTCCCGTCGCACCTCGCCTCGGGAAACTGCTGTCCGGCGCTTCGGTTCTCGCTCCAGGATCTTCTGCGCATCCTGCCCTGGCACACGGGATCTAGGCGGCGGTTGGGGTGTGGGTTGCCCGAATGCGCGCCACGTGGCCCCGTCGACGGTTGCCCTTCCGGTCCTTTAAAGGGACGCCGCGGGGGAGGCCGTTCTTTTCCTTCGCTCCCCCGCTGTAGTCTCCTTCTCCCTCGCGTGCTCTTGCTCCTGCGCTCTTGCCCTCTGCGCCGCCCGCTCGCCGTCGTCGACGCTACGGGCCACCGCCACTCTTCCGTTGCCGCTCCTCTCCATCAGCCAGAAATGGCCGACAACCGCGGAGCCTGGTGCGGCTCCTCCGTTACCGAAGACCAATCGTGAAGTACCGCGCGACCCGCGTCCTCCCGCCGGCGGAGGAGGTGGCAGTACGGTTGGCGCTGGTGGGGGAGGTGTCACCGCATCCGGCAGAGGGGGAGCACGTCATCTTCCTTTCACACCTGACGTGCGGGTGCGCGCTGCCGCTGCACCCGTTCTTCCTCACGTTCTTGGCCTTCTTCGACCTCCGCCTCCACCACCTCGGCACCAACGCAATCGGAATGCTGGCGCACTTCATGGCGTTCTGCGAGAGTTATCTCGGGATCCAGCCGGATCTCGGGCTCTTCTGCCGGCTCTTCCAAGTTCGACCGTAGGTGCAGTACACGAAGGGGCCGCTAGTCGTCTGCGGCGGCGCCTCCATATACTCCCGCACCCAATCTGGCTACCCGAAGTGCTTGCTCCAGGACACGGTATGGCTGTGGCAGCAGTCGTACTTCTACGTCAAGAACGTCACCAATGTCGACCGGATAAACCTTCCGGCCTTCCAAGACGTCGAGTCCAGCCGGCAGAACTAGGACCTGAAGATCCACGATGACAAGGTGGAGACGGACACGATGCTGGCACGCATGTGCTCCCTCGTCACCTGCTAGCTAACCGGTCGGGACATCACTCTTAGCTGGATGTCCCGGCTGATGATGCCGATGCAGCAGCGGGCGCACAAGATGTGCTACTACTCTGGCCGGCTGGACCCGACCCGGCTATCGCGCCGCGATCCCTGCTACCACAACTTGAAGGAGTGGTTGTGGACGATCAGCAAGGAGCAGCTGCCGGAGAACTGGAAGTTTAGTACGGCGCCCTACAGCCGGGAGAACCGCGCGCCTCGGGTAAGTTCTCGTAGCCGGAAATTTTGCTTATTCTTTCTGTGTTATTTCCTTGTTCTGTCTAATTGACTTCTTGCATTCGGCAGATCTTTGCCTGCATCCTTCGCGAGGAGGGCGAGGCTCCCCTCGAGGCATTCACGCCAGACTTGCCTGAGCCGCGCGCTCGGCGGTCTGGCGAGGAATTGGATGGGGACGGCGACGCCTTCCCCAGCCGGAACGACGAGCCGGCCGCCGACCCACACGCAGAAGTGCACGAGGAGGAGGAGGCCGGGCCGACCGCGTAGCCGCTGACGCGCTCTGCGACGGACGGCGAAGCAGGTGGGAGCGGCTCCAGCCGTTCCGGCTCCCGCCGGCCTGCGGCGGAGGAGCCGGCTCCCAAGAGGAGCCGGTCCGGCACCCTGCCACCGAGCCTCCTTGGCCGGAAGAAAGGGCCGCCCTCGGTCGTGACGGGGTACGTTTTTCCTCTCCCCCTCTATCTTTCGGTGCTTTATGTCTATTTGTCCTTTTTCTTGTTTTTCTGACTTTGGCTTATTTTTCTTTTGCCTTTTCCTCCTTCTCTTTAGCACGTTGGTTTCTTTCGAAGCTGCGAGTCTGGCCTGGGCGCCAACCGGGTCGCCGCCCCGCGCCCCAACTGAGCCAACCGGCACCTCTCCTTCTGAGGCGCAGCCTCCGCCTCCCCCTCGAGCCGACTGCCTCCTCCCAGTCGGAGGGTCCCCAGCCGGAAGCGGATCTCTCCCAGCCGGAAGGCTCCTCCGCGGGCGCGCGGGGGGCTGCCGGCAAGGAGCTCGTCGTTGTTGGCAATGACAACTCTGACGAGGAGCTCGGGGAGGAGTGGCGAACGGTGGTGGTCGCGGCGAAGGAGTCCTTGGCCGTCAATGCCGTGGACGACGACGCTTCCTCTGCCGCTTCGCTGTCGGACCTTGCCGCCACGCTTGAGCTGGCGGTGAAGGAGATCCGGCTGCTTGAGGCCACAGCCGGCAGGAACCGGACCCTGGAGTAAGTTCGCTTTATCCGTCTTGCTCTTTTTTTACTGATAGCCGGTTTTGTTGCAGCCATCCTCGTGTGCGCTCAGCGCGAGATCGATCGCTTGAAGAAAGCGAACGATCGGCTGAGCAGGTCCAACTCCACTCTGCGGCTGCAGAACAAGGATTGGCACGCGCAGGTAGACGGTTTGGAGGCCACCGTCAAGGAGCGCGACGCCTCGCTCGCTAGCCGGGCCGAAGCCTTCTCCCTTCTCGAGGCCCAGAACAAGGACCAAGAGAAGGAGATAAAACGGCTAGCGGTCAAGGAGAAGGCGCTGGTGGAGGAGCTGATGCAGGTTGGCCACACTGCCAAGGGTGAGTTCTTTCTTCCGTCTTCCTTTCTTTCCGGATCCGGTAGCCGGATCTGACTCCTATTTTCTAACAGCTTTTTACCCCGACATAGACCTGCTGGCCTACAACTGGCTGCAGGAGAACTGGCCGGGAGGGCACCCGACGGCTCAAGAGCTTGTTGTCCTTCTTGGCGAGGAAGCTGTGAAGCTTCGTCAGGCGGCACGGAACGTCTTCCCCTTCATGTGGCCGGAGGCTCCAGTTCCGGAGACGATGGCGCAGCTGGCGGCGAAGGTGGGAGAGGTGCCGGCTATGGTGGATCGGCTGCGGGACTTGGCGGCACGGGCCGGAGCGGAGATGGCTTTGGCCCTCATGCTCTCCTGGTACAAGGATGCCCACGTCGAGAAGATCGACGGTGGCTTCCATGCCGGAGCCAACCTCGCCGCCATCCGCCAAGCCCATCCTAACTCCACGGGCCCGCCATCAAGATCGCCGATTACGTGGATCCTGACGAGGTGCTCACCGACTCGGAGTCCATCGGCACTCCTTATGCGGAGGGCTCGGTGCCGCCACCCGCAGGCGCAGGAACTGGATCAAGCTTCGCGCCCCCTCCACCGCCTGAAGCTTCTGCCGGCCAGGGTCCCCCGCACGGCAAGGGTCCTGCCGTCTAGTTATTGCCCCGGGATGCCGGGTGTATTTGTCTTGTCTTATATGTTTGTGAACCTTGTTCGTTTGTACCGGCTGTCTGTGATGCCGGGTAACTTATGGGATCTTCGTCTCCTTTTTGTTTATTATTGTTGAAATTCTTGAATCTTCCTTGTGCATTGAGCTTTCCTCTTGCGTATTTTGCCTGACTAACTTCGTCTGGCTACACACCTTTAGCTGGGCGACATGCACCTCCAGTGGGGGCACGCTAGCGCACCCACTGGGTGTAGCCCCCGAGATTCGGAGTAGCTGGCATAGCCAGGTGCTTCGAATCTTTCTTATTTCTATCAAATCTTCTAACTTTATCCGACTGGCCTCGTCCCAGTCGGCCGCTTTCATCAGCTGAACGCCTTCAGCCGGAGGAACTAACATTCCAGTGGGGGCACGCGAGCGCACCCACTAGGTGTAGCCCCCGAGATTCGGAGTAGCTGGCGTAGCTAGGTGCTTCAAATCTTTCTTGTCTTTCCTTGCTCCCGCCCTTGCCCTCACATGGGCTCCGAACTGCCGGCTAAACGCCCTTAGCCGGTCAGGAACTACAAGATTCCACTAGGGGTGCGCGAGCGCACCCAGTGGGTGTAGCCCCCGAGATTCGGAGCGCTTGATGAAGGCAAGGACTTCGAATATTCTTTCCTTCTCCTGAATTCCGACTCTACGTAGTCGGACAGGAATGCACATATGCGTACACATACATCTTCACAGGTTAATAGGTCAGTCTGTCAAATCGTAGCCGGAAAACGGCTTGTTTTTTTCAAAACTGGCTTGCTCCTTTCTAGACACTTAGTCGCCTTCTCGTGTGTTCTGCTGTTTTCGCTGTGTCCTTGCCGGGTAGCCGAGTTGCGGTCTGCAGCCGGAATCGAAGGGATCTGACAGTACATTACGCACGGTACTAGCGTCCTAGCAGCTGGATTGGTTCGAGCTAGTTGCGGGGCCGAGACGCCCGATCTGTCGCGTCTCCTCCCCGTTTTTCGTGTGTGATGCCTCGGGCCTTTGCTCTTGCTAGCCGGACAGCCGGGTTGCGGTCTGTAGCTGAGACGAAGAGTGGGCCTCTGACATCATCGCACACTACTCAGCCAGTTTGTTGACATAACAGGCCGGGCCAGCCGGCGAGCCCCCGGGTAGGGGTTGCCGGAGCCAGAAAATTTGAACCGGAAAACAGGTGCACACACATTTCTAGAAGGAGCCCCTGAGATTCTCGTGGGAGTCCGCATTTTCATTCATGTGGTTTTCGGGATACATACACTGCCTAGCGACTAGGTGTAAAACGGGCGCAGCAAGGCCGCGTTCCAAGGACGTTCGGTCTCCTCGTTCGATTTGTCCATCTTGTTCTTGCGCGGCTATTGTGTGTCGATGAGGTAATAGGAGTCGTTGGGTAGCGCTCGGCTGATGATGAAGGGGCCCTCCCAGGGTGGTGATAGATTGTGCATGCCCTTCATGTCTTGCACCAGCCGGAGAACCAGGTCACCCTCGCGGAATGCGACTGGGCGAATCCGGCTTGAATGGTAGCGACGTAGTCGCTACTGGTACAGGGCAGATCTGGACAGGGCCAGCTCGCGGCCTCCTCCAGGAGATCCACCCCGTCCTCCCGCGCCTCCTTGTTGTCTTGCTCGTCGTAGAGGAGCTTGCGAGGGGAGTCGAATTCGATGTCAGCGGAGAGGATGGCTTCCGATCTGTAGACCAGAAAGAATGGCGTGTAGCCGGTTGACCTATTCGGTGTGGTGCGAAGGCTCCACAGCATAGCCAGAAGTTCTTCGATCCATCATCCGGGTGACTGCTCCAACGGCTCGATGAGACGTGGTTTGATGCCGGTTAGCACCAAGCCGTTTGCTCGTTCGACTTGCCCGTTGGACTGCGGGTGTGCAACGGAGGCGAGGTCCAGACGGATGCCCTTGTTGCTGCAGAACCGGGCGAAGGCCCCCTTGGCGAAGTTCGTTCCGTTGTTGGTGATGATGCTATTGGGGTAGACGATGCGGTTGATGATGTCGGTGAAGAAGGTAACAACCGTCGCTCCATCCAGCTTCCGGATAGGCTTGGCCTCGATCCACTTTGTGAACTTGTCCACCGCTACCAGTCATTCCCGCACGGGCTCGCTTGAAGGGACCGACCATGTCGAGACCCCAAACTGCAAAGGGCTAGATGATCGGTATGGTCTTCAGTACCGAGGTTGGCATGTGCCTGAGCTGCCCAAAGCGCTAGCACCCATTGCACGCGCGGACCAGCTGCTCGGCATCCTCGAGGGCGGTGGGCCAATAGAAACCATGGCGAAATGCCTTGGTGACTATCGCCCTTGACGAAGCGTGGTGCCCACACTCACCCTGGTGGATGTCCTTGAGTAGACGGTAGCCCGTGTCTACATCAACACATCTTTGGAAGATACCGGATACACTGCGCTTGTATAGCTCTCCGTTTATGATGGTGTATGTATGCGCGCGGCGTCGGATTTGCCTGGCCTCTACCTTGTCGTCCGGGAGTTCTTCGTTGGCGATGTAGTTCATAAAGGGTTGTGCCTAGGATGGCACTTCCCGTATGACGAGGACGCTCCTGTCCTCCGGCTGATGGGTGTCGCGGGGTCGTCCGGATGGAATATCCGGGACGGCATCCCCCGAGCCATTAGGCGAGCCGGCAGCCCCCGGGTCTTGCGAGCCGGAGGCCACTGCCTAGCCAGAATTGGTGCAGGTTTTCTTCTTTGGTGGTTGTGCCGGCTCCGTTTCCGCTGCTCCGGCCGCCGGAACGCTTCCCGCCCAGACGATGGAGTCTGACTCCGGCGACGGGTTGATGGATGGCTTGCACAGATGCTCCAAGGAGACCCCTGGCGGGATGGCCTGCCTGGTGGATCCTATCTTGAAGAGCGCGTCGGCTTCCTCGTTGTGGGTGCGGGGGACGTGGTGAAATTCGCATCCGTCGAAGGAGGCGCTGATCTTCTGGATGTGGAACCGGTAGGGAGCCATGTTTGCATCTCTGGCGTCCCATTCCCCGGACACCTGTTGCACCACCAAGTCCAAATCACCGAAGCACAGGATCCGGTTGACACCGATCTCCTTGGCTATCCGGAGCCCGTGCGCCAGTGCTTCGTATTCGGCTACGTTGTTGGAGGCCGTGAAGTGGATTTGCAGCACATATTCCAGCCGGTCTCCTTTGGGCGAGGTGAGCATGATGCCGGCTCCCAAGCCCCCGAGCATCTTCGACCCGTCGTAGTGCATCCGCCAGTGGTCCGAATCCGGAACCGGTGGGAGATACTAGGTCTCGGCCCAGTCGACGAGGAAGTCTGCCAATGCCTGTGACTTGATCGTGAGCCAGGGCTCGTACTGGATGGAGTAGGCGGCGAGCTCGATGGCCCACTTGGCGACTCGTCCGGTGGCGTCCTTGTTACCGATGATTTCCGAAAGGGGTGCGGTGCACACAACCTTGATCGGGTGCTCCTGGAAGTAGTGCTTGAGCTTCTTGCATGCCAGGTACACACCATAGCACATCTTCTGGTAGTGGGGGTAGTTCTGCTTGGAGAGGGAGAGAACCTCGCTGAGGTAGTAGACGGGTCTCTGAACCGGCTGAACCTTGCCTTCCTCGGGGCACTCCACCACCAGGACGACGCTGACAACCCGGCTAGTGGCTGCTATATAGAGCAACATCGGCTCCTTGCTAGCCGTCGTGGCTAGAACCGGTGATGTGGATAGCATGCGCTTGAGGTTGTGAAACACGGTGTTGGCTTGCGAAGTCCAAGAGAACTTGTTTGTCTTCTTCATCAGTTGGTATAACGGGAGTGCCCTCTCCCCCAGCCGGCTGACGAAATGACTGAGGGAAGCCAGGCATCCCATGAACTTCTAGACTCCAAGCAGGTTCTTGGGCGGCTGCATCCTCTCGATGGCCGCGATCTTCTCCGGATTCGCCTCGATACCTCGTTGTGATACGAGGAAACCGAGTAGCTGACCGGATGGTACTCCGAAGGCGCACTTCTCTGGGTTCAGCTTCATCTGGTACTGGCGGAGGTTGCCGAATGTTTCTCTCAGATCCTCGAGGAGGGTGCGCTTTTCGTTGGTCTTGATGACTACATCATCCATGTAAGCGTGCACGTTTCGGCCTATCTGCGAGTGCAAGCATTTCTGCATACATCGTTGATAGGTGGCGCCTGCGTTCTTTAGGCCGAAAGGCGTGGTTACATAGCAGAAAGCCCCGTAGGGGGTGATAAATGATGTCTTAATCTAATCAGCCGGGTTTAGCCGGATCTGATTGTACCCGGAATAACAATCTAGAAAATACAACAAATCACAGCCGGCCGTGGAATCGATGACTTGATCAATACGGGGCAAGGCAAAGGGGTCTTTCGGGCACGCCTTGTTCAGGTTGGTGTAGTCGATACACATGCGCCAGGTCTTGTTCTTCTTCAACACCAAGACTGGGTTCGCCAGCCAGTCTGGGTGGTACACTTCCATGATGAACCCGGCTGCAAGGAGCCGGGTGATCTCGTCACCGATTATCGTTCTCTTCTCCTCTGCGAACTGGCGCAGAGGTTGCTTGACCGGCTTGGCATCCGGACGCACATGAAGTGAGTGCTCGGCGAACTCCCTCGTCACACCCGACATGTCCTTGGGAGACCATGCGAAGATGTCCCGATTCTCACGGAGGAAGTCGACGAGCGTGCCTTCCTATTTGCTGCCCAAGCCGGCACCAATGGTGACGAACTTAGTCGGATCGGAGGGGTCGAGCAGGATCTTCTTCGTCTCCTTTGCCGGCTGGAAAGCTCCTTCTCCAGCCGGTTTGCTGCTAGCCGGAATGTCCTGCTGGGCCATGGCCACATTGCGCATGATCACGCGTTTTTCTTCGGCTATGATGAGGGCCTCTGCCAGTTTGGAACCGGCTGAGGCGCACTCCATCAATTGCCTGAAGCAGCCGGCGATGATGATCACGCCGTGGGGTCCCGGCATCTTCGTGTTGAGGTATGCGTAGTGGGGGATGGACATGCACTTGGCGAGGGCGGGGCGCCCGAGGAGAGCATGGTAGGAGCTCGTCAGATTTACCACTTCAAACAAGATTGGTTCACGGCGGATGTTCTCCTCGGTCCCGAAGATGACGTCCAGCTGGATTTTCCCCAGCGGGGCGCAGGCTGGACCCGGCAGTACGCCGTGGAACATCGTGGTAGTCGGGCGCAGGTTGCTTTCGCGAATGCCCAGCTTCTCCAGCGAGGACTCGTAGAGGAGATTGAGGTTGCTGCCTCCATCGATGAGGACGCACGAGAATCGGCAGGTGCGCGCGCTGGAGACGATGAGACGGTCGAGCACCATGGCGTAGCCCCCAGGAGTCGGCAGATGCTCAGGCTGATCTGCCCGGCTCCAGGTGATGGGGGTTTCCGACCAGTTCAGGTACTAGGGGACCGGAGAAAGGATGGCGTTGACCCCCTTGGAGCGTCGCCTGCGGCTGTGCTTGTCGTCCTGCTCCGTCTCGAAGATGTGGTAGGCGGCGTGCGGCTAGGGGTAGCCATTGTTGTTGTTGCCGCTGTTACCATCATTACCGGCTCCCCTAGCCGGTGGTGGGGGTCCACCCGGTGGGGGAGGCGGGAGACGAGGCTGGTTGCCCTGATCCTTTAGCTGGCGGGTCCAGCAGAAGTTCCGGGTGGTGTGCGTAGCCGGTTTGAAGGGACCGCTATGCCACTTGCACGGGCCGTTGATCATCTGGTCGAAGGTGAGCCAGGGCTTCAGCCTTCTTGCCTCATTAGCCGGCGCATCGGGCGCAACCTCCACAGCATTGACCTGCCGTGAGTGGTAGCGAGGCTTCTGCTGTCCGGCCTGGCGGTCCCCATGGAACATGTTGTCGTTGCCGTGGTGTCTGGAGGATCCGGCTTTGCCAGCCGGATTGCTCGGACGGTCACGAGCCGGCTCTGTGGGAGTCGGACATCCGTCCGCCTTTACTCGGAGGGGATTCTTCATGGTGGCATCCGCCGTGGCGTACTGGTCCGCAACCGTCATGAGCTCCGCCATGGTTTTCGGCTCGTCACACAGTAGCCGGTGGCGAAGCATGTTGCCCTCTCGGCATCCTTCGATGAAGAAGCTGATGGCTTGGCTCTCCAGGATGCCCTTGCAAGTGTTGTGGAGCTCCGTCCACTTGGCGAGGTACTCGCGGTCGGTCTCATGGTCGCCCTGGACGCACAAGGCCAGGTCGCGCGGGCGCCCTGGACGTTTTTACGTCCCCTTGAAGTTGCGGACGAACACCTTCTCGAAGTCAGGCCAGGCGTTGATGCTGTTGGGCGCAAGGATATTGAGCCATGTCCTTGCCGACCTGGTTAGCATGAGAGGGACGTAGCGCACAGCTGTGCGCTTGTTCCCGTGGGCGATACCGACTGCCGTAGCATAGTCGGTCAGCCAGTCTTCCAGCTTCATGCTGCTGTCGTACTTGGGGGTGTCCCTGGGCAGGGAGAATTTATCCGGAAATGGCTTGTTCCAGATGCGGGGTCCGAAACAAACCGGGCCGGTCGAATCTTCCTCCACCGTGACGCGCGCTTAAGCGAGGAGCTCGATGCGGTCGCGGGCATCCGGACAATCCAGGTTGGGCGCTCCCACCCGGCCTGAGATATGGGAACCGGCTGGTCTGGGCGCTCCGGCGGGCGGTGGGGGAGGTGGCGGGTTGCTGTTCACCGTCTGCTCCTGGCGCGGCTGGCCCCTGTTGCCCGAGCTGTGACGCCTGCTGCGGGCCCTGGGCGGCTGAGGGGAGGACACCTACTGGGTGTCACGCGGCACGCCCCTGCTATTGGCAGGTAGTTTGCTCCCTCTGGAGTAGCTAAGGTCTTCCTGCATCTGCGGTTGGCACCGGCCTGCTCGTCCGCGACGTGGAGGAGCTCCTGCACGCGAGCGTGCTGGCGCGCTCGCGCCTCGCCCTCGAGGCTGGGAAGCTCGTCTGCTGCGGCTCGTGCCGCGTGCAGGTTCTTGATGGGCGTGCTGTAGGTGGGCCGTGTGAGAGCAGGCACGGGATCCGGTTCCCTGTCCTTTTCCATCCTACCGCCCAGCTCACCGCCCCGACGCCGCATGGCGCGGCTGCTCGCTCAGTAGCCGGAGTGAGGCCGTTCGCGCGGTCGTACTCGCGCCGAGTGATCTCAAGTTGCTTGCGGGCTGCTGCCAGCTCCATGGCCTAATGGAGGAGGATCTGTCTCTCCATGGTGAAGTTGGCCTCCGCCTCCTCCGGGTTATCCCCGAGGTTAATCGGCGTCAGGAGCCAATCAATGGCATCCTCCACCGGGTTCCGAGGCTGCGGGGGAGCGGAAGTTCCGACCTCGTCCGCGCCTCGCTCCCGCGGCTGGAGGGGATGCGAGCTGGATCTAGCCATCATGACCTCCACACCGCGGGGTGCGGCGGCGGTGCTGCCGTCTGTGCGCGGCAGATCCGCGACAGAGACGATTTCCCTAGGGAAACGCTCCGGGACGGTGGCGATGTAGACGGGGAGATCGCCGAATAGCAGGACGGTGCCGTTCGCTGGGAAGGAAGTTCCGGCGAAGCAGGAGGCGTTGTCGATGACGCAGTCGAACTTGCCAAGCGTGAGCACCAGGCCGGAGGCCACGCGCTCACCGGCTGAAGTGCGGGGTCCCGTGCGGAACGTGACTCCGGTCGAAGCCATCTGCCCCACGGTGGGCGCCAACTGTCGTTGTATTGGGAACGGCATTACCTGAGGAGGTTAGATAGAGGTGTGGGGACTGGCAGGGAAGCTATCGACGACGTCCGCAGGCGAGATTGGATACAATCGAGCATGGCGGGACGCAAGAAGTACCCAGGTTCGGGGCCCTCGTGGTGAGGTAAAGCCCCTACTCCTGCCTGATCTGACTATGTGGGATATACGAACTACAAGTGCTCCTTGAGCTGTGTTCTTTAGCTACTGCCTTAAATGCACTGATACCAACCCTTTCTACTGAAGCCTTGCCTCTCCTTATATAGGCAGAGAGGCAAAGGTCTCACTGGCTAGTCCAGCGGGCCCCCAAGTGGTCCCAGCCGACTAGTCATCTACAGTATCCAGTATGGCTTGTCTTATCGGTGTATGAGCGGTATGGCTGTCGTAGGTACAGTGGACGCCGTGCGAGCCCGTCGTCAGCACAGGCCACTGTTCCAGCGTCACCCACGCAAAGTCTTCGGTATGGGCAGGTGGTTGCCCGTCTTGTCATCGTACAGGGCGTATCGTGCACTGATACGCACGTCGTCCTCTCTCACTGATTGGGTCCTGCTACGTCGTCGTATCCGGCTGTCTCTTACTGATCCGGCTACTAGGTGATAGCCGGCCCGTCCTGTCCTGTCCGGCTGCATATGTTCAGCCGGACGCGATCCGACTGTCCTGTTTCTTATCCGGATGGGGTACCTGGGGATCATCCCCCTGACAGTCCATAAATAACTTACTTAGGTTTCTCTAGATTCGAATGTATCTATACACTAAAATGCATCTAAATACATTCGAATCTAGACCAAACCAACTCAGTTATTTCTGGACGAAGGGAGTACTTTTGATAGTCTTTAGCATAATGTATGCATATTACTACTCCAAGTTACTTACCACTCAGACCAACCTTAGAGCATCTCTAGCATGGAAAAAAAGTGCACTATTTCATGCTATGTAGCGTGATATAGCGTATTTGGAGAATCCACGATATTTTCTAAAGATTTTGCTTGCTATGGTGCTATTTTTTAAATAGCATGCTATATCGCGCTAAAACATCATAGCGTTAGCACTATTTCAAGTATAGGACGTTATTTTTTTGTTGGCGGGTGTGGAGTAAGATAACGTATGATGAATGTGTCGAGTAAGCAAACATACAATAAAATTTTGGTTGTTAAACTTAAGTGATCATGTCAAGCCACCGCCTCCTCCTGTAGCACTTGGCGCTGTACCTAGATTCGGCCCTGCCGGTTATCCTCCAACTTGGATAGCACCGGAATCGATTATGCATGTACAAGTATTACTATAGGCAATTCATTACATGCTAAAATCGTTTATATTCATGATATACCTGTTATCTTTTTTAATTTAAAAAAAATATGTTTTCTAAAATAGTGCGTTATTAGCACGCTATGACTTTCATATCGTCTGGAGAAAAGGCATGCTAAATTAAATAGCACGCTAGTATTTTTTGCCTTGATCTCTAGTGGCATGTCTAAATTTGGTAGTCTCTTAGAGCATCTCTAGTGGCTTGTCTAAATTTGGTAGTTTACATATTCACTTTATAGATAATGGTGTAAAAAGATTCCTTTTTACACGACTTTAGTTTTCTAGTGGATAGTCTAAATTTGATAGTCTATATGTCCATCTGCACACAAATAGTCAATATACATAGCAAATCAGTACAACAAATGCTCTGATTTGGCGCGGGAGCAAGCTCGGTTGTCCAAATATGGAGAACGAGTATCCTGTTTGGAGGATGTCTAAATTTTAGACCACCAGATACACAAGCCACCCGAGGCATTTTTGGGTCCATGGTGGTCTATATTTGGCTTAGACTACCAGATACACTAGCCACTAGAGATGCTCTTAGGCTGGTCATAGTGGGAAACATATTAGTTCATGTTACTACGTACCTTTATGTGTGTAAGTAATTGATCCGAAGGTAGATATATTATTTTTGCAGAAATGGCTCCGGAAATACTCCGTACCTAGAAAGGCTAGGACATTACATGAAACTAATTTTTGTAGTTATTGGACTATAGCTACTCCCAGGATAGGATAGGATATTATTATTCAATAGCTTTTGAACTGTATAGCCAAATTTAAAATCCCAGAGCGGCAAATTCTCCCGCCTCACCTCCACCGATATATTTCGAGTGGTCACACGCACGCCCCAAGTTGTAGCCGTACGAAATTCCTTTTCTACCCTTATCAATGGCCTTTCTACTAATGTCAGGGCGTGGGTGTGGTTCGTAATCGCTGTCCCCCCCGGGGAGCCGGGGGTCCCCACAACTCTGAAGCTGGGTAGTCCACCTTCAACCGATGCCATTTTCCCCATAGTACTCCGAAAAACCCTACCCCCTTTCTCACCTCCGGCTCCTGCACCACCGCATCGGCCCATCCCTGCAGCGCTTCGTCGACCTACATGCCACCCAACCCCCTCTCACCTGCAGCACCTGCACCACCGCACCGTAATCATCTCCGCCGCACTTCACCCGCCTACACGCCACCTAACCCCTATCTCACCTCCAGCTCCTGCACCACCGCACCATAACATCACCGCCACACTTCGCCGGCCCACACGCCACCCCAAGCCCCCTATCCTACCTATGTCTCCTGCACCACCGCACTTCTCCGGCCTACACGCCATACCTCAATACCATATACTCCTGACCAGTCTACGGTATCAGCCGACGTCCACCTTACCGAACCTAGTTCGCTAACACCCTCTTCCATACAACCGTGTTAGTTTTCCAACTCCCTGGTCCACAGCACCTGACCTGCTTCACCTACGCTGGTGTGCGCTGCATTAGATCTACTTCACGAACTCAATAGTCCACTACACCATATCTGCTACACCGACGCTCTTGTGCAGCGCCTCGAATCCATAATTGGTCGTAACAGATCTGCTTCACCAATGACGCCGTGTACTACACCGGATCTCCTTAACTGGCCATCTTGTCAAGCAAGCCAGACCCATCAACAACATCCATAGATCTTCTTCACAGACGCCGCCGAGATCTATCTGCATCATCCCGACTCACCACTATCGGGCACCCTCGGCGTCCTTGACGTAACTCACAAAGATGTTGTGTATGCGTAAACGATGTCGTGGCCTAGGTAAAATAGATCTGCTTGTTAGTTTGTTTCAATATAGCAGATATGGGCCTGCGATAGTGAACTGCATTTCTATATTGGTGGTAAATTCCTACCTCAATACTGGATTAATTCATATTCCACTCTTCCTTGATAAATTCGGTGTAGTCTATGTTAAATTGAGACGTTAAACCACTCCTTCTATTTCGAGGTGTAAGGCGTCCTTGTTATGCGTGTATTTACTTTGACCAACAATTACTCTTAATATACATAAACAATTTTGGTAGTACAAGACAAACATCATTAGAGTTCATTGGTATTATGCAGTTCATGAAAAATGTTAATTCACTGAACATCTGAAGGTGCCTACCTGTTCAGCAAGTTCACAAGTTATGTCATCATAATGTGCACTTGCTTTGTCTGATGCTACAATACTGACTGCATGTAATTTTGGAGTTCATTGGTAGTTTTAATCCAATGAACATGTAGGTTAACATTCCCTGCTCTACAAGTTCATATTTTATGCTATTTTAATTTTAATCTAGTTGTTCTAGGCAACCACAGTATCTGCCTTCTCTTATGTAATTCATCACAAATTTTATGTCATTGAACTTGTTGGTTTTGCATTCCCTCTGCAAGTTATGCCATTATTATTTGTTTCAATTAATCTCCGACAGTAGCTGCCGCCTATTGTGGACTACTCCCTCCGTTTCAAAATATGAGATGTTTTAGCTTTGTGATAGGAGTGTATCTAGACACCATTTTGTCTATAGGTTTACTCCAAACCTACATGAACCTACACACTAAAAGTGGTATAGACACCATTTTATCTGTAGGTTTACTCCAAATCTACATGAACGTACACACTAAAAGTGGTCTCGGTGATTACTTATACTTTTTGAAACGGAGGGAGTGCATCCATTCCGTAAAACAAGGCCTATACTTTTTTAAAGTCAAACAATGATGACTTTTACCAAGATAATTGAAAAATATATTAAGGGTTAATTTGTGGCATTTGCGTCTATGAAAATATATGCCCCGATGTATCGAATGGCGTTGGTTTGGCATGGTAGATGTTCCTAGTATGTTCTACAAACTTGGTCCAATTTTGCGTCGATTGACTTGCAAAAAATTTATACACCTTATTTACTTTGGATTGGATGTAGTATTACATGGCATGTTTTAAGGCACTTAACATTGTTATATGCATGCCCTGCTCAATAAATTCAAGTTTCTCAATTATAATTTCTGTAGCAGCAATATCTACCTTCTATTATGTAGCTCACAGATGGGTAACATTCCCTGCTCTATAAGTTCACGAGATATACCATTGTAATGTATATCTTGTTCGTCCAAATGTTAGTTCAGTAACTTCCTGCTCTATACATGGTGACACATTTTATGGCACTTCTCATATTTGTTTGCAATCCTACTTCACAAGTTAAATCATTGTAATTTCTCTCTTGTTTATGCTAAGGAGTGACTGTAACTACATTCTATTTTGTCACCATGGCAATCTTTATATCATTTAAATGTTTGTTTATATTCCGCCATTCCCTGCTCTACGTGTTCACAAGTGATTATACTATAATGTCTATCTAGTTCTTTGTAAATAGCAACAGCCACTATCTGGTATTGTTTCCTCTCACGGGGAACACGGAGAATCGTAGAGTGAATCACCCCTACAATATTTTAAGTACTTGTTGCTTTGTATTGCTGAACACAAACATATTTTATGTGAATGAGAGGCCTAAACCTATATGTAGAGCAGCAACAATAAAGTAGATAGATCGTCTATCCAGTACTAGATGTGGTGGATGTCTTCAAAGAACGAACAGACAATAGGATGTCCTCCAATGGGACTACACAAAAAGAAATAGTAAGTCTCTTGTTTTTACTGAGATGTGCTTAGTGCCATATACTTGTTTGTACGAGGTACCACATGATTCGGCTAATGATTACAACAAGGTTGACCTTAAACAAGACTGGACAAAAACCAAACAAAAATCCGTTGATCTATAATTCAATGTGCTCACTTGATTTTGGTGATGATCTATTCTTTCTATATTTGACTTATGTTCATCTATATATCTATCTATCTATCTATCTATATGTCTATCTATCTATCTATCTATATGTTAACTAGACCATGATTAGGTGGTGGTGATTTAAGTATATCCACTTTTATGCTATATTTTTCTGCTATGTAACAAAGACCAATTGTAAATCTCTCGATTTATAATTCGTTTTTCTCACACAATCATCATGATGATCTATTCTTTGCTATATTTGACTCATCATCATATCTATCTATTTATCTACATATGCGTCAACTAGACTATGATTATGTGGTGGTAATTTAAGTATATCCACTTTTATGCTAATTTATAGTCTATTAATGTATTCTTCTGCTATAATTAAGAGTTTGTATGCACTCTGGAGGTAGTCACATTGTCTAGTGTCGGCACCACATGAGTAGGCCAATGATTAGAACAAGATGACCTTTAACGGTACTACATAAAGACCAAACATAAATCCCTTGATTTATAATTCAATTTGCTCACTCAATCATGGTGGACATCTCTTTTTTCTATATTTGATTGATGATCTTCTATCTATATATATACATTAACTAGACCATTATTATGTGGTGGTAATTGAAGTATATCCACTTTTATGCTAATTTATATTCTATTATAATATTATACATCGCCACCATGATTGAGCTTATATGCACTCTGGAGGTAGTAACATAGTCTAGTGGTATATGTATGATACTAGTATAAATTACTTGGTCTTTGTGGGGAGTAACTTGGACTAGTGAAAATGCATACAATACTAGTCCAAGTTGGTCTGCCAACACTAAAGGGTGTCTAGATAGATTCATTTCACAAAAGCCATAACATCTTATATTTTGAAACAGAGGGAGTTCTATCTAGACTACTTATAGTGAGATTATCATAGCTATTATCATCTAATATGATACCCAATTACTATATATATGTACTATAACCATGTTAATATGATTTGGAAGTATATCGTGCACCTATTGTTTGATTGCTTAATTCATTACCTCAATAGCTACTCAACATGATTCACATATAGAGTCTATTGATAATTTGATTCTTTAGTTTACTCATGATTAAAGGAATGTAATGATTTTCTTAACTTAAACGGTTAGAGAACCGCCCTATTAAGGCGGAACCTGTGGGTTTGAGCCCCATCAGTCCCAAATTAGGTATGTCAATTTCTATGAGAAATACAATGTTTGATTAATAATAAACAAGGGATTTTCATTTATACATGATCAGATGATCTTGCGAGTTTAATATTAGCCACCATATGGTTCAATTGGTTATGGTTCCTATGAATTTTTAGTTGACTTGTGATTGCATCAATGCTACATTCTGACGTGGTTCCCAGACATACATTATTTAAATACTTCATTGACCTTGCAAGGTACACAATGTATCATTTGCTTATTTGTCTACTGGATTTTATTGCCTAGTTATATGTACAATGATACTATCAGCAATTGGAAATACAATAGCTGTAGGCATTACAAAGAAGTTTTTTGCTACTTTTTGGATGCATCCAACTATTGTTTTGGTAGCAAATGATCCATCTCTTTGTTTCTCTTATTTTTTTATTTACTGGCCAGATCATCAAAATATTTGAATGATCTGGCTACTAAAAAGGAATGGTTGATATCTTGTTTGTCTGAAATGATTCTGGTACTCTATTTAAAACTGTTGATCTACTGCTTGTTTTTCCAAGGTACTATCATAGTTCCCTGATGATTAAAGCAATGCCACCTATGGTTGGAGGTCACTTTTTTGGCTAGTTCATACTATAGACCATTTTTAAACGCTATTCTTATATTTTAGGTTAATCTTTGTCTTCCCGACTAGTTCTAAGAAGCTGAAGGAATCTCATGCACCTCTTTTTGTTATATTTCTATATTTTTGTTATGCGGTGACATGATTAGTTTATGAGGGAAAGAGCCAAGTTGCTTGATTTCCTACATTCATTTCCACACTAGTTTAGTTAGTCTGCATGAGACACACATGTTGATGGCTTGATTTGTTATATTAGGACAATGCCAATTTTGAAATTCTTTGACAACAAACATGATGTTTTTCGCCTTGCTTTGTTGCTCTTAATTAATATGTCTTCGTTTCAACATGAAAATAACCTCTAGTGTTTGTTCCAGAGTGGCTATGATACTAGCACATGTACGCATCGATCTAGGACATCGATAGTTCTTGTTATTCTGGAAAGAGATGTACGAGGCACATCATTGATTGTTCCTGGCCAATGATGAATTAGAACTATTTTACATATAAGATGGCCGCCAGTTAGCAGGTACGCTGTGCTGACTTGTTTTCTTTGTCTTAGGCTTCACATGAAGCTGGGGGCAGAAGGGATGTGTCAACACCATGCCTGTTATGCCGTACATCACAGTCCTAGGATTACAATTTTTGCGAGACATAATAGAATTGGTACCACAGTACATCATCCATTACAAACCACAATAAAGGTCTTATAAATAAAGGATCTCATGATCCAGTCTTAATACAATCAAAGTAGCGGAAAGTAAACATAGTAGGCTCCATCTTCATGGTCACATGCAATGTTGACGATGGGAGATGATCCTAGTTATCATAGACCTCCTATTGTCCATCTTTCGAGTAGCCCTCCTCATAGTCTGGCCATGGGAATAGCCACGGACAAAGCCATGAGTACTCTTTAAGTACTCGCAAACTATTACTAACATAAGTAAGGTAAAACTAGTAGGAATTATAAGCTCTAGGTTTATTTGTAAAGGCTAGGTTTACTTCATAAAGACTTAAGAGTAAACACCTATGTTTAGTTCTCTACATTATTTAAGTGGGAACTTAGATTTCATGTCCACAACTCTGTTGTGGACAAGTCAAAGTCATCTTTCAAGTCACAAGTCATTTTGAAAACATCTGACAACGGAATAGTATGGCTACTCCAACTGCCCATAACCCTGGACACGGCTATTCGAATAGTTTGACACTCTGCAAAGGTGGTACACTTTCACCACAAAACTCGATACATCCGTTAGGGGTAACCCTGAATCATCATACTTGGTATGCGGATAATCAATCCTAACCATTCAATTACACACCCTAGTATAGGCACCTCCCCTATGAGATTGGCCTCCCATCCATGACTAACTGTCATCCCGGGAAGTGCATAGGTGGACATTCATTCACGAGGTAGCCTCAGCTCACCTCTTCTGCAAGGGAACCCATACTAAAACATATAAACTTCCAGTTAAGCCCTACCCAACTCAGGTATTATGGTTTTACGGTAAAATTGGAATGGTATCGCATCCAAACACAACCATCAGTTTTTTAGCAAAGTCAAGGCCATGCCTCATTCATTTTCATCATCAAACCATTGTGTATCCCAACACATGTCAAAACCTATCAATAGAATGAATCATTATTCCATGTTTTTCATAATCATTTTTACCAAGTATTCCCATCTAAAGTAATCAAGTTTATTAACACTAGCCACTAGTATTGAGTGTATCACTATTTGGGGGTGCTATTCAAGTATAGGTATCCAAGACTAGTTCTAAGATATTGATGGTATCCATCCTACTTTTCCACTAATCACAATTCATTAACTAGATAAGAAACTTTAGTAAATGGAAAAGTAAAGTTGGTAAGTAAAAACTTGGATTGGTATAATCAAAGTTGCATAACCAAGCATGTCTAGTGCATCTCGTATAGGTTATCTGGTAGAGTGGGCTAGCATCGATAGCATGCATAGTTTTATCTTGCCTTGAGTAGTGTAGTTGTTGAAGTTCTCTTCTTCTTCCTCGAAGTACTCCTCCTCGTCGTACCCCGGGTTGGTACTAGCGTCTATAAATACATACAATGTACACAATCACCAAACAATACTTAAATACTTCTATTTAGCACACAAGGGATCATATTAGATGATCTAGCATAATCTCAATCATTATATGTAATAATGGCCATTCTTATTTATCTTATTTGGCAAAATTAATTTCTACTCATTGAAAATACTTAAGATTTAATACTCTCCAATTAAATTAGTGGATCATGTTGGCACATGTCATCAGCACATATTAAAATACTTGGGAATGTGATTTAAAATGGTGGTCATGTATTCCAAGATTTAATATTACTATTTAATAATATTCAAGTGACTAGAAATGCCTATATAACATTATTTTAATACTAATCCATGTTTAGTATCTGTAAAACCAAATCTTTTTACATATTCATGTAGAGCATGGCAGATGTGATTTTTGAGAGTTGGAATCAACTCAAAAGCATTTATGGTTTATTTTATAAAAATGTTTGAAGTGGCAAAAGTCTCTGTCTTGTTATTTTTCATATAGGTTATCTATAGTTTCAATTGTTTTGAATCCAACGTAAGTGATTAGATATTTTTAATACCTTTCTAACAAAATTAGAATCAAGCATTTTGGATCAGTGCATCGCTTTGAATTGAATTTTGAATCTACTGACAGAATAGGGTTTTAAACTAAATAGACAAATTCTATTTGAATCGCTGGCCTCTGCGTGGGAAAAGAAATGGGTCGGCCCATATGCACAACATGTATGCAGCGGGCTGCTGACAGATTGGTCCCATGCGTCAGCGACTAATTCTAACTAACACATTATCTATCAATACCAGCCCTATGATTAGAACGAGATCTACAACTGAGGTTCGTCGTCTAAGTTGCGGTACTCCGGCGAGATTTTAAACCTAGCGGCACGGCGGGAGTCGCTGGGGGCTTACCAGGGCTCGTTCTAGGTCCGGCGATGGGGGCAAACAGGCTGGTCAACGACGGCGAGTCAATTCGTGGTCGTGGTGGCTCCTAGGGTGGCTCCAATCAACAACATCATTCCTTCACTGCAGCAGTGGGCTCTGGTCAAATTCCGGTGGTGTGGTGCTCACCTTGCTCCGGGAAGGGGTCTGGGGTGTTGCTGGGAGAGTGGGGAGTGAGATGGTTTTCCGATTGAGGTTTGGGGTGGCTCCTATTTATACACCAGCATTGGAGGCAGGGCGGCATGGTCAGGCTCATCGGCAACGTTCCTACAAGTCGAGCTAAGCATGGCGGAGGGCATGGGTCGACGTGGTGGACTGTAGCGATCGTCACGCGCGTAGTGGTGCGACAAGGAGCAATCTCAGTCGGTCGGGCGACATCGGCGCTTTGTTCAGGTACGGTGGTGTTCTTCATCGAGTACGGTGGTCACGGGGTACGCGGCAGCAAATGATGTTGTCTGGGAGGTGGCTGGTGACGCGGCGGTTGCGGGTACGCGTGGAGAGAGCAGAGCGAGACATGGCTGTGCGAGGCGGCTTCGGTGCTCCGTCGTGCTCTCGGCATGGCAGAGACTTAAATGGGCGCGGCCATTTTAGGTTCTCCACTTCTCGCCGTTGGTCAAGGGGTGGACAGAGAGGTGCGGCAAGGTCACGGCTAGCAGCTCGGCATCATCAGAGAGGGCAGCATGGTCTAAGGCGTCATGTCCGTGCTCGACCGACATGGACATGCTCGGGTACGCATGGCACTGGTGCAACGACGAAACGAAATGGCTCCACTGCATGGTTGTGTACTGGGGGTGATCGTGGGTGAGATATGGAGTAGAATTGGGGTACAATTCTAGATCAATTGATTGATCACAAACAGTAGATAATTGGTAGTTGTACTCTGTCTGCTAGGTGTTCGATCAAATGGCCACATGAACTTAACTTTCAAATTTTTGAATGATTTTTGGTGTGTGTGATGGTCATATACTTGGTAGTCTCTAGTTGCTAGGAATTGTCAAATGGTGGAGGTTTGAGTGGTTTTTGAAAAAGATGATCTATGTACCTACACTTGATTCGATTTTGAATTGTCTCTCAAATGAATTTCAAAATAGTTTCTATAAGTTTGTAAAGTTTGCTTGGATTCATTTTCATTTGGTCTAGCAAGGGGTGAAAAATTAGAATTGTTTTTGTTGGAAATCTTTTACTAGTGGTGCCCAAAGTAGGCTAGTGGTTAATTTTGGCCAAAGTGACCATATGCTCATATGGTTCATATTTGACTTTATTTTCATTTGATTTTGCTTGGGAATGATCTAGATGATGTGGTAATCCTTTTTAAACTAATCCTTACCATTTGTAGCAGTCAAATATGGCATAGCAACATTCATGCATTAAATAATAAGCACATATGTATTCATATAGATTTTAATAGTAAAAGTTTTTGTTAACCCTAAACTTGGGTGATTAGAACTTGAAAAGCTGGTTTATTATTTTTGAGATGTTACAAACCTTCCCTCCTTAAACAGAATCTCGTCCTGAGATTCAGGAAAAACTAGGAACTAAAGAGATTGGGAAACTCAGTCCTAATATAATCTTTTCGTTCCGATGTGGCTTCTTCTTCGGTATGGTTAGTCCACTGGATCTTGAGAAACTTGATACTCCTTGTACGGGTGGTTCTGAATGATTCTTCCAAAATACAGATGGGCCCTTCATGATAGGTTAAATCCTTGTTGATATCTATGGCTCGGTTATTGATGTTCTTGAAAACTTCGGTCTTCTCCAGAACTTCTAGGCATTTGCGAAGTAACGAGATATGGAACACATTATGCACGGCTGACATCTCCTCAGGAAGTTCCAGTTTATAGGATACTTCTACTCTGCGATTTAAAATCTTGAAGGGTCCAATATATCTAGGGGCAAGCTTCCCTTTCAGTTGAAAACATTGCATTCCCTTCAAGGGTGATGCTTTGAGATACACAAAATCTCCGACATTGAAGGTCAGGTATCTACGTCTTTTGTCAGCATAACTCTTCTGTCTGGATTGAGCGGTCTTGAGGTGTTCACGGGTAGGATTTCGGGTCCAAAAATCTGACTCTCTCCTACTTGCGACCAATTCAAGGGGGTACGGCACTTTCTTCCACATAAGAACTCAAATGGGGCCATTTGCAAACTAGCTTCATAAATGTTGTTGTATGAGAATTCTATGAAAGGCAGACAATCTTCCCATTTAGATCCATATTCTAACACACAAGCTCTTAGGATATCCTCTAAGATGTGGTTTACTCTTTCTGTTTGTCCGTCGGTTTGTGGGTGATAAGATGTGCTGAAATTCAGTTTGGTTCCTAATCCTTCTTCGACCTTATGCCAAAATCTTGAGGTAAATTGGGTTTCTCGATCTGATACTATGGTCTTGGGGGTTCCATGCAGACTGACTATTCTAGCAATGTACAACTCTGCTAGTTTTGAGATTTGATAGGTAGTCTTGATGGGTATGAAATGGGCTACCTTGGACATTCTATCCACTATGACCCAAATAGAGTCATTTCCCTTACTAGATGTATTCTGATAGGTACGGCCTTGCAAATTTTCTATCTTTGGTGGTTGAACCAGGTATTTGAACTATCATAACATGCTTCAAATTTGTTGGTTGAATCTTACTAGTGCATGCAAATTCTTCTATAACAAATGAGTGCGATGCTCCAGAATCAAACAACACTCTTGCAAGAACTAAGTTAACATAAAACATACCCAGCACGACATCTGGCGCTTCCTGGGCTTCCTCAGCATTCATGTGGAACAGACGGCCATTACGGTTGTGCGGGTTTCGTGGGGCAAATCTCTTTCCAGGCTGGACACGGCGTTGCTACTGGGAAGGTGCAGTCACGTTGGTTGATGTGGCAAGCTGCTTGGGAAAATCGTTGGAGTAGTGACCCGTGACTCCACACTCAAAACAAGTTGTCATTGACTTGTCTTTCACTGCGACAGGCACGACATTGCTTCCAGTCCTTGGGGCAGTATTGTTGTTGTTGTTGTTGGACTTCGGCGATGCAGGTTGAAGTTATTGGGGTTGCCGGGGTTGTTGTTATTGTTTCCTCCGGGCCATGGGTTTCCTCCGCCATGGTTGGGGTAGTTTGGATGGTTCATTGGTGGCCTATTGTTCCTTAGGGCATATCCTGTAGACGGATTGGGGCGATACTCCGGGGTATGGTGGGGTCCTGGTTGGTGCATCATACGATGATTGTGGTTCTCACTGGCTTGTTTTATCTTTCCTTCCATCTGGATAGTAGAATCCACTCAAGCTTCATGGTCATCAAAGGAAATGTTGACTAGCACGGTCTGCATCTCATCATGTAGTCCATTCAGGAATCTCTCTTTCTTCTTCGCTTCAGTGTCAATCTCATCAGGGGCAAACCTAGCTAGTGACAGAAATTTGTCACGGTACTCAACCACAGTCATCCTTCCTTGCTTCAAATCTCTAAACTCATCCCTCATCATCTTGATCAGACCCAGGGGCACATGGGTCCTACTGAACTTGAGCTTGAATTCTTCCCAAGTCATCATCTTACCTCCATTCATGGTACGGGTGCTATTCCACCAGGATCTGGCGTAGCCAGACATATAGTGGGTGGCAAGCAGTACCTTTTCATTAGCATCAACTCCTATGACTTCTAAATTGTTTTGCATTGTTTGCAGCCAATCAGCAGCATCCAAGGGTTCTTCTGACTTGCTAAACATAGGAGGATTGGTATTATGGAAGTTCTTGAGCTTGGATCCATGGTCATCTTGGTTTCCATGGCCTTGATTATTGTGGGCCATCTGGGCTATCCGTTGAAGAGTGGCTAAGTTGGCTTGATGTTCAGCTCTACCGGCTTCACGATCTGAAACTAACATCTGCAGGATCTGAAGCATTGGGTCTTGAGATGAACTGCTTCCTTCGGGGTTACCGCGAGTCATCTGAAGATTGATATATATTGTAACATCCCAATTTCAGCAACCCTGATTAGTTGTCCAGAATGCAAAAATCAGGGGGAACAAAAACTTTTTTTATTGTTCGTTGGTGCAGTGTTTGCTTCTTGTTTGTTTGTGCTTGTGCATGTGAGTGTATACCATATGATACTCCTTACCTCAACCCCAGTTGACAAAATCTACTTCCCAAAACAGTCTTGGCTTAAATTTTCATATTCTCAAATGTTCTGGCATTTCAAAACCTGAGCCAAGAAGCCTTTGCAAACCAACTATTTTAGTAGCTTCTATTGATCAAACTATGGAGAGCTATATAACCTAACCTCCTTATGTTTCCAAGACAGAATCTTCAACTACTTCTATCTCTAGGATCTCCAAAACCTTTTAGTAAGGTTTTGAATTCTACTATTGGTTGAGATACCAAGGACTCTCGTCTTATTCCAAATCTAACCTTTTCAAAATACCCATCCTTACTAATACATTGCAAATGTATCTATAATTTTTTATGTTCCATGCTTGGTTTTATCCACTTTCTTGTGTTTTGTTCCAAATTTGGAGTACTTTTCATATGATTTCTTGGACTAACCTATTAACAAGAGCCAAAGTGCCAGCTGCGTGTTTTCTGCTGTTTTTGGTTCCAGGAAAGTCAGAATACAAGACGGAGAGGGGCCAGGGGCCGGCCACACCACCTGGCCGCGCAGCCAGGCCTGGCCCACGCCAGGGGGTGGTGTGGTGGCTCCCAGCACCCCCTCGGCCTCTCCTTCCGCCTATAAGTTGCCCTCGGGATGAAAACCCTAAGTACCCGATCAAAAATCCACGAAAGAGTCTGTAGCCGCCGTCATCTCCATCCCTAGATCGGGAGGGATCTGAAGCTCTTCCTGGCACCCTGCCGGAGAGGGGAATTCACCCTGGAGGCCTTCTTCATCACCATGCAAGCCTCCGGTGTGATGTGTGAGTAGTTCATCCTTGGAGTACGGATCCATGTAGTAGCTAGATGGCTGGTTTCTCCTCCTTTGTGCTTTCATGGTTAGATCTTGTGAGCTCCGTTCATGATCAAGATCATCTATTTGTAATCCATACATGTTGTGTTTGTGGGGATCCGATGGATATTGAGATGCTATTTCAGATTGACTATTAATTCTATCATGTCTTTGTTATTTGAGATCTTGCATGCTTTCCGTTGTTAGTAGCTAACTTGGCCAAGTAGATGCTAGCAACTCCAGGAGTTAGTATTTATGCTCGATAGTGGGTTCATGCCTCTGGTAATCTGGGGAAGTGACACAAATCTCTAAGGTACTAGATGTGCTATTGCTACTAGGGAGAAAACAACGATCCTTTGTTCTTAGAACAATTGTATTGTTTACGTTACATGCAATTCGTAAAGCAATAATCTGTTGCTTGCAACTTAATACTGGAGGGGGTTCGGATGATAACCTGAAGGTGGATTATTAGTCATAGATGCAGTTGGATGGCGGTCTATGTATTATGTTGTAATGCCCAATCAAGTCTCAGAGGAGTCAAGATGATTAGTATATGCATGTATTGCTTTCTCGGTGTTTGTCAATTGCCCCGCTGTAATTTGTTCACCCAGCATGTTATCTATCTAAGGAGAGCCACCTCTAGTGAACTATGGATCCCGGTCCTTTACTTTACATACAATCTACAATCTTTTACTGCTTTGTGTTTACTTTCTGCAAACTTTTACTTTTTCCATTCGATACGTTTAATCCTTTGTTTTCTGCAAAACACGGTGAGATTGACAACCTCATCGCAAGTTGGGGACAAAGTTCTGTGGTTGTGTTGTGTAGGTCTCCACGTTGCTACTAGCACCGGTAGTACGCCCTACCAAGGCTCAACTAGTAACACCTTTGGGGTGTTTCCTTTCTCCTACTGGTTCGATTAAACCTTGGTCTCATAACTGAGGGAAAACTTGCTGATGTACTCATCATACCTTCCTCTTGTGGTTCCCAACGAGCTCTACATCAACCACGAGCCAGCAAAGATTTTTCTGGCGCCGCTGTCGGGGAGTCAAGGACATCTTCACAACGGGAGTCCCTCATAACCAATCTCTTTACTTTGTTGTTTTTGTTTTGCTTAGTTTCTTTTTGCTTTGTTTGCTTGTTTTGTTCTTCAAAAAACACAAAAAAATTAGTTTTACAAGTTTGCTTTCTTATTTGAAAAACACAAAAAAATTAGTTCATATCTTAAGTTTCCTTCATGTCTACCCTTGCTCCAATCACTATGTCACCCGAGGAAATGATTTTCACTTTTAAACAAGGAATTGAGGAAAGTTTTAAGGAATCTTGGTCTAGAATCTCTGATCTACATGAAAAAACGGAGCCTAAAATGACTCAAAGCTTGTTCCTTAGCAGTTTTTACCTTGGGATTGCTCTTTGCTATAAATATGCCCTAGATGCTATTGTGGGAGGAGATTTCCTCCAATGTAATGAGGATGATGCTATTAATGCTATAAAGAAATTGATCCTCACTTACAACATGCCTAGCCAAACTGATATTTCCTTCGCAAAAATATTTGCTAGGTTGGATACTCTTGAGGCTAGCACTACTAGATTAGAAGGGTGCTATAATACGCTTAGGGAGCATCACAATTATGTTCCAATAAATTCTGAACCATCAAAGTGGCTCCCTACAGTAAAGATTGAGATAAACAGTGAAACTTTTCAAGCCCGCTGTGATATCATGTCTGAATTTTGCCTTATGCCCAAGGATATTTATGAATCTTTGAATCTTTGGGGGCTTACGGAAGGAGGAAAAGAAATATATCTTGCTAATAATACTACCATATTACCTCTTGGAATAGCTGAATGAGTGTTTACAAAGATCCTTGGGAAAATGATTTCTATTGATTATCTTGTTATTGAATGTGCAGGAAAAGGACAAATTACACTTGGAAGGTCCCTATTAGAACTCCTTGGAGCAATAATAGATGTGGGAAAGGGGACCATGCACCTTTATTCTCCACCAAACAATCACATTTTCCCAAAGGATAAGAATAAAAATAAGAGAGGTAAGGGCAAGAAAGTTGGTTCTAATGCTTCTTCATCTGAGAACACTTGATTCTTTTTTTGCTTCTTATGCCTAACTTAAAGGCGTTAAAGAAAAGTACTTGTTGGGAGATAACCCAAGAGTTTTAGTTGAGTCTTGGAAGTCATTACCTCTGTAATAACCTCTCCTTATCATTTTTATTTGCTTTTTGTGCCAAGAGTAACCTCTAATGTGAGTGAAGTAATGATTGGAAAAGTTGCTGTCCTGAAACAGATTTTTGTGCTTCACCGTAAAAATTCCTGAGAGAGCTTTGTATGTCGGATTGAGCTGTAATGTTTTGTGCTTCTGCCCCGGGTTGTTATCTAACTTTCATTAGTTCAAAACGTTTTGATTTGAGCAACAGAAGGTCTTAGAAAAAATTCGTCTTTACCTGCTGGTCTGTTTTGACAGATTTCTGCCATTTTCTGCATTGGCTTCTTGTTAGTTCCTTCTTGAGTTCCTTTGGGGAATTGAGATTTTTGAGAGAAGTGCTCAGTAGATAGTGTTCTAATGGAAGTTTATTTGGTGTTAGAACTGAACCTTGAGACTTATTTATCTTAAGTGCACTAATGTTGCTAATGAGATTGTGTGAAGTTTTGTATGAAGGAAAAATTTCAGGTGTATGGAAGGAATGAGTAATGAGATGAAGGATGGACTAAAGCTCAAGCTTGGGGATGCCACGTGTGTTACCCCAAGAAATATCCAAGAAGTAAAAGCTTCAAAGCTTGGGGATGCCCAAGGTATCCCCTTCTTCATCAATAAAAATTCCAGGTTTCTTCCAAACGCTTCATTTTTATTATTTCATGCACAGTTGTGTTTTTCTTGGATCGTCTTATTTTTCGTTTTTGTTTTGGTTTTTAGTTTGCTTTGGTTTGCTTAGTTTTCTGAATAAATTGGTTGGACCCCCTCTTTCACACTTTGGTTTGGGAATAGTTTGGTTTGGTTTGGAAAAGGGTAAGAAAGTTCATGCTTATGTGGTAAAAAGAGCTTGTTTTTGACTGTGGCCTATGCTTTGTCATGCCATGCTTGATATTGTTTTGGCTTTATGATTAGTATTATTTTCTGTAGAATGACTTGTTATAAACAATTGAGATTGCTTAATGTGCCTTGGATGAATCATGCGTTGTTTTAGCATAATAAAGCATAGTATAGTGGTATTCTCCTTTGATGCTTTATTTGGGTTGACTTGGCACATGCTCACACCATGTTATGACTGTCACAAGTCACCATTGACTTTATGATCCTTTAGTTTTCAACTTGTAGTATCACTTTATGCTTTGATCAATGATGTTTTGTCGCTCTGCATGATTATGGCCATTATTGCTCTCTTAGTTTGTCGCTCCCAGTCTTTTGCTAGCCTCCACCACCAAGTATGAGTTCCACTCATGCATCCAACTCCCTAAACCAAGTTATTCCAAAGAGTCCACCATACCTACCTACTAGCTTATGCTATTCCAAGTATATTCATGCTTTTGTTTACCTTCCACTTGTTATGAGAAAACTAGTGATTAAAGCTCTCACGAACTTGATGGCACACTTTACTTTACTTGCCCTTAATAAACTTGAACCATTGTGTCTTTTATGTTGTATATGCTTGCACTTATTTGTTGGGAATTAGCAGAACCATGCTTTCATGGGGAACACTTTCAACATTACACTTGGTACTTGTACCTAGTTGATATCATGCTCTTTTGTATATGGATGTCGTCGGTGTCAAATGAAAGGGGATCTTGTAAGTCCATGGAGTTATGTATATGTGTTAGAGAAACGCCTGGGCCGCTGGTCTAATCCATGCTGACATGGTGGAAACCTGCAGCGTAACCATAATGAGTTGTCTATGAAGCATTCTTCTTATAAAAAAAAGAATCCTATATTGAGAAAAAAGAAAAATAGAGATACTATGAAAAGAGGAAAGAGAGAAAAAAGCACCATATTCTCATGGTAAATAAGAAGAATGCTGAGATGCTCGTTGTCTGCTTGACTCGTCATTTTGATATGGGGATTCTTCCGTATCATCGGGCAAGGGGTACCCCGTTGGCAGCTCTCTATGATACACATGTACTTACGATGACAAGAACTTACCGGTGACTAAACTTGAGTAGCATGAGGAGCGGCCCTCGTATACAAGGGACATGAGATTTCTGACTTATACTTCGTCAAGCATGTACACCATAGTTTGTTCACATTAACCTTAATCACTTCAAGATGCTTATGATAGGGGCAATCAGAGTTGAAAGCTTTAAGTATCATAATTTTTGGAAGCTCTTTATGAGACTTGAATCCCTACTTCCTTTTACAAAGGCCTTTCTTCCACCATTATATTGAGTCTCCACCTTCTATCTTTATGCGCCTACTTTGAGAGCATATTGGCCATTCTTAGTTCTATGTGCATTGTCCCAATACTAGTTGATTGATGCATAACTTGTTATTGCTTGTTTGAAACTATTGTATCTAGTCACTCTTATGAACTTTGAAGGTGCCCTATGCATTTATATTTGCTACTCTATTGAGGGACAAGCTGAATACTATTATGCTATGTTTTCTTTATGTGAAACAAACAAACGTCTTGCAAAGCATTGTTATTCATGAATCTTTTGTTTGTGCCTTTTCATGTTGCATCATGGTTTCTTTGCTTATTGCTAGAACTTTGTCTTTCATGTTATGATTGAAGTACTATGATCCCAGCCTTGAATGTTTTGCAAGTACTTTGATCAAGTCTTTGATGGTGCATGTCACATCAAAAATTATTTCTTTTTATCACTTACCTACTCGAGGATGAGCAGGAGTTATGCTTGGGGATGTTGATACATTGCAAATGTATCTATAATTTTTGATGTTCCATGCTTGGTTTTATCCACTTTCTTGTGTTTTGTTCCAACTTTGGAGTACTTTTCATATGATTTCTTGGACTAACCTATTAACAAGAGCCACAGTGCCAGCTGCCTTTTTTCTGCTGTTTTTGGTTCCATGAAAGTCAGAAAATGAATATTCTCGGAATTGGACGGGACAAAAGCCAAAGTACCTATTTTTCCGGAAGGGATCAAGTGCCAGAATACGAGACGGAGAGGGACCAGGGGCCGACCACACCACCTGGCCGTGCGGCCAGGCACAGCCACGCCAGGTGGTGTGGTGGCTCAGCACCCTCGGCCTCTCCTTCCGCCTATAAGTTGCCCTCGGGACAAAAACCCTAAGTACCGATCAAAATCCACGAAAGAGTCTGCGGCCGTCATCTCCATCCCTAGATCGGGAGGGATCTGAAGCTCTTCCCGGCACCCTGCCGGAGAGGGGAATTCACCCTGGAGGCCTTCTTCATCACCATGCAAGCCTCCGGTGTGATGCGTGAGTAGTTCATCCTTGGATCCGATGGATATTGAGATGCTATTTCAGATTGATTATTGATTCTATCATGTCTTTGTTATTTGAGATCTTGCATGCTTTCCGTTGTTAGTAGCTATCTTGGCCAAGTAGATGCTAGCAACTCCAAGAGTTAGTATTTATGCTCGATAGTGGGTTCATGCCTCTGCTAATCTGGGGAAGTGACAGAAATCTCTAAGGTACTATATGTGCTGTTGCTACTAGGGAGAAAACAACGATCCTTTGTTCAAAGAACAATTGTATTGTTTACTTTACACGCAGTTCATAAAGCAATAATCTGTTGCTTGCAACTTAATACTGGAGGGGGTTTGGATGATAACCTGAAGGTGGATTATTGGTCATAAATGCAGTTGGATGGCGGTCTATGTATTATGTTATAATGCCCAATCAAGTCTCAGAGGAGTCAAGATGATTAGTATATGCATGTATTGCATTCTCGGTGTTTGTCAATTGCCCCGCCGTAATTTGTTCTATCTAAGGGGAGACACCTCTAGTGAACTATGGATCCTGGTCCTTTACTTTACATACAATCTATAATCTTTTACTGCTTTGTGTTTACTTTCTGCAAACTTTTACTTCTTTCCATTCGATACGTTTAATCCTTTGTTTTCCGCAAAACACGATGAGATTGACAACCTCATCGCAAGTTGGGGACAAAGTTCTGTGGTTGTGTTGTGTAGGTCTCCATGTTGCTACTAGCACCGGTAGTGCGCCCTGCCAAGGCTCAGCTAGTAACACCTTTGGGGTGTTTCGTTGCTCCTACTGGTTCGACTAAACCTTGGTCTCATAACTGAGGGAAAACTTGCTGCTGTGCTCATCATACCTTCCTCTTGGGGTTCCCGACAAGCTCTACATCAACCACGAGCCAGCACTTACCTCAAGCTAGGCTGGATGGTAACCCAAGTAGTAGTTGATTTGCCTGTAAGATTAATTGCCTTGATATGCTGCTTGATTTGTCTTCTTAGGAGATAGTATGAGCTACTATAGGAGATCATCACTAGGATCAAGATACTTTAAAATTACCAAACCCTAAGCAAGAATACAATCTGGATCTAATCTCTGGCCACCAGGTGATCATCTAAAACCCCTAACCAGATCAATTCTGCAGTGATCCATTCTAGAAGTTTCCAAGTCAATGAAGACCAATATCAAGCATGGATCTATTCTACTCAATATACCCTTCAACATCATCCACTTTATGGTGCTTTGATACCTTGCAACCCATCAAAATCATCACCACCCAACATCACCTTTTTGAATGCCTCCCTTTCTCAACCCTTGTGCATTTTTGGAAATTCATCTGAACCATCTTGTTAACCATCCTAAGGACTACCAAGGCCCACTCTTTCCCTTGGTTGGATAATACTCCAACCCACTTGTTCTTGATGGTTTTGCAGGCAAGAAAATAACTATTCCTATAAATCTAGTCAACATACCTACTTTGACAGAAGCTCACACCATCATCCAACCTTCTATGGACAAAATATTTGCATGGTTGTGTTTTACTCATACAGGTCTATCAATATCTACTTCACTTGTTCCATGTGGATCTTTGTGCTTCTTAAACCCACAAGGTTTTGAAGGCTAGTTGATAATCTGCTTTGGCAGCCTTATTTTCAACAATGTTTGCAATCACTTCCAGATCACCTCAATTGGAACCAATCCAAACTCCTTCTGCCATGATCATCTATATGACTTGGTCTACCTATCCATCTATCCCTTGCATCAAGGTGAGCTCTGAGACCCAAGATCCAACATGGTTTTGATGGTATCAAATTAACATCACCCAAGATCCTTAAATCTCTAGTTTTCACCAAGATCAACTTGGATTCTCCAATAACAAGGTTGCAAATGCTTGCTATATCTTGTCTACGTCATCTACCTTGATCATCAAAATTTATCAAATATTATCTATAATTATTATGGCCCCAAATCTATTTAATTCCTTTAATAGACCAAAATCTCCAAAACTTCTTCCATAAAGGAAAGTTTGGTTTTTTGCCAAAACACTTCCCCAACTTTTGGCTCAATTGAGATCAATATATCATACCCCATCTTCCCACTTCAAAAATAAATATTTTTGAAGAGCTTTATTAATTCTTTTTGCCCTTTTTCCTAAATGGAAGAGACAACAGAATAAATGTTTTAAATACTTTTAAGCCCTAATAAATCTTGGGAAAATTCCCCTAAGTGTGTATTCACATTTGGGACCATCTAACATTAAAAACCAATCTTGTCCAATGTAAAATTTTCCAATGATCTTCTATAAACCACTTCTGCACTTTTTGAATAAAGAGATTTAAGTGGACTTCTAATTCTCAGAAAAATCCCAAATAAATCCCAGAGATGCATCTTAACCCCACCCATCTACCAGCATCCTTATCTCAGTTGGTCAAGATCAAAAATCAAGACATACCACTTGATCATCCTTTATGGCTGAATTGGACCTTAACCTTTTAGTACCCAAAGATCAAATCAAACCTCATCCAATATTCTCCAACAAGCCCCCACAACACCACCCCTCAGTCCTGGTCATGCTACACTGTAGCTCACCACTATAGCAACACCTATCCCCTTTGTCCTTTATGTTTGTCTATGAAGGAGGCAAGTGCCTAGTCAAGTCTTGCTCTTTAATAAACCTTGTAGCAGACATCCCACCTCCCCCTCTGCTCCGCAGCTCGACCAAAAAACCACCTCCCCTGCCCACAACATCCTCCCCTGGTTTCACCTCCCTCCCCCATATGCTCAATGGACCAAGTCAATCAAGAACCTCTCCCTCTCGGTATATATTGCTAGAGGCCATTGCAGCTCTCCCCTTCCCCTTATTTGCCTCCTACCCCTCTATCTCACCACCCGAGAGCACCCCTCTCCCTGTCCCTTGCTCTGTGCTGCTCAAGGGAGAGAGAGATTTGAGCTTTGGGCTCCTCTTCGAATTGAGCTAATCTCCCTCCTCCCTTGCTCCCCTTCTCTGCATGTCCTTTAGATGGACTCCCCTCAACCCCCTGCACTTAACCCTACCCTTTGATTGCCCAGGAAACCCTCCCTCTGACCTCACCGGCAAGCTCTCGAAGCTAGCGATATCGCAGAAGCAAGCGACCCTGGATCTGCACCAAAATGGGCGCTTCCGCCCGTCGACGAGGTCTCCGGTGAGCGTCGCGTTGCCTCCACCCTTCTCCGTCACCAGGGAGCCCTAGGTAAGCCTCCCCATCGCCGTCCCGACCCTGTTAGGGTTTCCCTCCACCACTACTGCCTCTAGAGGAGGAGGACGAACGAGCACCATCCATCGCTCTTCTAATCGGACGAACCACAGCGCGTGATACCCCTTCGTCTCGCCCCTCCGACTGACTGGTGGTCCCTGCTGTGCGGTTTCAAAACCCAGCCCCGCTAGCTGCCTCACCCTGCCGTGGGCCGAATTCCCTCTGGGCGGCTCGATTAACTCCAGATCCCAGCCCAGCCCCTGTCCTTTAATCAATTTTCTCAAATCCAGAGATTGTGGCATTTGGTTTAAATCCTTTTGAAAATGAAAACCACCACCAAATGCCCAGATCCAAAATTTCTAGTGTTTAAGAATGTTTTCTTAAACATGCAGTACCCCTAGCTCCTCTAAGGGTTGCTTAAATTAAAAATGATAAATCAAACTCCTAGATGTACCTTTTTCACTTATAATTTCTTTCTGTGAGATTTACAACTGCAGTTGGAGTAAAACCAACTGCCCCTTGTAGGAATTACCTGTACCTATCTCATGGACTTGGACTCATGTCAAATGGAGCATTATCTTTACTGTAGTAAAAAAACAAAATCAGGGCATTTTCTCACTTTAGGAAATTCTCTAGGTCAAACACAAATGGGTATCGACCTAATTCCAACTCCCAGTATGCCTGTATACCAGTATCTCTCAAATCCCAGGAGCCCATAATTTTCTAGGCCTCCGTGGTTTTATCATGAATTAATCTGTTATGGGCTTAGTTATTTCACTATATAAATCACTCATGTAGCTCTGGAACTCCAAACGGAGTGAATCCAATTTCTGAAGAATATTAATAGTAATACCTAAAAAGTGCCGTTGATTTCATATCAATAGATACTGTAGATTTAATCTGGTGAAAAAGACAAATTACCTATAGAACTGCCTTTGGGGATTTCCTAAGGGCATTCTGGAAATTATTTTGACTTGATTACAACTCTCAGTGAACAAGTACATCAAACCCTACAAAATCATCCAAGGAAATAATTTTTGGAGCTCCAGAACTTTTCTAGTGAATTATTCCCTAAATCTAGAGCTTTTACCACTAGAATATTCATAGGAAATTAAAGAAAGGTGATAAAATAGTGAAACTACTTTTGTGGGTTTCATTTTATCAACACCTATCTGTTGGTACCGTTTTTATACAATGAGATCATACAGGATATGGTCTTGTTCCAAAATCCATCTCTTAGGTAGTTTCTAGACTATAAATCCTAAGGGATTTTCTTCCACCTTCCAAGACAAGGCCAATCTTATTAATCCATTCCTCCTAAGACCCAATGATTTGTGAACTTGTATTGTTCCTGTGTTTGATGTATGTATTGGTGCTTGTATGACTTGTGTTGATTGTGGCTTGGTTTGCTTGCATGTGTTATCAGGACGATGATAGTTGCGTTTGTATTGACACCGAGAAGAAGAAATCTTATTATATTTGGATTATTATGGTTTTCTAAGAACAAGTCCAGGGACATTTATGCCATATTGCTGATCAACAGGCAAGCCACCTTCTTGCTCATAAGCCTTGTCCTACTGTTTTACTTATGCATGTTTTATCTACTGTTTATTAAAACTGCATTGTTTTACTATATGTTGATGTATACTTGGTAGTGGTTTGGCTCCTCCGAACTATTACACTTTTGTACCACTAAGTACAACTCACTTGAGGATACCTACTTGTACCTAGTAGAATAGATGGTGCATATCGACCATACCCCTATGGAGACCCCGTTTTAGCCGAAGCAAAAACTAGAGGATGGGAAGACCCCTGAAAAATGTTTTACCAAATGTTTTATGAGAAAACCTTGGTGAGGTGGGACCTCCCAAGTGATGTTGAGAAAGAAAAAGGTTTTGTTTCACAAAATGCTGAAGGAAAGCTGGAGGAAAAAGGTTTATGAAAACGCACCCGGTTCTTTGCAGTTTAGCTATAACAACTTAACCCTGTGCAACCACATTACTCTGGTATGGGACAGGGCTGGATTTGATGTTTGTCTATTCTGGTATAAGGTGCCTCGCAACTACTACAGGGGATGAAACTCCCTGGAGGGTGGGACTTCTCCGGACAAACAGTCCATGTGAGACATCGACCGTGAGAAGGAACGAAGGGTCTACAGACCTCCGCGCGTTACTATGAGCCCCTCATTGAAAGCACACACGTGGGACGTGCAATATGCGCTCCGGTTGGTCCTCGGTACCTGACGTCCCGATGTTGAGGGGAACAACACTCATAGGGTAGGCACTTATATTGGAGTGGGCATCCGGAGTCTTGACCGGTTACTCGACCCACGATCGGTGAAGATCAGGGCAGTGTACCCGGATGGTGTGGGTAAAGTGTACAACCTCTGCAGAGTGTAAATCTATTCGAATAGCTGTGTCTGCGGTTATGGATGGGTTGGACAAACTTCTATAGAGTGGTGTTGGTTTTGTTTTCAAAAATGATTTCGGAAAGGAAATGGCTTTTGAAATGTTTTGACCATGGGATGGTCGTAAAGGAGAAAGGTTTTGACCATGGGATGGTCGGAAGGAGGAGAAATGAGTTTGGTTGTGGGACGACCTGAAGACGGGAACAAATGGGTACCCCAATCCCAGTGTTTACAATACTTTTCAAAAGGTTTCCAAAATGTTTTTTTACAAAAGTTTTCAACAAAGATATGTAGATGCTATATCTACAAGAGAAACTATTTGAGAAAAGAACCTCCATTGGAGCCCACCTACTGCCATAGCCATATTGCATATCCTCTTGTTCTACTATTATATTAAGGTGGTTTGCGAGTACATTCAATGTACTCACTGGCATTGTCCCTGGCTATTAACTTGGTCAGATATCAAGAAGAGGTGAAGTGGACGACTATGTGAGCTAGGACGTTCTCCTAGACAGTTGCCTATAGGTTGAGGCAGGATTGGGCTCTGCGCATGAAGATGTTCTGCTGCTGAAGATGGTATAGCCATAACGGCATTTATGTAAGTCTTGTAATTCGGTATATCTCGGATGTTGTAATGATACTTGTCGGTTATGTTCCACAACTCAATAATCATGGGAACGTGGATATGTACATAACAGGGATTTCTCGAATGATTAATCCGGGGGCCCCACATAGATAATGAGACAAGAGGGAAATTTCTATGGTTCATGGGTTTGTTTCAAAAAGCTTTAAACTTTGAGTTTGACTCAGGTTTTGAAAACTAACAACTTCTTCTCATTCATTCATTCCAAACACACAATACAAGCAGAAACCACAAATACCAAAGCAGATGGTCTTAAGGACAATTCTGACAAGCTATGATACAAACGGACCGGGTACAACTCACACCTACGATAGTGCTAAGGGGCGACTACTCATCATCGGGGGTGTCGGGCTCCTCATCATCAATGAAGTCAACATCATCCTCATCATTGTGGTCCTCCATGGCTGCATCCTCCAGGTAGTCATCGTCATCACTGAGGTACGAGTGAATATCTCCACGGATATCGTCTCCTTCCTCCTCCTTCTCCTCCAGCTGGATCTCTTGGTCGTGGATGGTATCCTCTATCTTCTAACGAGGACGAGCGATGATGTGATCCTTCTTGTCACGTTGGCGACGAAGTGACTTGCGCTCCTTGGCGAGGATGGCGAGGGTTAGCTTTTTCTCAACAGCTTCAGCATGGTTTTGATTGGCGTAAGCACGAGCGTTTTCCAACTCCTTATGAGTCTCATGTAGCATGAAGTGCAAGTGGTCCACGTGATTCCTTAACTCCGGATGTGATGGCATGGCCAAAGGTTGTCCAATACAGTCACGTCTTGCATATTGGGAATAGCGGGTGCCACTAATCTGGTTGATGTTCTGAGCACACAAGCGAGCAAGTGCCTCCTACATTGCCCTGGCTAGACCGTCTAACCAGTTGTTCTCCCTGATGTTGAACTGAATCTTCTCTGAAAGCGGTGGCTCCATTTTGCCTCTCAGGTCGGCAACAATCAGCCACTGTAGTTCCCCTCCAGATTGGTCATTGAGCTGTGCTCCAAAGAACTCCGGGTGCGGGAGTCTAAGATACTGCGAAAGCTAGTCCAAATACCTCTCAAAGATCATCTCCCCTCCATTGCCCAACTGGTAAAACTTGCTATATTTGACCTCCATCTATAAGCAATTAAGATGAGTAAGTTAGTGAAGTGATCAAGTGTATCAAATTTTAAGTAGAATTGCAAGAATTTTGAGGAATAAGTGATCTCTTCTTTTGAAAGAATCTCAAAGATAAGAGTGAGAATAGATTTTTGTAAATACTCACGTCTTTTGTTTTGAAACTAGTTTTTTCAGGCGTCCATTCTAATTAGGGTCTCCTATGGTCAGGATGGCTCTGATACCAACTTGTCAACACCCGGATTTTTAAGTCCAGATGCCTGTTATGCTGTACATCGCAATCCCAGGATTAACATTTTTGCGAGACATAACAGAATTGGTACCACATTACATCATCCATTACAAACCATAATAAAGGTCTTACAAATAAAGGATCTCATGATCTAGTCTTAATACAATCAAAGCAGCAGAAAGTAAGCAAAGTAGGCTCCATCTTCATAGTCACAGGCAACACTGACGATGGGAGATGATCCTAGTTATCATAGACCTCCGGTTGTGCATCTTTCAGGTAGTCCTCCTCATAGTCTGGCCATGGGAATAGCCAAGGACAAAGCCATGAGTACTCTTTAAGTACTCGCAAACTATTACTAACATAAGTAAGGTAAAACTAGTAGGAATTATAAGCTCTAGGTTTATTTGCAAAAAGCTAGATTTACTTCATAAAGACTTAAGAGTAAAGACCTATGTTTAGTTATCTACATTACTTAAGTGGGAACTTAGATTTCATGTCCACAACTCTGTTATGGCCAAGTCAAAGTCATCTTTCAAGTCACGAGTCATTTTGAAAACATCTGACAATGGAATAGTATAGCCACTCCAACTGTCCATAACAACGGACGCAGCTATTCGAATAGTTTGACACTCTGCAGAGGTGGTACACTTTGACCACAAAATTCGATACATACGTCAGGGGTAACCCTGAATCATCATACTTGGTATGCGGATAATCAATCCTAACCTTTCAATTACACACCCTAGTATAGGCACCTCCCCTATGAGCTTGTCCTCCCAGCCATGACCAACTGTCATTCCAGGAATTGCATAGGTGGACATTCATTCACATGGTAGCCTCAACTCACCTCTTCTGCAAGGGAACCCATTCTAAGACATATAAACTTCCAGTTAAGCCCTACCCAACTCAGGTATTGTGGTTGTATGGTAAAATTGGAATGGTATCGCATCCGAACTCAATCATCAGTTTTTTAGCAATGTCAAGGCTCATGCCTCAATCATTTTCATCATCAAACCATTGTGTATCACAACACATGTCAAAATATTTCAATAGAATGAATCATTATTCTAAGGTTTTCATAATCATTTTTACCAAGTATTCCCATCTAAAGTAATCAAGTTTAGTTTAGCATTAGCCACTAGTATTGAGGGTATCACTATTTGGGGGTGCTAGTCAAGTATAGGTATCCAAGACTAGTTCTAAGATCTTGAAGGTATCCATCCTACTTTTCCACTAATCACAATTCATTAACTAGATAAGAAACTTTAGTAAAAGGAAAAGTAAAGCTGGTAAGTAAAAACTGGGATTGGTATAATCAAAGTTGTATAACCAAGCATGCTTAGTGCATATGGTATAGGTTATCTGGTATAGTGGGCTAGCATGGATAGCATGCATACTTTTAGCTTGCCTTGAGCAGTGCAGTTGTGGAAGTTCTCTTCTTCTTCCTCGAAGTACTCCTCCTCGTCGTACCCCGGGTCGATACTAGCATCTATAAATACATACAATGTACACAATCACCAAACAACACTTAACTACTTCTATTTATCACACAAGGGCTCATATTAGATGATCTAGCATCATCTCAATCATTATATGTAATAATGCCACATTCTTATTTATCTTATTTGGGAAAAGTAATTTCTACTCATTGAAAATACTTAAGATTTAATATTCTCCAATTAAAATAGTGGATCATGTTGACACATGTCATCATCACATATTCCAATACTTGGGAATGCGATTTAAAATGGTGTTCATGTATTCCAAGATTTAATATTACTATTTAATAATATTCAAGTGACTAGAAATGCCTATATAACATTCTTTTAATACTAATCCATGTTTAATATATGTAAAACCAAATATTTTTACATATTCATGTAGAGCATGGGAAATGTGATTTTTCAGAGTTGGAATCAATTCAAAAGCATTTATGGTTTATTATATAAAAATGTTTGAAGTGGCAAAAGTCTCTGTCTTGTTATTTTTGGTATAGGTGATCTATACTTTCAATTTGTTTGAATCCAATGACAGTGATTAGATATTGTTAATGCCTTTCTAACAAAATCGGAATCATGTATTTTGGATTAGTACATCTCTTTGAATTGAATTTTGAATCTACTGACATAATAGGGTTTTAAGCTAAATAGACAAATTCTATTTGAATCGCTGGCTCTACGCGGGAAAAGAAATAGGCCGGCCCATCTGCACAACGCACGCACCAGGCTGCTGACAGATTGGTCCCACGTGTCAGCGACTAATTCTAACTGAAACGTTATCTACTAATACCAGACCTAGGGTTAGAACAAGATCTACGGCTGAGGTTCGTCGTCTACGTCGCGGTTCTCTGGCGAGATTTTAAACCTAGTGGCATGTCAGGGGTCGATGGGGGCTTACCAGGGCTCCAACTAGGTCCGGCGATGGGGGTAAACAGGCTGGTCGACAACGGTGAGTCGATTGGTGGTCGCGGTGGCTCCTAGGGTGGCTCCAATCAACAACGCCCTTCCTTCACTGCAGCAGCGGGCTCTGATCAAATTCCGGCTGGGTGGTGCTCGCCTTGCTCCGGGAAGGGGTCTGGGGTCTTGCTGGGAGAGTGGGGAGTGAGATGGTGTGACGATTGAGGTCTGGGATGGCTCCTATTTATACACAAGTGTTGGAGGCAGGGCGGCATGGTCAGGCTCATCGGTGATGTTGCTACAGGTCGAGCTAAGCATGGCGGAGGGCATGGGTCGACGTGGTGGACTGCGGTGATCGTCACGTGCGTAGTGGCGTGACAAGGGGCAGTCTTAGTCGGTCGGGAAACGTCGGCGCTCTGTTCAGGTACGGAGGTGTTCGTCATCGTGTACAGTGGTCACGAGGCGCGTGGTGGCGAATGATGTTTTCTGGGAGGTGGCTGGTGTCACGGCTATTGCGGGTACGAAGGGAAAGAGAAGGGCGCGAAATGGCTGCACGAGGCGGCTTCAGTTCTCCACATGCTCTCGGCATGGTAGATCCTTAAATGCGGCGAGGTCATGACTAGCAGCTAGGCAGCGTGGGAGAGGGCGACATGGTCTGAGGCTTTGTGTCCGTGCTCGACCGTCGTGGACATGCTCGGGTACGCATGGCACTGGTGCAACGATGAAGGGAAATGTCTCCACTGCACGGCCATGTACTGGGGGTGATCGTGGGTGAGATATGGAGTAGAATTGGGGTACAATTGATGATCAATTGATTGATCACAAACAGTAGATAGTTGGTAGTTGTACTCTGTCTGCTAGGTGTTCGGTCAAATGGCCCATGAACTTAACTTTCAAATTTTTGAATGATTTTTGGTGAGTGTGATGGTCATATACTTGGTAGTCTCTAGTTGCTAGGAATTGTCAAATGGTGGAGGTTTGAGTGGTTTTTGAAAAATGATTATCTATGTACCTACACTTGATTCAATTTTGAATTGTCTCTCAAATGAATTTGAAAATAGTTTTTGTAAGTTTGTAAAGTTTGCTTGGATTCATTTCACTTGGTATAGCAAGGGGTGGAAAGAATTAGAATTGTTTCTATTGGAAATCTTTTACTAGTGGTGCCCAAAGTAGGCTAGTGGTTAATTTTGGCCAAAGTGACCATATGCTCATATGGTTCATATTTGACTTTCTTTTCATTTGATTTTGGTTGGGAATGATCTATATGATGTGGTACTCCTTTTTAAACTAATCCTTACCATTTGTAGCACTCAAACATGGCATAGCAATATTCATGCATTAAATAATAAGCACATATGTATTCATATAGATTTTAATAGTAAAAGTTTTTGTTAACCCTAAACTTGGGTGATTAGAACTTGATAAGCTGGTTTAATATTTTTGAGATGTTACAGGAGGAATCCTACGTTAAGTATTGAGGTCATTTTACAAAGTGACAGTGATTATTGCTTGCGTTGGCCCATGGTTTCATTTTTTCAAGTAGAAAGAGGTGTTACAGCTGCACTCCAAACAATTGATTTAATTGAACAAGAAATAGAGCGAATAGATGGAATAATCACGATTACACGTGAACATGTACAAGAACTAAAAGGTCGACAAGATTTCATGGACCGTCTACTTGATAATATCTTATGCAGCTGTCATTGTATGGCAGTTGTTACTTGTATGGGTATGTAAGCTCCGTAGCAGAAACCCTATTCCAACACATGTCTGGCGATGTATCTGTAATGCTTAATCTTGTTTTTGTTGAAATTCTGGTCTGTAATAAATTTCAGAAAATATATGTTGATGTAATAGGGTGATCCTAGCACGGCCATTAGCGTGCCGAAATATTAATGGACTGTTTAAAACTAGAATTGCGCCATAGGTGGTCCAAATAAATAGTAAAAGGCCATAAGTGGCAGGTCAAAATATTGGTCGGCCTCATAAGCGGCCAAAGCCCTGAAAACATACAGGGCTGAACAGGAACATGCCAGAATAGTAAAAGCCCGAACTTTAATGTGCCCAAATATTGATATACCCATACAGTAAAGAGCTGAAACATTAAAAGGCCTGAATAGTAAAAAGCCCATGCAGTAGAGGGCCCGCAGAGCAAAACGGGCCGAAGAGTAAAAATGCCAGAACAGTAAATGGCTGGAACAATAGAAGGCCATATGAGCAAAAGGCCTAAACAGTGAACGGCTAGAATAGTAGAAGGCCAGAACAGTGAAAGGCCAGAACAGTGAAAGGCTAGAATAGTAAAGGATCCTAACACTGGCAACCCAGAAATGAAAAGGCCATAACAGTAAATGGGTAGAACAGAAGCGGACCCCACGAAATTGTAGAAAGCGATGGCAGCTGCGAGCCTTAGCAAGGTTCGACCATCTGGCGCAGGACCCTAATGGTCCGCATATTATTCTACCAAAGTGGTCCTTCTTTATGCCGAAACTCTAACGGGCCTAAAATAGTATGGGCCCTGGATGGATTCATTAATGGGCCACATCAAATAGTACAAGGCATGAGAGTAAAGGGCAGTAATCTTATTGGGCTCACCTCCTGGGCCGGCCCACTTAACAATTAGCAGGCCTTGTCTGGGCCAGGCTTCTGCCATGGTTTCTGTGACCGTTAACAGCGGTAACCGGTCGTTAATTGCGGGTGCCATGTGGCATTTAGCATGACGTCAGTAATCAACATGGCTAGCGAACAGATCTATGACGAAACAAGTTTTCATGGCTGAAGGGTGCGATCCGCCACGGTAAAAAAAACCATGGTAGATTCTTTTGTGATGGGGCTTTTACCACGAAGGTCATCCATCGTAGAAGACTTTTTAGCCACAAAAAACAGGCCTTCAACCACGAAAATCGTCCGTTGTAAAAGCCAACTTTTCTTGTAGTGTACACAAGTGAGGCAAGTATGCTCTGGTTGTCTATCCATTTATTTACGTCTATGGATCCCTCATGGGAGGAGGCAGCAACATCAACATTATCTACGTCGAAACGCTACGTTAGATGAGGATATCAGAAACACAGCTCCGTGACATTTCGTGGAGTTGTCCCTAGATTGCAAGCAAATTCTCTGGGAGAGATTACTTTGGATGTTACCTTTGGAACTCGAATGAACAACCGGATGGAAGCACTTTCCTTCGAAGTGGTCCCATGGGCGTCCGGCTTATCACGCTATCTTTGGGCGTCCGTCTGATTGGGCTTTTATGGCTTGTCCTTGTTACATTTATAATATGATGAAAATTCCAGGTCCCAATGGCGTCATCACAATCCGGGGAGACCCGAAGAAGTCAGGAAAATGCAAGGATGGGAATGCTGCCTTTGCTGAAGCCGTACTACACGCTGAGGAGTACCAGGAGATCAAGAAGAACATCGACATGTCTGAGATGCCCATGATGAAGCAGGAGGTGACCAAGCCGACTCCACAATTCAAAGCATTGGAAGAGATAAAGACTATGCCGTTGAAGGATGATGATCCCTGACCCAGATAGGCGTAGGTTTAGACCACGCAGAGGAACGCACGCTCATCGAGATCCTCAAAGCTAATAAAGATATTTTCACATGGCATCCATCTAACATGACCGAAGTACCTAGGGAACTTGCGAGCATAGTCTAAATATATACCCAAACGCTAAACCCGTCAGACAGTCTTTCCGATGTTTCAACGATGAAAAGCGCAAAGAAATAGCTAAGGAACTAGGCCAGCTTGAGTTAGCTGGATTCATATAAGAGGTCATCTATACTGAGCGGCCGGCCAATCCTGTAATGGTCCCTAAAAAGGACACCACTAAATTAAGGATGTGTGTTGATTATACTTCCTTGAATAAGGCTTGTCCCAAAGATCCATTCGCTCTGTCTAGAATTGATCAAGTTATTGGCTCGACATCAAGCTTAGAACTCCTATGTTTTATCGACACATATTCTGGATATCATCAAATTTGGGTGAAGGAGTCAGACAAAATAAAGACTTCATTCATCACCCACTTCAGAACATTCTGCTACGTAACAATGCCTTTTGGGCTCAAAAATGCAGGAGCTATGTACCAGCGCACTATGCAGCTTTTCCTCCATAATCAAATTGGACGCAATGTACATGCATATGTGCACGACATAGCTTTGATCTCCAAAAATAAGGAAACACTAATTTCTGACTTGGAGGAAACATTCAGCAATCTACAAAAATACAACATAATGCTTAACCCGAATAAGTGTTTCTTTGGAAAACCAGCCGGAAAATTGTTAGGTTTCATTGTGTCTCAAAGAGGCATAGAGGTGAACTGGGACAAAATAAAGGCTATACTCAACATTTCCAGGTTCACCTCTATGCCTCTTTGAGACACAATGGAACCTAACAATTTTCCAGCTAGTATTCCAAAGAAACACTTCTTGGGGTTAAGGATTATGCTATATTTTTGTAGATTGCTGAATGTTTCCTCCAAGTCGGAAATTAGTATTTCCTTCTTTTTGGACATCACAACTATGTTGTCCATATATGCATGTACATTGCTTCTGGTTTGATCTTGGAGGCAACGCTGCATAGTGCGCTGGTACGTAGATCCTGCATTTTTGTTTCCAAAAGGCATTGTTACGTAACAAAAGGTCCTGGGGGGTGATGAACAAAGTCTTAATTTTGTCCGACTTCTTCATCTGAATTTGATGATATTGAGAATATGTGTCGAGAAAACATAGGAGTTCTGAGCCTTCTATCGAGACGATAAATTGATCGATTCTACGTAGAGCGAATAGATCTTTGGGACAATCCTTATTCAAGGAAGTATAATCAACACACATCCTTAATTCAGTGGTGTCCTTTTTAGGGACCATTATAGGATTGGCTGAACAATCAGTATGTATGACCTCTTCTATGAATCTGGCTAACTCGAGTCGAGCTAGTTCTTTAGCTATTGCTTTGCACTTTTCATCGCTGAAACATTGTAAGGACTATATGACGGGTTTAGTGTTTGGGTATACATTTAGACTGTGCTCCGCAAGTTTCCTAGGTACTCCGGTCATGTCAAATGGCTTCCATGTGAAGATAACTTTATTAGCCATGAGGAACTTGCTGAGCACGCTTTCCTATGCGTGGTCTAAACCTACGCCTGTCTGGGTCACCTTGGAGGGATCATCATCTTTCAACAGCGTCATCTTTGTCTCTTCCAATGCCTTGAACTGTGGAGTTCGGTTGGTCACCTCCTTCTTTGTCACGAGCATCTCGGACGGGTCGATGTTCTTTTTGATCTCCTGGTACTCCTCAGCGTGCAGTACGGCTTCAGCAAAGGCAGAATTCCTGTCCTTTCATTCTCGTGCCTTCTTTGGTTCTTCCCGGATTGTGATGACACCATTGGGACCTAGAATTTTCATCATATTGTAAATGTAACAAGGGCAAGCCATAAAAGCACAATAAACCAGACACCCAAAGATAGCATGATATGCGCTCTTGAATGGGGCCACTTCTAAGGAAAGTGCTTCTGTCCGGTAGTTATTTGGAGTTCCAAAGGTAACATCCAAAGTAATCTCTCCCAGAGAATTTGCTTGTCTTCCGGGGACAACTCCATGAAAAGTTACGAAGTTGTGGTTCAGTTGTGTTTCCGATATCCTCATCTAGCGTAGTGTTTTAATGTTGATAATGTTGATGCTGCTGCCTCCGTCCATGAGGATCTTGGAGAATCCATAGCCGTCAATAGGTGAATTGACGACCAGTACATAATTTCCTCACTTGTGTAGCTTAGGGGGATGATCGCCTCGGTCAAAGGTGATTGTAACTTCTAACTAATCCAAAAACTAGGGGATAGCCGAAACAGTTGCGTTGAGCTCATGCATTACTGCCTTTTAAACCTTGGCTGGTTGAGATCCGAGGAATAAGATGTAAGTGTCTTTCTTGGTTGGGAAGATCTTCTTTCCATCCGACTAGGGATTTGAAGCTTCTGCCTCCTCCATGTCGGAATCTTCCTTGGATTTTTTCTCTTTGTCAGATTTTTTCTTTCCTTTTCATCACTTGGCCCTGTAGCCAGCAGATTCGTCTTTCTTCATGTCATCATTGAAATGACACTCAGCTTTGGTGTGGGATGAGCCTTCGTTGCCACCCGGGTGATGCACACACAGACTGTTGGCAATGTCGGCCCTAGAGTAGGTTTTACTAGGTTGTTGGTCTCCTCTACCTTGGACTCTGGAAGTTCCACGGCCTTGTCCCCAACCGCCTCTGCGGCCCCCTCATCCTCTAGACCCGAAAGGTGCATTGACTATTGCGGTTTCCGGATTAGGCATTTCCTCCAAGGTGGTCTTGCATTTTGTGGCCCCCTGCTTTGGCTGTTTTGCCGACTGCGGCACGACCAACACATTGAGTAGTCCTTCTGCATCATCGTCAGTGTCAGCATACTTGCTTGCCATCTCTATCATATCCCCCAAGTCAGTCACTTTATCACCCTTTAAGCGATGACATAGTAAACCAATTGGGAGCCCTACGATGAATGCTTCAATCGCGGTTTGGTCGTTTACCCCTTCGTAGGAGTTCTTCATGTCGATCCATCGTCCGAGGTAATCCTGGCAAGTTTCTCCGGGTTTCTGGATGCACTGCTACAGATCTCTGACCGTGCAGGGCCTCTTGTATGTTCCCTCGAAGTTCTGAAAGAAAGCACTTTGCATATCATACTAGTTGTGGATGGTGTCTTCTGGGAGTTCATTGAGCCATGATCAAGCCGTCTTCCTCAGCATAAGCGGGAGATACTGGGTCGCGAACAAGATGTTTCCTCCTTTGGTGATGCAGCAGGGCCTGGAAGAAGTCCTAGAGCCAGGTGTCTGGCCGAGCCACACCCCCGTAGGGCTGGATGTGCCTTGAGATGGCAAACCCTTCCGAAAAATTTGTTTGTCGTTCACACAGTCCGCAGCATTTTGGACCCACGTAGATGTTATCCGACTTGTAGAGCCACACCTCGATGTTCGAATTAATCCGGTGCCTGGCGTCCCATGGTGATAGGGCAGGTTTTCTTGGTTGTTCACTTTGGCTATGGTGCCCATGAGCCGGACTTCTGCTTCTTCTGCCACCACCTCCACCACGGCGTGAGAATATCATTTTGCGGCCCGAAAGTTGGGGTGGCCAGGCAACGCGGTACCCGAGATCCCTGATATCAGCCGTGATGACTACAGTTGGCGTGCCAAATACTCAGAGTGTCTTTTTGGCACGAATTCAACTTTATGTTTCAATACAAAAAATCAGGCTAACGGCCGTCAAGTTGGGCCCCCTATCATCTTTTGCTGTTATGTTGCTGCCGTCGTCGCTGCCATGTAGGCTTGCAGTGTTGGCGCGTGCATCGTTTACACGTCTTCTTCTTCCTCCGGGGCAGCAATCTGTGGTCGTGGCCATAGCGTGGAGCTATGAGTTAGACAAACCTGCTCGGCCCGTTCTCCTCCCCATCCCGAATCAGAGCTCACCCTCACCATGACCGCACCATTGGCACGACGCGGGGACGGGAATTCATTCCTGGGTGAGATCTGTCACCATGCCGACCATGCTCGGTCCTGTTGGTCTGCTCTAGAATACGAGCTCACCGTTGTCGTGGTCGCACACGCACTAGCCATGGCGCCTTCCTCTCCGAACCCCAAAGCCACATCCACCCAGTTCGGCACAATGCCAACAAGGTGAAAATGCATCAAGTTGTCTTCTTGTGATTGTATGTACCGTGGCCGTAGCATACTCTAACAATGTACACATATATTGTTTATTATATTTTCATTTGAAATTAGTAGCTCCATGATGACGAAACATAGAGAACCTAAATGGAATGACGATGGTGACCATGTTCTTTGCATTGCATCAACAAGTGCTCACTGACGAAGCAAGTTACCAAGAGAGTGGAGTTCATCAGCCATTGCCAAAAAATATGTGAACAAATCAATGAGCGATTCAATGCAAATAAGCGCAGAAAAGCTAGATCCATGTCATCAATCATCAATAGGTGGCACATTCTAGTGATGCGTTCAAATGCGTACACGATGTATCATTTTCTTGAAGTGGTTGTTATCCTGAGCAAAAATTCTTGGTATGCACATTACATTTGTATGTTCTATGCTGCAATTCTGTTGTTATGGGCGTGGAAAGAAAAGTTGGGCTTCACTGAATATTACGCAGTTAGGCCTAACTTAGTCTTACACAAATAAGCAAAGCTTAGTCTTTACGCACATAAGTGTAACTAATGATAAAGATAAAGACAAATGGTTCATCGGATCTGCCAGTATGAGCACTAGGTCCCTGGAGCTGGTGGTATCGTCGGAACGAACCAGAATGTTGTGTCTGGCCGTCTTTCATTCTCCTTCAAAAAGTACGACCCCACTGATGAGCCAATTGTAGGCCCCCTCCCCCCGATGTGGATTCGGCTCCATGTCGGATCTGGAGTGTAAACATGATAGGCGCATGAGTGTGCAGCAAACACATAGTCTGCTATCAACACTGGAAGTGTTGGCATCTTAGCAACAACACCAGCATGTTCTTCGTGGACTCCGGCGGTAGCCTTGGCAGGTATTTCGTCAACTTCACTAGCAGCAGCATTAGCAAGTATTTCGTCAGCTTCACTAGCAGCAGCATCACGAAGTATTTCGTCAGCTTCACCAGGAGCAGCAGTAGCTATTTCTTCGTCAGCTCCACCACCACCAACACCACCACCACCAGCAGTAGCAGCATCAGGGGCCAGGGCTGCCTGAGCAATTACAGGTTCAACAGCTCCAGGGGCTCCAACAAAGAAAGGGTAGTTGATCCCAAGAAACACAGATTGTCCCTTCAGATTGTTGACTCTACTCCAGACTTGCTGTACTGGGTCTTCGGATGGGCATGCGGACCTCGAGAAAACGTGACACCGCAGCGATGGGTATGAAGAAAGTTGTGTCCCCATATGTTCTATTGTATCACCAACGTTGTTTAGTGCTCCCCTGATATGAATCCACAAGAGTTCATCATCCTGTTCCGTGTTGTCTCCGAGAGGTGCTAGGAACCAGCGCCGTGTCCCAAGTTCAGCATCTGTTACTGCATCTTCAATGACTGAAGCTGGAATGATGCGTGGGGCTCCGTGGGTACCTGCGTGTTACTAACAGTCAGTAAGCAGAATTTTGAATTGGATTTTACATGCTATATGACACCATGACTCACCCCAAATGGACGGCTCCCAAACACGCACGTCGCTGCTAGGTTCAGTGACCGCATAAATGCGTTGCGGTCTGTACGAAGAGTAGCCGTAGGTGAAGACGGCATCGACATACTTCTCCGGCCGCAGGAAGTCGTCGTGCAAGACTGTCCATTCCTTGTCTTCTAGGCATCTAATGAATGTGATCGCCTTGTCGAACACCTCTAAGAGGTCGTACTCTCAGTTCTTCCACGCCCCCTCCCGCGGTCTATGTGGGAGCTGTACCTTGATGAGGTCAAGTTCTGCCATGTTGAACCTATAAGCGAATTTAGAAATGGGCAGCAGCCACCCGCTGTTGAATGCAGTAATGCCGACACCCTTCAAAGATAGCACTACAAGTCTCACCGATCTGTAGCCATTTTTTAGAGTCCAAGTACTACCATCCTGTGATAAAAGGATAAGCCACTCGCCGTTGCCACCCACCCAGTTCTGGTCATCTTCCATTTCTGTCTCTTCTTCTTCCTTGATATTAACTACTACTGATTCAGACCACTTATCCAGCAGCATCAGTTTTGCATGAATATTCTGCAGAGTTTGTTGTTAGTTGGTACAGTAAACTAGCATGGATTCCATTGTAGATACAATTTTACAACTGGGCCTTCAGATTAAAGTTCCTAAAATATCGCCTAAATACGAGTGTCTCCTCAGATATCGCCTAAATTGTGCCTGTATCACTACGAAGATACTCAATATACAGAGTAGTAGCAGAGCCCCAGAACAAACTCCTGACGATGATCATAATTAAACAACCCAGGGCATAACAGCCTTAAATCGTCTAATCTGCTTGTTTTTATTTTAGGAAACAGAATATCACCTAGCAGGTATTCCATTGCAAAATCGAAATTGACAACTCGTATATCACCTAAAGTAAGACTGTGTCACTACGAAAATACCAGAATATAAGGTACGACCAGAGCTTCCGCTGTACAGAATAGTCTTAAATGGTTCGATTTGTTCAAACCGCACGTGCACACAACACGTTCGACGAAAGGAACATACGATTCCGATGAGAGTTCAGCACATATGAATCAACGATATGACTGAACGAATAAGCTAGATATTGGAACTTATGTGGCCATCGCGGTCGTCTGGCCATTTGTTGTTATCAGGGTAAACAAGGCCTGGCGTGCCGAACGGTTGTTCGTCCATGTTTCGCATCGTCACGCGGTAGCCAGGGATGCAGTGAGCGAGGCGGCCGGCTGAGATGATGTCCAACTCCGAGGCGATCCTATGCACATTCGTGGTGCTAAGGTTCGGCCATCCCCAATCCTCGCGGTAGCGGTTGCCCTGGCCATCCGCGTCGTCGTCGCATGCCTTTCGCTTCAACCTGTTGCTACCCCAAGCTCTATCCATAGCGGCAAATGGAGTCTGGAGTCCGGTAGATTAATGGAGGCGTTGTGATAAGGAGGCGGATGGATTCGAGAGGTGGTGGAATCAGGGATGGGGGCAGTTGTTCGAGTGGGGAGTGAATCTGCAAGGAACCGCCGCCGCTACCGGTTCTCGTCCGCGTGGAAGACAAGAAGGGGGCGTAATTATTAGGGCGGGCACCGGAACCGTCTAGAGGAAGTGAAAAAATAAATCGTAAAAGGGAAATGTGCGGGCCCGCCTGTTAGTGAGTGAAGGTCGTCATGCGCAAACGTGCCTACATTTGAATTGATTCCACCGCATCCAAGTGGCGCAGAACAAATTTTAGGAAGTGCTAGCATCGACGTGTAAAACCGCCGTTTTTCGCCACCTTCACCCTACTACGAACGGTCGTGCACCAGTCCAGATATTGGTAAGGGCGGTTCCAATATTTCACTTCTTCATCTCATTTCCTCCTCCACGGCCTCATCGTCTTTCTCCTCCATGGCCTCATCCATTTCATCCACCACCGCATCACCCTCTTCCTCTGTACCCTTTCCCTCTTGCTTGTAGTCATGCATGCTCCGGACGTCCGAAACGATGGCAGCCAAGAAACTGCGCACTTCGATGTCGAAGTACATGGCGGGAAGAAGATCGATGTCGTCTACACCACCGACCCTCGGGCGGTGAGGAACACTCTGAATAATTACACGAGTTGGCTGCAGTTCAAAGAAAACAAGTTTGTAGGTCTCGACCTCGAGTACACCCGCGTAGGATTGCCATGGTGCAACTCTCCATGAAGGGGCACGTCCTCGTATACCAGCCTTTTTGAGAGAAGGAGGCTGACGGGATCTGGTAGACTTTGCTGTCTTTTTGTTCATGAACCGTCTGTTTGCAAAAGTTATTGCTATATTATATGTCTGAACTCATTTTCATGCAGGTGGGGCGAAAGCATTTTCATGACTTTCTCGTGAACCAGCACATAACATTTACCAGTGTTGACATCACGAATGATAGTAAACTGCTTGAAAGCCCGACTGCCAACATTAGAATCCCAAAGGAGTGCAGAGTGGACATCTAGGAAATTTACTGGATCCCAGGGACGAAGGGCGGCAAGACCGGGATGGCTGCTCTTTCCTCCAAACTCATCGACCCGTGGTACGCTAACATGAAGGACAGATTGCCGAGATGTTCGTGGAGGCGTTTAGGGAACGATTACTAGGAGGATAAGCCACTTTCTGAACCTAATCTGAAGTACGCTGCAATTGACAGGTATGTTAGCCACGAGCTATACCGCCAGATTGTAAAATCTCGTTCCATGCATCGCATCATTGAACCACCACCAAGGCAGGTTGTTTGTCCCAGATGTCGGAGTGTAGATGAATCTACAAACCGGGGCAAGCGACCGAAGGCATCCTAGGATCGGTTGCCTTCTCCAACAGGCTGGGATGTAGACTATTAGTGCATGATTGTTGTGTTTATGAAAACATGTTATTTCATAAGTACACTATGTGAGCAATTACGAATTGTTGTGTATTACCTTTGTCAAACTATAATCTGGTTTATGACTATATCCTTCGCTATAATCTGGGTTTGGTTATGACTTATGACTGTATCACACCTTATGCATGTCAGTCCTGGATTCTGCCACATGCAAATGGCACAGACAGAATTTGTAAGAATGAATGTTGAGCATACAAAAGGGGGAATGTATTTCATACAAGTTAAGTATCTAATAGCATAGGGATCATACGAGCTTGGATCTTACACACAGAATGCTTAGAAAAGGCATGTGAGATAAAATACAGGCCAGATAAAACATGGAACAAAATGCGAAACTAGTAGTGGTAAACATCACACTCACCCACCCGCCAGATCATGTTGAGCATCTCGTAGCAGACATACGCGTCCCTAGCTGCGTACTTGATCGCATCGTAATCCAGGTGCCTCCACTCCCATCGCTCGTGCAGGTTCTTCGGGAACTCGATTTTCATGTCGGCGTACTCGCGGTCGATGATGTCGGAAGCGAGTCTAGCCATGCCGGCTTTCCCCGTACCGCCATCCGGGTACCTCCACAATCATTGGAGATCGACGTGATTAACGACATGAACGAGGAGATCCTGTTCTAGCTTCGGAGTGTCGTTCTTGATGTCGATGCTGGCAAAGTAGATCTCCCTCCTGTGTAGGAACTCGCGAAGCTCCGGGCATACAGATTTGGCCCTACATACATGATATAGTAGGCAGTGGTTGCGCATGGACAGCTTCAAAAGCGCCATCCTCTTCCTATCTCTGGTATACTCGAGGTCAAGGCCGACGATCTTGTACCTGTCCATCGGCTCCTATAGCCACCGCTCGTACATTGCGATGACCTTGGCCACCTCTGCTAACACATTGGTTGGACGACCGTTAGCTTGGTGGTGCCATGGGCGGTGACGGTGTACTCGTCGGTGTAGTCGCTCCCGTCAACAAACACGCGGTACTCTGCGTCCATGGCAGCAGCTAATGCGGCGGTGGTGGCCTAGGGTCGGTAGCGGTGGCTGGGACTGGGCGTGGAGGTGGAGTGATCTGTTGCGGTGGTATGGCCAGGAGGAGGCGTTGGCGGAAGGAATGAGTTGGGGATTTTTGCATAGTGATGTGCTATGGCGGCGCCGCCGAAAGGAATGAGTTGGGGATTTTTGCACAGTGATGTGCTGAGGAGACGGAAGGCGATGCTTAAATTCCGTTTACCAATATTCTGGTCATACCCATGCGGAAGCAAGTTTTACCGGGCGAGCACCGATGGTTTCCAATCCTAGCGATTAAATTCGGCATCCGTCCCGGTAGGCGATGGGACGGGTGCGCGACGTGCCTTTGGCATTACAGAGACCGGTCACGTAGACCACCATCCCGTTGCCGATCCACAGCAGGTGCACGGTGCTGACACGATGTAACGTGACAGGACAGAAGGAAGTGTATAGTTATAATTAAGTCCTTAATAAGTGTAAGCATAGACATGGATCTAGCATCCCTGCACCCCGGGGCAGCCGCCCAGCCGATCAGGCCTGCCGATTGTGCAAAGCTTGTCCCGAATTTGCCAAAATGAAGCTCGTTTGCCCATGCTTCTATAAGTTTCTCTGTAGGCCACTTGTGTAAGCATGCATGATCAAGCAACTTTGCAACACACGTGTCGGTGGAAAAGCATTAGGTTTCAACGCACCACATAGTTTAAGGATTTAGAATAGCTACATTGTGGAGCTCTAGCCAAATTGCATGGTAAAGCCAAATTCAGTTTTTTGTCAGATTGAGCTATAGCAACATTGTGTCTCGTTTGTCCTCACTTTTGCCCTCCCGATATTCTAAAGCCCTCACGTGCGCTCGGAGGGGGTGTCGTCTGGTCAAAGGCTTGGCCATTACGTGCGCCATGACGCCTAAAGTGGAAGTTTTTTTTGTTATTTGGCCTTTTTAAGAATGCCTTTTCCCTCTCTCTCTAACAGTTGTGTTTTTTTGCCCAAAAAGGTAGGGAATCTAAAGCAGCTTCTCTCTTCATTCATTGTTCCTTTTGCGATCGTTTTTCCCCAATCTGGTAGCAAATCTAGAGCAGCAAAACAAACCAGCACCATAAATAAATTCAGTAAATAGAGCAGATGTAGATAAAGTAGCTAATATAGGTTATATAGTACGGTACTTAATGAGGTTCGACAATTAGGCTGCTCAGAGCCAGCAATGACGGACTTTGCCGACAGACAAGACAAAAGAAGCTGCTTTACAGCAGCAACTGATCAGTGGCCCCTCGTGGCCTCTGCCAGGAGGGCATCCGACTCCTCCACTTCTTGCTGCCCAGCCCCTTGACCTTGGGCACCTTGGGTCTGATCGGGGGCATGCGACCCTCCTCGATAGCCACCTTCTGGAGGTTGCGGAGGTGAAGACCAAACGCCTGGTGCTTGGCCCTCAAGCCGTGGACGTTCACGGACTCGCCACGGGTCCTCACGTCCTCGACGTGCTTCACGAGGGAGTTGAAGTCCGTGCCGCGGAGCCTCCTGGTGGGGTAGAAGGGGCACCGGTACATGTCGCCGGCGAAGAAGTTGTTGTACTGACCGGACTTTAGCCTCCTCAGCACATGACGAGTCTTGGTGTCCTTGGCCTCGTCGTCGCTGCGGAGGTCGCTGCTATCCTCCTGTTGGAAAAAAATAGTGAAATAAGGACATGATTGAGATAATTTGATTATCGGGATTGATTTTTTGCATAAATTAACCAAATGAGATCTCCCGATTATTCCCCAAATCTCAAACCAAATCGAATACTGATCCCAACTACGAACAGGGGATTCATCGAAAATCAAGATCTAACACAATAGGATTAGCTACTGTAAAAAATACGAACAGCCGAGCCCTAATAACATATGATATAGCATCCAACGATGGGAACGGGGGAAGAACAAGGGAAGGGGAGAAAACCCTGGTTACCTCAAACCATGGGTCGGCGATGCTGGTGTCGTAGGGGTTCTCCGGCCTTATGTAGACAACCTCCTCGTAGGGGTCCCAGCCGAGCGGGATCTGTCCGAGACCGGCAGGGGCCTCCTCGCCAGCGGCTATGGCGGATGCGGAGACAGGGACGGGGTCTCCTCGCCGACGGCCTTGGAGGCGCCGATGGCCACAGCGTCGATCTTCTCCATCGCCGGCGTGGTTGGAGTTTTGTTGGGTGTTTGTAGAAGGTGATGGGACAGTGGAGACGGTTGAGTGAGCGAGTGCGTGATGAGTGGGAGTGGGGTGGCCTCTATTAAAGGAGAAGGGAAGCGACATTCCGTTGCACTACCGTGCACCGCGTATGCTAATGCACCGTGCACAGTCACACGTGTCCGCTACCGCCCCGTGCACCGCACACGCGTACCGTGAGTCACGTTTTTTTCCCTCGTGTCTAACCATGGCGATTCAGTTGTACTCAGTTTTTCCCACCAACCATTGATCCTCTGTGATCTCGTGGACAGGATAACACTTATATCTGTCGGGGGCACCCCTCTATCCATGCAAAATAACGAGTATGCCACCGGAACTTTAACAACATAAACAGATGAACTTGAATATATTTTGATGGGTATGAAAATAGAAATCCCCATAGTTTAAGGGTCTAGATACGGTAAGGGAACTAAATATTTTTAGTGGCCGGGCCAGCACAGTGACGGGGTTGGTCGGCTAGAAGTTGCTGATTCCTAAGTAAGGGGACACTAGGCCGGTCTTGACATACTCCCTCAGGAACTTGCCATAAGAAGCGTGCTTAGCCTTGGTCACCGACTTGTGTTTACTAGCCGGGCTTTTACCGATGCCAACCGCATGTGGAATCAAGTTGGCAATCCTCAGGTTGACTCCTTTCTTACAGAAAGGGCACTTGAGCTCCCCAAGTTGAGTGCGGAAAGGGATTATCCCGCTCTTGAGCTTCTTCATGACATGGCGGCTCTTGTTGTCCCTGGTCTCCTTGTCAGAGTCCATCTCACTTGAATACACCTATAATGTATGGAATACAAACCGAAATGAGCAAAATAATAAATATATTCCTTCCACCATTCCAAGTTACTTTCGATGCAATAACATGTCTATACAGGTTGAGCAGTTCATTACGGCCGTCTCCCCAGCTCGCTCCTAAATTAATGTGGTTTGTGTTCTTGGTAACTTATTAATAAATAAATAATGTGGATTCATTCAGAACAGACTAGATCTCTCCATGTACTGGTTCGTACGTTCCATCTAATCATTAGGACTAGATTTTTTTATGACGCCAGGATAGATTAAGCTCGAGCAGAAAATATGAAACATGTAGAAATAGATGTACCTCCAGGTACACGAGCGGAGCGTGTTTGTCGAACTCCACGCCCTCATCGGCGCCTCCGAAGTCATCAGCACCGGCGTGCACATGGTCCCCCTAGGGTTCAACTACATGTCCTCCTCGTCCTGTGTTGCGTGATGCTCCTCTAGATCTGCCA